>JASGYR010000265.1:0-123326 GCA_030068185.1 Colletes collaris
GTCGTGTGTATGTCGTCGTGTTATATTTGGTTAAAGAATGAATGAAGTTAGAGGGTATGAATAAGTAAAACATAGATAAGAACAGCGTAGTGTCTCAGAAAAGTGTAAAAGAAATGAATATAACTTGTGAAATACTGGTGCTGGATTAGGAGTAAAATATAAATATAAATATAAATATAAATAAGTAAAATAAATATAAACAAATAAATAATAGAAATAAATAAATAATAGAAGTTGAGAGAATACAGAGCTAGTTAGTCCCAACCCAGACCTTTTTTTTTTTATTTTTTTTTTTTTAACGTGGGGAAATCCCTATGGACACCCCGGCCTCCTAGGGGAGACTGGCGTAGTGCCGGACTCTTACCAGCTAAAGCCCCACGGTGACCGCCTGCGCCCTTAATCTGGGCGTAGTAGTTGAACCAAACCAGCGATACCACCGCGACTACCCCTTCTGCTGGCGCAACTGCCTATTACAGGCTCTTCCCGGGGAGGAGTTATAATCCTCCTCATTTCAGTGGGGGCAATTAACTGATTGCCCCCTGGCGAACCCATGCAGTCACCCGCGACGTCGCCCCCACTCGTGCCAAAGAGCATTAGCCGCGACCGGCCCCCACCCGATCGCGGCCACGGCTGCGAGGCCGGCTAACTCTGCCGCCCCCGCAAGATGGAGCCCCTGGTACGGTGATTGGCTGGGTGCGGGGGGGGGGGGGAATGAGGAGACAAAGTCCCTCACCCCACACCGCAAACCACATCACCGCCCCCTTCACGCTCCCCCTGCCACAGGGAGCGGCGGGGGGCTTAATGGCGCCGACGCCGTTCGCCCCCACCTCCTCACGCGCCCTTTCGGCGTGCTCCTTATGCGGCCATGACCTCTTCACAAAACAAGGCCATGGCCGCCCAAGCCTCCTCGCTGTCGACCGAATCGCACGAATGACAGCCGGCATCGAGATGTCCGCTCTTATCATTCACTGAGGACAAGGCTACGCAGCCCACGCTGGGCAAAACCCAACGTGTGCTGCGCGGCGTCCTCCTTCCTCGCAATGACGGCATCGCAGCCGTCGCCTCCTCGCCCCATTCGATGCAGGTACTGACCCGAAGCATCCGTGCCCGGTCAGCACCTGTGTCAGGCGGTAGGTGGGCGTATCCCAACTACGGTCCACCCAGCCATAAAACACTGGGCGGACCGCCGCAGGGACGTGAATCGTCACGCTGGTCTGGCATGGATAATCAGACCATTACCGACTATAGGTCGCGTCGTCGCGGCCTGCCTTCGGGCCGTGGCGGCTTCCTCGCCGCATGGTCCACGCCCCGCTGGCGAAGGGCGCAGAGGCTTTCTTTGATACACCTCTGCGTCCATTTTCGACAGCAGGTGAAATGGTAGCGGAAACCGCCAGCAAGATGGCGGGTGTGTAGGAGATCGTGCGGTAATCCTCGCACGACCCTGATGGCGACCAACCTTCTATAACCGGCGGAGCACGATCGTGCCCCGCCGATTCAAGAGTCAAGCCGCCGGCCCATACGGCGCGCCAAAAAAGCGCCATGGACCGGACGACTTTAACATGTACAGCCGCCGCGCCGCCATGTTGGGCCCCCGAGATTAGGCATTATGCGGCCCAACGCGGCCGCTGCCCTCTCGATACGGGGACCCTAACCCTTCCAAGCGATGCCCGAAACGCGCAGTAGCCGTCCAGGGTGAGGCCGAGATACTTCATCATCCAGCGCCCCACCCCGACTTAGCTAGACCCCACCCACAGAGACACCTGGCGCGGCACCTCGCGATCGCTGACGCTGCACAGCCAGATAGCCTCGGTCTTTAAAAGCCACGCGTAATCCCAGGCGCTCTACTTCGGCGACGACTCGTACCCTCCCATGCACTCCGCGAGTGCCACGGCCCCCTCTACGTATCCCCGCCGGCTATCATTAAAGGGGTGTCGTCAGCGTAACATACCAACGACACGCCGACGGGGAGGTCAGCCCGCAGCACTGCGTCGTTGGCCAAGTCTCCACAGGAGCGGCCCGAGGTACCGACCCCTGTGAAACGCCGCGGCGCACCGCTCTCTGCTCCATTCCGTTCCGACCCGGGCATTGGACCATCCTGTCCCGCAGGTAGTCCTCGATAAAGTCAGCATAGATAGGCGTGCACCTCGGATGATACTGGAGTGCCTTCGGCCTATCGACCCCAGGATCGAGCGCTAAAGGCGTTGGCATTGTCCAACGAGACTGCCAACGCCACGCCCCCTCGAGAGATTGCCGATTCCGCCAGGGTCCGCAAAGCCGATATGGCGACGACCGTGGAGCGGCCCCGGCGGAAGCCGAACTGTCTGTCGGCCAGATCGGAGCTGACGCGGGACAGGTGCCCCTCGAGACGCGCCGCTATGACGCGCTCAAGGAGCTTTCCAGCCTCGTCCAATAGACATATGGGTCGGAACGCGGATGGAGAGTCCGCGGGCTTCCCTGGTTTGTGGAGGAGGACCAACCTCGCCACCTTCCATACGGGTGGAACTGGTTGTCCGCGGGCACGCGTCAAAGACATCGCACCAGGCTTCGCACCCAGGACGCCCAATCGCTATAGCCCATTCTTTGCCAGGTATGCCGTCCGGTCCTGGCGCCATTTTCTTGGCGGTCATTCTCCGGACAGCCCTGGCTAGCTCCTCCTCGGAAGACCCCCAGGTCGTCGGACCACCAAAAACTGGCGGCCTGGTTGTACCTGGGGGAATACTCGAACGCCTCTCCCCGACTGGGAAGCAGACGCTGATCGTTTCCCCGAGCAACTGGGGTCGAGGCTCTCTGTAGTCGGGAGCGCCCATGATCGCAGCTTCCCTGCAACCATGTGATACGGTCGCCCCATGGATTTGCATCCAGAGAGCCGAGGAGCTTCCGCGTCCATGCCTGGGCCTTCGCGTTTGCGATGCGCCCGGCGGAGGGTTCTGGCAGCGCCAGGAAAACTCCCAGCGCAAACTCACCACCTCTGCTCTCTGCTGTACCCGCGCCGTCTTCAGGCGCGGGTGTACCGGCGTCGAGCAAGCGACGCACCGAGTGCGTAAGTCCTGGATCTCGCCCGACCACCAGGCGTACACGGACTCTCGGCGGCTCTGGCGGTAGCCCGCGCATGACCGCGTCGCACAACGACGCGTCATGGTCTCCCTGAACTGAACGCGCCCCGGCAGAAGCGATTGCCGAGGATCCGGCGTGGGCATCTCCTGCCACGCCACAACAGAGGCTGCCATCCCAAGAGCGTCTGGGTCCAGCCTCTGACGGGCGCCAGCGAGGCGCCGGGTGCTCGTCCCTGCGTGGGTCCATTTGCGCCGGAGGGAGCGGATACGTTAAACGTAATGTCGAGGTGGTCGCTTAACGTGGCCACCTCCTCCGGCATCCCTCCAGTTGGGACACAATGGCGCGGTAACGGTGAGGCTCACCAACTATATGTCGACGATCGACTTCGCCTCCCGCGCGTGCACGCACGCGCATCGCGGCCCCCTGTTCAACACTACGAGGCCGTGACCCGCTGCCCATACAGTTATCGCGTCGTTTCTTTCGCGGTCGTCCTGAAGTAAACTCCCACGCTGCGGCGTGGGCGTTGAAATCTCCCAGGACGAGTACCCCACGGGCGAGGTGTGGCGAGATGCATCTCCCCACCCCGTCGAGGTACGCCTCAAATTCGCTGAGGCCCATAGCGTGCGACGCGTAACACCCGGCAACCACCTTCTCCCTCCCTCAGCCTCCCTCCCCCCTCCACTTCACCGCCACAAATCCGCGGCCCCCGACGACGGAGCACGGCTGTGTGCCGGGCCCGTACTTCCCAGAGATCGCCGAGACCGCATCGATATCCCCCGCCCAGCATGGGTGCGCTTGGGGACTGGATAGGCTCGGCGATCCCTGCCAGCCCAATGTTCCACTGCCGGAGGGTTTGAAGCATGAGATCCTGAATTCTGGCAGTGGTTCAGGTTTTGACCTGGAGGAGGCGTTGAGACATTAACCAGTCTCAGCCGCAGCCTCCTCCAGGTTTCCCCTTCCTGAATTCCGGGGCAATTCGCCACCGGATCCTCGCCGCCGCAATACGAGGCCATCAATCCCCCATGAGGGTCTCTGCCCCGCGCGGAAGCTTGGTCTGCTCTCTAATGGTGGGGCTTTGCAGCACCCCAACTGGTAGAGAGCACACCCTTTGATTTCGTGGAGGTGGAGGGCGCCGAGTCGCAAGGCGCCACATCCATCTCCATCATCTCCGCCACTACCTTCTCTGCCGCCGCGACAGAGGCTGGGGCGGGGGCAACTCCCGACACCGCGGCTGGGGACGACTGGGAACAAGCCGCCCCCAACTTCTGTCGTGACGGACGCCGGCGCCGGCCTACCGCTGGCCGGAACGGGTGACGGGGGCACACCTCCCCTTCCCCTTCTTACCCTTCCGCTTGGGGGGACAGCAAGCCGCCCCACCCATACGGTGATCAGCCGGCCGCCCGGAGCCCACACAAAGGGGGCATTTGGGGGCGGCGGTGCATTCCCTTGCAGTGTGGGAGCCTCCCCCACAGCGGTAGCGGAGGCCACTTCGATCGACGGTGCTGGTGCACCGCTGCCGCACATGTTCTAGCTCCAGGCAGCGGTGGCACTGAAGCGGCCTCGTGGGAAGCACCACCACAAGCGGGCGTCGAGGAAGCCGACCAATTATTCGGTCGTGGACTTCCCGAGTTTGGCTGCAGTGGCGCAAATGGGACAGCGGGGCCAGGCAGTGAACATGCCCGAGCTGTCCCGGCGGAGGTCACCAACGTTGACCTCCTGGTGACGCCGCAGAGTCCCCGGTGGTGGCAAGGGCCTCCCACCAGCACCCTGGGTGGCAGCCTCCGACAGGCCGGACACCCGCAACTCGGCCTGCTTTCTCGTGGGGGCAAGCCACCCTGACACCCTCAACCTGGAGGGCCCCCTCAAGACAGGCCCTATGGGCGGTTGCCTCTCCCCTCCTCTTTCACCGGGGATTGCCAAAAGTAGTGCCCCAGTGACTGCTCTTGTGGGCCGTATCCCGGTGATCCCGAGATCATTGCAAATCTCGGGCATCACCCTATTGAGGCGCTGGGCCCAACTCGCCTTCGCGCCCAGTGGCGGCGGTCACAGAGACTGCCGCATTTTTCGGCAGCCTCGGTAGTTTGGCCGCCGCGGACTGGACGGAACCCTTTTTTTCATTTTTTTTTTTTTTTTTTTTTTTGTCGTGGGGAAAATCTTCGAAAGACTCCCTCCCACCTCTTTGGGGAGAGGCGGGAGGGGTGTGTGGGATTCCCCGCGCCCAATACT
The DNA here is from genome assembly GCA_030068185.1 of Colletes collaris. NCBI lineage: Eukaryota > Metazoa > Arthropoda > Insecta > Hymenoptera > Colletidae > Colletes > Colletes collaris. The sequence goes on from JASGYR010000265.1 coordinate 5,281, forward strand.
TTTATAACGGGCGCGGCACCTACCCACTAAAAACCCCACGGTGACCCTTCCGCACGATTTGGTAGGGAGTTACCAGGAATCGCTCGGAAGCATGCCATCCGGTATCTCCTCCCCGTGCCTTCGCGCTTTTGCGCCCATCCGCGGGAGGACAAACGGTCCTCCCCGGTAATCGCTCCCGTCTCATAGCGGCAGGACGGGGCCACATCGTCCCGTTGCCATCCTTCCCGGGGCCGCGCCCAGAGGCGGCTGCGAGCCCCAACTCGCAAATGCCGCGACCCCGTTTTCACTCCTCGGAGGCCAGTAGCTAACGGCCGCACCTATGTGCCACCGAGTGTGCCGCTCCGTGCGCCGGACCCGGCCAGGAGGCAATGCCACCCCATCCGGTCCGACCCTGTGCCGCCTGGCGGGAGGGGGCTCCTATCAGGACCCCCCTCCCAGCCTGGGTCATGCGCCACGCCGAGGGGGCCGCCCGCGTCGCCTGACGCACAGGCGACGCTCTCTCGCCACCAAACGAGCGCGAGCCTCAGCACGCCGCTGACGCTCGCGCTCCCATCCCGCGTTCTCCTTCTGCAGCATTACGCTCTCGCAGAAGGAGGCCACGGCCCTCCACTTCTCCTCGCTGCCGAGAATGGCGCGCACCATGCCCGGCAGAGAGACATCCCGCCCGATGACGCCGATCAGGACACGGCGTTCACCCTCCCATGCAGCGCATACCTCGAGGGTATGTTCCGCCGTGTCCTGCTCAGCGTCACAATGGCAGCAACGCGCCGTCGGCTCCTTCCCTATCCGGCACAGGTATTTCCTGAAGCTGCCATGCCCGAAAAAGACCCGTGCCATCCGGTAGGTGAGAGGTCATGGCCCCTGCAGTATCCCAGCCACACACAGGGAGTGGCCGAACAGCCCTGACCGTCCGGTGCCCCGCGGTAGGCAGAGCCAACCGCTCTTGTTACGCGTGCACCACGCACTGCCGGTCATGGCGCTTCAACTCGCCCCAAACAGGTTCTCTGCACACCTCGGACCGCCCTCACTTTCGCGCGACGGTCGACGCGGTGACGATACATCATCGCGTGCGACCGCGCGTGAGGAGATCCATGGGCGGTATCCCGCAAGAAACCGTCGCCGCCTCATGTGACACGGTCCGGTACCCGCGGATGACCCTTAGAGCCATCTGCCTTTGCAACGACGCAGCATAGTCATGCCGCGCAGGGTGCCGCCAGGTCGTCCGCCAAGACGGGGGCCCCGTATAGGACCACCGACTGAACCATTGCCGCATACAGTTGCGGCGAACTTGGCCTCGCCGGCCCCCCAGGTTGGGCAGAATCTGGCCCAAAGCCCCGACCATTCTCTCCAGCCGGGATGACCAGGCAGCGGAAATGCTTCTCGAAGCGCCAGTGGTTATCGCCTTGAAGATCAGCCCCAGATACCTTCATCTTGGGCTTCACCTCGATATTAGCCCCACCCACGCGGATCAGAGGCCGTCGCGGATCCCGCGCCGAGGTGAATGGAACGCTATCACCTCGGTCTTATGGACCGCCACCGTCATCCCGATCCCTCTGATCCAGTCAACGACGCGTTGCGCCCCCTCCTCCGCGAGACGCTTGGCCCCTCCTGCAGTGCTCCCGGACGGCCAGCACCCACAGTGCTCATCTGCATAACACACGGCACTGACGCCGTCGGGGAGGCTCAGGCCCGCAACACTGGTCGTACGCGATGCTCCACAGGAGTAGCCTGGAGGACCGACTCCCTGCGGAACACCGTGAGTACACCTCCCTCCGCATATGCCCATCCCGGCTCGGATACTCGATCCACCTGCCGCGGAGATAATCCTCGATGACTGCCCCGAGACAAGGGGGACCTGATGATTAGCTCGAGCCCCCTCCTCATCTCCTCCCAGGGCAGGGTGTTAGCGGCGCTAAGTACATCGGAAGCGATATTGCCACAGCTTTCACCTCTCCCTGGGAGACGGCCTCACTCCGAGAGGGGCTCTGACACGACCTATCGCGTCGATGGTCGATCGACCCTCCCGAAACCGTACTGGCAGTCGGCCAGCCGGGGCACCCCGCGTCTGAATATAAGGGTGAGATGTGAAGAGCGAAAGAAGGAAATTGGAGAGAATTTAGAGTGAGTCTTCTAACCTCGATCCGTGGGGCCCCGTGTATAAGATTTGTTGTAGTAAGGGGTGAGGGATAGGTTGAGGGCGATGAAGGTGGGTGATGTGGTGTCGAGTACATGGACGAGAGTGTGGGTATGTTGATGGACAGGTTTTTCCTATTGCCAACATAGGTATGGATGAAGGAGGGAGAGTGTATGGGAACCTCGGTGGGATGGGATTTGAATGGAATGAGGTGAATGAATCTGTGAGAGTTTTGAAATTGCGTAAGGCGCCAGGGTTGGATGGGATTAGTGCGGAAATGATGCGTGTTGTGTGGAGGGCGATTCCAGAGTGGTTGAAGAGATTGTCTGATTCGTGCATGATGTAGGGCTATTTTCCGGTGGTGTGGTAGAAAGCGCGAAGGCGGGTGTTGCTGTAGTCGCGGGAGAAAAGTGAGGTCGGATCCTGGTTCCTACAGGCCGACATGTTTGTTAAGCCTGTATTTGGAAAGGTGCTGGAGAAGATGATGGTGAGGAGTGCTTGAGTGAAGGTAGGTGATAGGATGAGTCCGGCGCAGCATGGGTTTGTGAGGGGCAGGTCGACTGAGAGTGCTTGGTTGTGTGTGAAGGAGTGTGTTGTGAATGTGAGGGAGGTAGCATGTGCTTGGAGTGTTTGTTGATTTTAAAGGTGCATTTGATAATCTTGAATGGGAGAGGGAGATTGCGAAGCTTAGAGATGTTGAATGCTAGGAGATAAGGTTGTGTGAGAGTTATTTTAAAGAGATAATGGTTTGTATGGTGGGTGCGAAAGATGTAGTATGAAAGGAGGTGCGGCGTGGTTGTCCGCAGGCTTCCATCTGTGGTCCATTTATATGGAATATGATGATGGATTAACTCCTGTGTGAGTTAACTGAGTGATGGATGCAAGTGTGTGGCGTATGCGTGGATGATTTGGTTTTGCTGGTGGAAGGATCGAATCGGGTAAACTGGAGTGGAAGGGAACGGAGTGGATGAGGATGGTGAGTGAATGGGGGCAACGTGTTGGTGTAAGTGTGTCTGAGAGTAAGCTCTCGTTTTTGATGTGTTTGAAAGGAAGTTTGGCTGCTACAAGACGTCCGGATGTGCGATTGAATGCTGTGGGATTGATAGCGTATGTGGAGAGTGTTAAGTACTTGGGTGTGTGGATGAGCGAAAGAATGCACTTTTGGTGCATTTGGAATATTTAAGGGTGAAATTGCGAATGTGGTAGGGCAAATGAGGCGTGTGCTTAGGCGTGAATGGGGTATGAAGAAGCGTGTGCTATGCGGATGATGTATAAGGGTTTGTTTATGTCGTGTGTTATGTATGGTGCTAGTGTATGGGGGTGATGTGATGGAGTTCCAGTATGCAAGGGATTCGATAAATAGATGTCAGCGGTTGGTTATGTATGCGTGTTTGAATGTATGCAGAACTGTGTCGACTGAGGCCAATGCAGGTATTAATGGGGGATTGCCTTGGGACCTTGAGTGTATGATTAGAAGTGCGATGTTTAAGATAGTTAAGGGTGTGAGATTGAGTATGAAGGATATTGTGATGGGATAATGCCCAAGTGGATACAGTATGTCGCTAGATGAATGTAGGAAGCTTGTGAATGTCAGGAGCGTTGCAATGAGTGTTGGGCAGAGAAGATGGGATGAGAGTCGGAATGGAAGGGTAACGTAAGAGTTTATAAGCAGAAAGCGTTAGGTTTTCGGAGATGAATGTGAATTTTGAGCCGGGACTGTATGCGTGTTATTTGATGACTGGGTACGGTAGTATGAATACATTTTTGTATGACCGTAGTTTGAGTGAGAGCAACGAATGATCGTGTGGTGTTGAGTATGAGGATTGGAAGCATGTGTTGGTTGAATGTCCGTTGTATGATGATTTGAGGTACCTGGATGAGTGTGGTGTGTCGGTCAGGAGAGAGGATGGACATGTGGATGTGAGTGGTGTGTTGGAATGCAAGGAAACGTATGAAAGATTTTGTAAGTTTGGCGATGGATGTGTTTGGATGGAGAGTGCGCGGAAATGAGGTTAAGGAATGCGTGATTGTGTGTGGGGTGCAACCCAGTCGCAGGGGGGTCCTGCAGGTCAAAGACCCTAGTGGTTGATTCCTGTAGGACTCCTTGGAGGGTGGGCGTCTCCACGTACCTGAGGCGCTGGCCGACCGATGCCGGTGATTGTAGGGTCACCAATCGGTAGTGGTGGCATGCCACGAAGATCCGACCAGTGATCTAGACCGAAAATCGCGGGGACCGGGGGGCCCACCGAGGAGTGCCTCTGGGCCCGGTCATGGGAAGGACCATCGCGGGGGGCAGTGGTTGTTAGCTACATAATGGCTAGGAGGGCCCATTCTTGGCCTGCTCGACGGGGGGAGAGCTGCGTATACAAAGCTCCGGCACCGACCTGCTATGTCGGTAGAGCGAGGGAAGGCGCTCGGCCCCACCAGTGACTTGTCGTCGGGCCCTACATCCTGGCGGCGCACTGGTATTCCTCGTCCAGACGGGGACGCGCTGATTGGGCGTATCCCAATCCCGCGCCCGTGGGGGCGTGTGTGTAGAGATTGTGGTAGGCAGGAAACACACGGGAAACCCCTTTTCTATTCTGTCCCTATCGTTTAAAGTTGTGGGGGAGGTATAGCACCCCCCACCGGCCCCCACAGCATAAGACTTGGCAAGGTCCAGCACACCAAACCATCTGGTGGCAGACGTCGACATGCCAGACGATCGGCGGAAGGAGGCCACCGTATAAGTAGCTGAGCTGCTCCCTACTGCCTGGCGGTGTCGGCTGGGATTTATCCCATGCTAGTATCCTATGTAGGGAGACGGGCCTCGAAGCGTCGATCGCTACCCTGCCCATTATACGACTCAGCCTAGACCAGCTCAACTACGAGCTCTAACCCGGAGGAGAACGGCTCTGTCAGACTCGGAGTCCTTGTTACTACGGACGCTGCATATAGGAAGGGGATATGCAGCGCATGACGAAAACACACAAGGTACGCCAACGGCGATACGAACATGTACTGATTACATGGTGGGCAGACTGTCGTTGCGCTGCACATAGCAGCGTTAAGCACGTCGTTGGCGATGGCAAAAGACGCCGGGAAGCGTCCAGAGCACAGTCGATGGCTTGTCACAGTGAGATCAACTAGTCGTTGCTAAGGACGAGTCCCACGATTTGGAGCTAATGCTACAAGGGACATGATGCCCGTGGTCATGTCCTAGTTACGCAGCGCGGGTTCCCTACAGGGAGCAGAAACCGGGCGTAGCGAAGCAGAGGAACATCTGCTTGAGGATTGTTCCCCACGTATTTGCCATGCGTGGCGACCTGTGTCGGCGGGAAAAGTGGATCCTGGGATCTGAGGGCCCTCTCTCCTGCGTGGGAGTGTAGCTGCCCAACACGTACCTTTGGCCTCTGCTTCGTCTAGACAGGCGGCTAGTCGAGAAAAAGCAGCCCTGTGCCTAGTCAACCGGCTCGGAACACCATTCGTGGGTTCTATTGGGCGTAGTGAAGTGAACCTAGGAGTCCGGGAAAGCCCGGTCGGCCTTTGTTCGCGGACTATATGCCGGGTGCAAATCCTATCCCAGGCAGTAGCCGGGTTCCAATTTGAGGGTCCATGGAGGCCGGGGAACACTCCGGTACGAAAAGAACCAAAATGTGTAATATGGATCCAAAAATTAAATTAACGAAAGTCGATTGCCTCAGTACTCCCGCAAGGGGAAAAGGAAGTAAGGAGGCCGCCGTCGTTGCTCCCGGCAGAACGACGGCGGTGCGTAAAGGCTGGGGGTGGTTTCACCACTTCAGATGAAAGTGAAGGCGGCTGAAGCTGGTAAGGACACAAAAACGTCCCCAGCAGTGGCAAGCCCCCAACACCAAAGGGCATGGCTACAAGATCGAAGCCAGCGGGAACAACATCCCCTGCGCCCAAAGTGAAAATAGAAACGGGACGGATCGGGGACACCACCCCGTACAACTCCACCTGAAGAAGCTGGAGGCCAAAAAGCCGAAGGCTTTCTTCAGCAGGCAACGCCATTGCCCCGGACGGAGTGAATGGGCCATAGCCAAGTTGATAGCGACGGTTGGGTAACCGTCGCTAAGAAGGAGAAGCCCCAGAGGGTAGCGAAAGCCCCCAAAAAGAGGCGCGAAAATGCCAGTGAAAGGTGTCGGCGGAGGCGACACCTAGACCATCGATCAGGCATCTCGACGTTTGCATTAGTGGAGAGGCCCGAAACTCGTCAAGGGGCATCCGGACCAGCTGTCTTGGCAAAGAAGTCAGGCTCTGTGCAAGGAAACCGGAGCCTTGATGAAGTTGGCAACGCGGCAACGCTCTACGAGCCTCGTCCAGGAAGTTCTTCTCCGGATTAGCTTTCTAGAAGGACAGTTCGCGGCGATCCGTCAAGAGGTGGTCGCAGAGAGGGAAGCCGCTTTCAGTTTTCGCAGACGACGGATCCCGTCCGACTGCGAAACAAACACCGGCTCGACCCAGTGTCGACCTACGCCCAAGCGGTGAAAGTCGATGCGAATCGAGTTTCCCCGGGAAGCGGTTAAACCACCACGACATGTCGTGAAAATTTTTCCGCCAAAGGGGAAAGGACAGAACAGTGATGGTACCAAACAAACTGTTCTGTCCCTGGTAGCCGTGGCGAAAGCTGGGAGATCCGCGTGAGGTCTGTCCGACGCATCCACTCCGGTGGCATAGCCGTCGAAACCGAGCGCAAAGAGGATCTAAAGGCCTTCGTCAATTGCGCGAAGCTGAAAGAGGTAGGGCTTTCAGCAACTCTACCGACTTTGAGGAACCCCACAATCATTGTGTACGATGTTCCCAAGTCGATGAGTAAGGAGGAGGTCGTTTCCAGCATTTGGAAGCAGAACTCCAGCGATATGACCCAGGCGGATGGTCGTCCAACCTGGAAGGTTCGGTTTGCAACCGGCCCGAAGCTGATAAGGACACGGGCCAACTGGGTCAACGCGAAGTCAGTCCGCCGGTTCGCCAGCGGCTGAAGAGTTTCGCCGCTCGGGCAGAGTGTGTACTCTGGCGTGGTCGTCATGCAGAGTGCAGGACTACGTTTCAGTAACACGATGCTTTATGTCAAAATGTTTGGCCATATGGCCAAACATTGCAAAGCGAAGGACGAGGTTTGCGGCCACTGCTCAGAAGAAGGGCAGATACCATTGCCTTCTTGCATTGCAGGGATGAGCAACCCCCGGTTTGCTCCAACTGCAGAACAAGAGTGCGTAAGAAGCACGACCTCATAAGTCACGAGACAAAACTGCCCTGCTCTATACGGCAGCTCTCGAACTAGCAGTATCTCGAACGAACTGTTATGGATAGAAAACGACCCGGAGAATCCTCTAAGGCAATTCCTGCGTATCGCGCAGCATAATATGCGGCGTGCGCTGATTGTTCATGGTGAGGTGAGCGAGCTAATGCACGCAAAGGGAGATCGACGTGTTGCTCATGCAGGAACCTTACCAATACCAGGAACGGGTTCCAGGCTTTGGGATCACGGCGAAAGGTGATCACCGAGGGTGTCCCTGGCTATGGCTGCAATAGTGGTCAGAAACCAGGACCTCACGGTGGTAAAATCACAGATCTGTGTGGATACTCACACCCTCCTGCGTTTGCATTTAGCGGACCCTTCGGTAAGCTTTGCGGTACCTCGTCATTGCCAGTACTTTCAATGGTCAGAAGACATTGAACCAAGTCTGGCACGTTTGGAGAAGACACTAGATGTGCTCTCCCAACACCGTCGAGTCGTGATATAGCCGCGGACGTCAATGCCAGATCCCGCCTTTGGGGGTGTTCGAACGACACACGAGGCGAAAAACTCATGGAGTTTATCGCATTACACGACCTGATCGATTTTGAACGAGGCTGGTAGTATTCTCTACATTACTCCAGCTCCAGCCGGTGCGTCATGGATCGACGTCACATTAGCGACTAGGGCGACATGACGACAATCGTGCAAAAACTGGACGGTTCACAAGCGATTGGACCTCCAGCGATCATCGAGTTATTGAATTTGTCTTACAGTTCACGGACGTGAATGAGAATCGAAGCCCACAGCCTAGATTCCGCATCGTTGCATGCGAACTGGGAGCGTTTTGATCGAGTTCTGATTTCGCTGAGGGCGCGAGGCAATTACCCCTCGGCACCAGGGTGCCGCAGGGAAGTCGAACACCTATCACAAGAGGTCGAGAAATCGATCATCGATGCGTGCAATGCTCAATTCGCCCCAAGTGAGTTCAAAGTCCGTCCCTTGGTGGACGGAAAATTCTGACAAGAATGAAAGCCCAAGTCTATTCGACTTAGACGCGGATTTCAACGTGAGAGGAACCCGGAGGAGAGAGCGGCTAAGGAGGCTGGGTATCGAACATCTAGACTCGCCTACACAGCCGCGGGTAGCGCTGCGAAGTCGCAAATTTGGAAAAACTTTGTTACGGGAGCAGGGGGAACAAAGAACCATGGGGACTTTGTTTACAAGATCGCCCAGAACAAACTTCTGTGTTGAGACTGCGGTCTCAAACACTGTCGAATCGCAAGAAGGTTATACGACTGACTGGGAATCCACTGCCTCGCAGCTTGGGCACAGGCGCTAATCCCGGACGATACGGTCACGGATGAAACGCCGGAGCAAGTAAACACCAGAGCTGTGGGATGCCGCAACCGGATCCGCCGACTGAAGACTCTCCAGCAGTCTTCACGAGGAATGAGCTCGGAGCTGCGGTATCATCGCCAAAGCGAGGCAAATGCCTCTGCCTGGACCGTGTAGAGGCCGAAGTAGTTAAATGTGCTTATGGATCCATCCATAATGCCCTACTAAGACTCTACAACGGGTGTCTAGCGCACGGGGTTTTCCCTTGTTAGGTGGAAAATCGGATCTATCAGGAGCAATTCTGGAAAGGCCCCGATAAACCACCAACAGACGCGTCAAGCCGTATAGACCAATATGCCTGCTATCCATCTTGTAGGCAAAGTGTTAGAAAGACTAATGATCAACAGAATGAGAAATGTGTTCCTAAACCCAGACTTTTGCTCCGGATCGGCAATACGGATTCAGGCTTCGACGATCCACGGAAGACGCCGTGGTGAAGCTCAGGGAATTGATATCCTGAAGCGAGAGGAGTATTATGTCATGGGTCTCTCCTTCGACATCGCGGAGCTTTTGATAATGTTTTTGCGGCCAAGCATCCTTCAGAAGCTGAAACGCCGGGGGTGTCCCCGTAATCTTATCGACTTATGGTCGACTACTTCGCTGACCGTGTGGCTGGCAATAGTTTCCAAACACGGTAATGTGCGTGCTAAGTCACCGGGCGGTTGCCCGCAAGGGTCAATATCGGTCCGAGCTGCTGGAATCTAGTCTTTGACGATGTTCTGCATCTCCTAACAAACGAACACCTGGCTTGCGAGCCAATAGCCTACGCTGACGATTTACTCGTGGTATGCTCTCCCGGAAACTCGAGAAACGAGTTGCAGCAAAAGGGCAAAGAATCGCAGATACAATTCTCGGGTGGTGCGCCACACAGAAATCTTGCACTATCAGCGACGAAGACCGAGATGACTTTCTCTTGAAAGGTACTCTGATAGAGATCGACCCCTATGATAAGGATATTAAACGGGAGAGGTGTGGCACTCAAGCAAACGATAAGGTACTTGTGTGTTCACATAGATGAGCCGAATGGGAGTAAGATCCCACGTCGAATTCGTGAATGCCAAGGTCTTGCGAACGTTCCATAAGCCGCTAGCTAGACTTGCTGGATCAAACTGGGGATTGGGACACCGCGCCATGCGTACTATTTACAATGGTCTCTTCTGTCCCGATCGCAAATATTTCACGCCGCCGCCGGATGGTGTATAGACATGCTCACCTCTGTGACAAGAATAAAACTCTGCCAGAGCGCAGAGAGGAATGTTCTGCGCCTTCCGTCACCAAGGCCTATCGCACGGCATCTACCGACGCGATCGCAGTGATCGCCGGGACGATGCCGATAGACTTGGTGTTAGTGGAGCGAGCATGTGCATACCGGATAAGAAGACAAATGAATATCGAAGTCGGAAATTGTCGAATAAGCTCAAGCCGATTTGGCGGCTGGAGAAGTAATCTGCTGCTCAGCGCAAAAGCCTTTGGTGCGAGCGGAACTTCTTCAATAGTGTGGCAATCGAGATGGTCGTAATCGGAGAAAGGTAGGGTCACCTTCCGCTACTTCCCCGATGCATCTGACCGCCTCGATGCAAGCTGCTGGGTGATTTTAAATCACTACGTGGTACACCCATAAGCGGGCACGGAGATTTCCGAGCCAAGCTCAAGCGAATTCGGCTTTAGTACCGCAGGAGAACTGGGCGACTGTGGCCAAGTGGAAACTCCACACCACGTCCTGTTCGACTGCCGGAGGCACCGCGATACGCGAGAACTCCCTGAGACAAGCGGCTGAAGAAACTGTTTATCCTTGGCCTTTGAACGAAGCCGATCTTGTATCACAAACACCTGTTACAGGGAGTTCCGGACATATACGCGCTCGGTGCTACTAACGAAAGCAGGGCGAACCCAAAATCGCCACATTGAACGGCACTACACCATCGTAACGGGAGAGAGAAGTCTGCGGATTCTCTCCAAACCAAGCTTGAAAATGTTCTCGAACGCAAACTAGGTCACGTGCTTCGGCAGTGACCTTCCTTGGGCCGGGAATTAAGCCCCGCTCGCTTCGGCGAGCGTTCCTGGATTGGGTTGGACCCGAGGTGGCAGTTATACTTCGACGTGTCGTTAGCCTCCAAAAGCATAACGACGCGAGAAAATAGTAGATGCCCGAACATCAGGCAAAATGTAGTTGCTGGTATAGGCCACTGGTCTCAGGTACAGCAAAGTCCCCAAGTGGAAATATGCACTTGGACACAAGAACGACAACAACACTACATGTCCCTATCTTTTTCTCCCCACGTGGCTGCTACCTTGTCGTGGTGGGGGAGCTTGAGTTCCCAGATTCTGGAGCTATACCGGCGGGGGTCTTTGGCCCCTGGCATGTTCTACCATGCCGGGAAGGTTCAGGTGAAGGACAGAACGAAAGTAGCCAAACCTCGTAGGGCTGTGTTAGCCATTCTAGCTACAGTACGGGTAGCGAACCCGAGGTGCCTGATGCAATCATACCGTAACCCCTGCTGGTCCTCGCCGCAAACGACCCATTCATAATTCTTCTTTGGTTTTGTGAATGGCACGCGACGGCAGTATCGGGCCGGGGGCCTTGGCTTAACTCGCCTGGGCCGCGAGAGGATGGTAACTCTATAACTTACCCTCGAATCCTAAGCTATGGTGCGCGGCGATGGGATGGCATGGCTGAGGGAGAGAGCCCAATCCCGAGCGACCAACTCCGGAGGTACCTGCTGACCCCTCGGCAGTAATATTAGCTTGTCCGGGCAATGGTGGCTCTACCTGGCCGATAATTATTTCCCCCAGACTCCTGGGACGCACAATGGAAACAAAAAAAACAAACAAATTTTTAAATATACCTGAGGTTGATATGGCGGAATCTAGGAGACCTTTTTTTTTTTTTTTTTTTTTTTCGTGGGGAAAATCTTCGAAAGACTCCCTCCCACCTCTTTGGGGAGAGGCGGGAGGGGTGTGTGGGATTCCCAGCGCCCATTACTTTTATAACGGGCGCGGGGCCTACCCACTAAAAACCCCACGGTGACCCTTCCGCACGATTTGGGAGGATACCGGGAATCGTTCCTATCAGGACCCCCCTCCCAGCCTGGGTCATGCGCCACGCCGAGGGGGCCGCCCGCGTCGCCTGACGCCCAGGCGACGCACCCTCGTGGTATGCACTGCGTGGGAGGGGGAGCGCCGTGTCCTGGTCGGCGTCATCGGGCGGGTTGTCTCGCTGCCGGGCATGGTACGCGCCATGCTCGGCAGCGAGGAGAAGTGGAGGGCCGTGGCCTCCTTCTGCGAAATCGTAATGTTGCAGAAGGGGACCGCGGGAAGGTAGCGCGAGCGTCAGCGGCGCGCTGAGGCTCGCGCTCGTTTGGTGGCGAGAGAGCGTCGCCTGGGCGTCAGGCGACGCGGGCGGCCCCCTCGGCGTGGCGCATAACCCAGGCTGGGAGTGGGGGTCCTGATAGGAGCCCCTCCGCCAGGCGGCAGGGTCGGACCGGATGGGGTGGCAGTGCCTCCTGTCCGGGTCCGGCGCATTCGGAGCGGCACCTCGGTGGCCTTGTGCGGCCAAGTGAGCCGTCCGGCCTCCGAGGGTAGAAAGGTCGCGGCGGCTGCGAGTTGGGCCTCGCAGCCGCCACCAGACGCGGCCCTGGGACGGATGGCGGCAGGACGATGTGGCCTGTCCTGCAGCTACGAGACAGGGGCGATTACCGGGGACCGTTTGTCCCCCGCGGGTGGGCGCAAAGCGCGGGCACGGGGAGGATACCGGAAGTATACTTTCTCGAGCGATTCCCGGCATCCTCCAAATCGTGCGGAAGGGTCACCGTGGGGTTTTTAGTAGTAGGTCCCGCGCCGGTATAATGGGCGCGGGGAATCTCACACACCCCTCCCGCCTCTCCCCCGAGAGGTGGGAGGGAGTCTTTCGAAGATTTTCCCCACGCAAAAAAAAAAAAAAAAAAAAAAAAAAAAGCGCCGGATTGTTCACCCGCCAACAGGGACCGTGAGCTGGGTTTATACCGTCGTGTGACAGGTTTGTTTTAACCTAATTGTGACTAGTCGTTGTGATGGTAATCCTGCTCAGTACGAGGGGAACAGCAGGTTCGACATTTGGTTCACGCACTCGGTTTCGAGCTGGGCCGGTGGTGCGAAGCTACCATCCGTGGGATTATGCCTGAACGCTCTCTAAGGCCGTATCCTTTCTAGTCAAATGCGGCAACGATATTTCTAGGAGTCTCGTGTGGTCGAAAGGCTCCGTAAAACAATGTGACAACCAAATTACTAGGTGACTTACGGTCATCGGACGGCCCCGGTTTTGCCGTACGTGCGCGTCTCTGTGGTACCCGTCGTTGGGATCTTGCCGAACGACGGACAAGGCGCTCTTAACTGGTTTCGGGATCATGGGTTCTCCAAGTTCGACGTCGAGACTCCGGAATCGTCTGTAGACGACTTAGGTACCTGGCGGGGTGTTGTACTTGGTAGAGCAAAGCGTACCACGCTGCGATCTGCAGTTGGAGACTCAGCCCTATGCTTGGGGATTCGTTTTGTCAAAGTTAGACGTGAGTGACCCAAAACAAAACTTAGAGAAAGAAAGAAAGAGAGAAAGAGAAGGAAAGAAAGAGATAAGGAGTTAGTTAGGAAATATAGATAGAGAGATGATAGATAGAAATTAGGAAAAGAGGAGATAGAAGTTAGATGTAGGAAAGAGATAGAGATAGAGATAGAGAGAAAGAGAAGGTAGGAAAGAGAAAAAGGTAGAGAGAGAGAGAAGTAGAAAGAAAGAAAGAAAGAAAGAAGAATATAGAAAAGAGAGAGAAGGAAATTGCACAAGCAATACGCCGCTGGACTTTGTTTTTTTCTGGTAAGCAAATACAAGCCGCTGACTTGGAAAACATTTGAAACGGAAGCAACAAGCCGCTGGACCCGGTTTACTATATCAAAAGCACAGCGCCGCCGGTTTAGGTCTGGGTAAGGGGCGCACCGGACCGACCACACGCAAAATCCGTCACGACGATGACGAGTGCCGGACCGATCGCTCGCAAATTCCGTCGTGACGAGTGCCGGACCGATCGGTCGCAAATCCCGTCAAACCATGTGCCTGACCGATCGCTCGCAAATCCCGTCATACCATATGGCGCCGGACCGATCGCTCGGAAAATCCGTCATACCGCGTGCCGGACCGATCGCTCGCAAATCTCCGCCAAGAAGATGTCGAGTGCCGGACAGATCGCTCGCAAATTCCGTCATGCTCGAGTGCCGGACCGATCGGCAGTAAATTAAGTAACGACCCCATTCAGTCCTACCCGAACTCCTGACCAAACGGAATCCAGACCTAACTCTGACCTAACCCAGTCTTTTTTTTTTTTTTTTTGTACGTGGGGAAATCCATGACATGATTTGTTCTCGCGGGCCCACCCGATGGGCGGGGCCGGCGGGTAGTGCCGGACTCTTACCGGCTAAAACCACACGGTGGTGACCATCCCCAGGCGCTTGGGCGAGGACCGGGAACTCTAGTGAGACATCACAGAGTCTCCCACCGTGCCGTGCCTGTCGAGGTTCATCCCGGAAGCGACGACACGTCCTTCCCCCGATTTCTCCGCCACGGACGCCAGGTCACCTCGACGCCCGCAGCCCCGGGCGCTGCCTTCGGTGCTCGGGCCTTGCACCGAAAGCACCTGCAACCCCTTGTAAGGGGCGGCCTGAAAATCTCCCTGACCACCGACGTGGTGGTCGGAGGAGAAAGTGCTGGCGGGCTGCCCCACTTCTGGGAGGTCCCACTAGACCTCAAGGGCGTCGGAGGGGGCCAGGAGGGGCGAAGGATGCCTCGCTTCTGGCCCCTCTCCGAGCCCCCTCCTCTCTCGAGCGGGATGCGCGTTCCGCTCGCGCCAGTTCAAAGCCGGCGGCCTCCTTCTGTGACATAACAACTTTCACAGAAGGAGGCCACCACTTGCCGGAGTTTTCTCGCTGGCCACCATCTTTCCTGTACTTATGGTAGCCAGCGAGAGATTTCTTCCCAGCTTCCTGCTCCAGAACACGGCAGCGGCCATCTGCCCACAGCTGGGCGGCAGACTTCCAGCGGGTGCTGCGCCGGGTCCTGGGGTCCTCCCCACAATGGTGGCACACCGCTCGTCGCCTCCTTTCCCGATTTCTCGACACAGGTACTCCACCGAAGCAACCATGCCCCGGTGAGTACTTATGTCATCCTGTAGGACAGCCTACCTGGTTTGTCCTGCCACTCTGCCAATGTGGCGGCAGATCTCGCACCAACGGACCGTTGCGTGGCTCCAGCCGGAATCATTTGCTGGAACCACATAAATACAACGGGTCCGTTGCGGCATGCTGCGCCTCGTCTCCTGGACCGCTTGCCTCCTTTCCTCTGGCGGTCTCCCCAGCCTCCTGGAGCTCCCTGGAGTGACGGTACACTTGGTTCTGTTTCTCCTAGCGAGGAGCTCCAGGGGCGGAAGACAACGCCGCCGGGGTAGTCGCCGCCTCGTGGGGAGATGCTGCGATACCCTCTAATCACCCGCTGGACGCCAGCCGATACGGTTGATGCGGCGCAGCATCTCCCGGTACCTGGGCGCCGGCTGACATCCAGGTCTGGGGCCCATAATGGGGGCCCCTGTGAGGGCAATTGACCGCACCACCCTCCACGCGTAGAGGCGGCGGACTCCAAACATCGGGCCCCCTGATATTCCGGGAGAAGGCGGCCTGGTGCAGCAGCCGCCTTCTTCCACCCAGGGAGCCAAGCGGTCGAAATGGCCGACGAAGCGTTACCTGGCTGTCGAGTGGATCAGGCCCAGACACTTCATCTGGGCCTTCACCTCGACGTAGGCTGTCCCAACTCGGATTCTGCAGAAGCCGGCCGGTGGGCAACAGACCCGCGGGGCCAAGTCTTTGAAAGCATCATGACCTCCGTTTTTCTGGGGTGCCACCCCCTCTGAGACCCAGCCTGCGGATTTTCGGCGACGACGGTAGCCACCTGCTACCTCCGTGGCACGGGCTGTCCTCTTCTCCTTGCGTCTGTCCCGCTGACGGAGCACCAGCGTGTCATCGGCATAACACGCCAGCGCGCAACGTCAGCGGGCAGAGGCGCCGCAGTAGGCCGAGCGTCGTACCTCGATGTTCCATAGCAGGGGTCCTAGAACCGACCCCTGCGGAACACCGCATACGACTCCCTCCCGCATGACTATTCCATCCCAGCCGGTGCAACATGGATCCACCTGTCGCTAAGTGTTAGGACCCGACGATCCTCCTCAGGTATGGGGGCACACGATGGTATTCTAGTGCCCCTCTTATGATCGCCTCCCAGGGCAGGGTGTTGAAAGCATTAGCAACGATATCGAGAGATGTCGCCAGCACCACACCATCAATTAATTTTACCCCGGGGAAGGTGGCCCCTGAGAGAGAGAACGGACCAACTCGATGGCATCGAGCGTGGACCGTCCCTTCTCTAATGCCGAATTGGCAGGGGGCCAAGTCGGGTCCCACCGTGGACAGGTGGTTGGTGAGGCGGGCAGCCACAATGCGTTCCTCCAAAGAACTTGCCCGCCTCATCCAACAAACACACCGGCCGGTACGCCGGAGGAGCATACGGTGCGGGCCTTCCCGCCTTCTGGAGAGAAGGACCAGCCGCGCTGCGGCCTTCCAGGGCGAGGAATACTCCTCGGCGGAGGCAACTGCTGGAGCAGCCTCCCGAACCGCGGAGCTCAAGACGCCAAGGACACAGACCAACACCCCTGGCCGGGCACGCCGTCGGGACCCGGAGCAACCCTCCGAGCTCCTCATCTCGACGCACGGCCCGGCCCATCTCCTCTGGGTGCTGACCTCCAGTTCCTGGGACCAGATGGTAGGGTCTCTGGGGTTCTCGAGGAGGTGGTACCCCGTCCCGGTTAGCACCCTGGGAACAAGGTTGATACCACCTCCTCTAGAAATTGAAGGTCGAGGGATTCCGTCAGAGGGCGCCCTTATGGACGAAGCTTGTCCATTACAAGCTTGTACGGGACGCCCCCACGGATTCCTATTCAGCCTCCCCGAGGAGGTCCATCCATGCCCGTGCCTTGGCGTCTCGGATGGCGCGCTGGAGGGTCCGCCGCTCTATGGCGAACTCCTCGTAAATGCGCGCCATCTGCTCCGGGCGGGTCGGGCGCGTCGACGACGTGATCTTCGGGCGCGGGTGTATATCTCGTGCGACGACGCGCACACCGAGCGCGCTGTACTGCTCGGATGTGCGGCGACCAATAATACGCCGCGCCCTTGCTCCTGGGAGGCTCTGGCTCCGGGAGCATGGAGGCATCACACACCCTCAGACCCTTGTTCACCCGCGAGACCACTCGGCCTCCCCTCTCAACGCGTCGTCGACCGGTCCATGCTCTGGTTCGCACCAGGTTGCCAACCGCGGCGGCGCTGCCCTTCACGCCATCGCCCACTTCCACCCACTCTTCAGGGACCATCGCGGGGGGCTGCAGGCATCTGCCGCACGTCTCCGGCCCAGGGGCTCCCTTACGCGCCGGGGTGGCTCTCACCGTCATGGTGATGTGGAGAGGTGGTCACCGGGAGTGTGGCCACCTCTACGGCCACTTCGCCACCCCGACACGAGTCGCTTGGGGCCGCAGGGGGTTGCCCACGTCAAATCAATGATGGACGTTCCCTGCGGCCCCACGAACGTAGCTTCCGGAGCCCCGATTCACCAGCCGGAGGTCGTGCTCGGCCGCCCACCCTAGTAGCGCCTCGCCACGGCGGTTGGTCCTGGGGCTGCCCCACGCAGCCGCATACGGCCATTAAAGTCCCCAGGACCAGTACCGGACAGGGGTAGGCAGGTGGGTCCTTCTAATACAATCGCCCACCCCGTTCCAGGTACTCCCGCATATGCGACCCGAGGTCGCAGTTGGGCGACACGTAGCAGCCCACAACCGCGATGGTCCCCCATTGGACCGCCAGAAACCCCCTCCCCCGATGCAGGATGGTAACGGGAGGGGAGTCCGGCGGCCACGCCCAGACCATCGCCACTGCAAACAGCGCACAGACCTCCCGATCCAATTGGGCTGATCAGGAACCATGCTTCACGGCTCTCTGCGGCGATGGCCAGGCACTACCCCTCGGGCCCGCAGAATTGGTGGACGAGAGCATGTCCTGTGCCCTGCGAGCTCTCGCCAAATTGGCCTGGAGGAGGAGGGCGTGAATTTCAGGCTTTCATGGCCTCCTCCAGGCTTACTACTCTCGGTTCGGGAGGGGCGCTTCTCCCCTCTCCGTCGAGGCTGCTGTTGGGAGGGGCCCGACGACCTCATCCACCTCCATCGGTGAGAGGGGCCACAGCCCCTGCCCCTGCCCCCTTTGCATCGCCGTAGGGGACGGGCCTTAGTGGCCCCTCCCACCGGCAGAGCATTAACGGGAGGCTTAGAGCACACCTACGGCCTTCCCTTGGTCCGCCCACGGCGGCCCTGCTTGTTTTCAGGGGCACAACCCGGTCCCCAATCGGTGCCGTGGTGGTCTCCCCGGTATGTCTACGCATAGTGGACATACCGGGGACGTCGCGCTGCACTGTCTGGCGCGGTGGCCGGGGGAACCGCACTTGTAGCAACGGTCACTCCGGTCCACCGTCGCCGTACACCGCTGCCTGACATGACCTGTCTCCAGGCATCGGTAGCACTGCATAGGGCGCGGCGGATTTTTTTTTTTTTTTTTTTTTTTTTTTCGTGGGGAAAATCTTCGAAAGACTCCCTCCCACCTCTTTGGGAGAGAGGGCCGGCGGAGGGTGTTGCGGAATTCCCGCGCACATGCTATGGGCGCAGGACCTACCCACTAAAACCCACGGTGACCCTTCCGCGCACGATTTGGGAGGAAACCGGGAACTCGCTCGAAGTATAACATCCGGTATCCCCTCCCCGTGCACGCGCTTTGCGCTTTCCACCCGCCAGGGGACAAACGGTCCCCCGGTAATCGGCCTGTCATAGCGGCAGCAGGACGAGGTCACATCGTCCTGCCGCCATCTCGTCCGGGTTGGGCCGGGCTGTGCTCCCAGGGCCGCTAGCGGCGGCTTGCAGGAGGGGTGAGCCCAACTCGCACTGGCCGCCGCGACTTCTTCTACCCCTCGGAGTGCCGGCAGCGCCCACGGCCGCACCCACAGGCCACCGGAGGGGTGTTGCCAGCTCCGTGCGCCGGACCCGGACAGGAGGCACTGGCCACCCCATCCGGTCCGACCCTGCCTTCGTTTCCTGGCGGGAGGGGACTCCTATCAGGACCCCACTCCCAGCCTGGGTCATGCGCGCCACGCCGAGGGCCGCCCGCGTCGCCTTCCGGACGCCCAGGCGACGCTCTTCGCCACCAAACGAGCGCGAGCCTCCAGCATCGCCGCTGACGCTCGCGCTCCTTCCCCTTCCCGCGGTGCAATCCCCTTCTGCATTACATTACGCTGTTTCGCAGAAGGAGGCCACGGCCCTCCCAGTTCTCCCTTCACTGCCGAGCATGGCGCGCACCATGCCCGCCGGCAAGCGAGACATCTCGCGGCCTGATGACGCCGATCAGGACACGGCGTTCCACCCTCCATGCAGCGCGCATATGCACTCGGTATGTTCCGCCAGTGTCCTGCTCAAAGGTCGTCCAATGGCAATGGCAGGCAACAGCGCCGCGTCGCTTCTCCTTCTATCCGGGCACAGGTATCTCCCGAAGCTGCCATGCCCCGGAGAACACCTGTGCCATCCCCGTAAGTAAAGGGCTTCCATGGGCCTCTGTCCAGCCACTCCACATAAGAGATTGGCCGAACAGCCCCTGACCGTGTCGGTGCTCCCGCGGTAGGCAGAGCCAACCGCTCTTGCCACGCGTGCACCTACGGACTGCCTTTCGGCCTGGCGCTTCAATCCCGCCCCAAGCAGGTTCCTGCACACCTGGGACCGCTTCCACCCCGCGCATGACGGCTCTGACGCGGTGACGATACATCAACGCGTGCGACCGCGCTGAGGAGATCTCATGGGCGGCATCCCCGGCAAGAACCGTCGCCGCCTCATGTGACACGGTCCGGTACCCGCGGACGACCCTTAGAGCCATCCTGCTCTTCTGCACCCGACGCAGCATGGCCCCCCCATGCAACGCGCCCGGGAGGCCGCCCAGGATCGTCCGCCCAGACGGGGCCCCGTATAGGACCACCGACTGAACCATTGCCACATAGAGGTGGCGAACTTCGCCCGCCGGGGCCCCCAGGATGGGCAGAATCCGGCCCAAAGCCCCGACCATCCTCCCTGCCAGCCGGGACCAGGTTTGAGCGGAAATGCTCCTCGAAGCGCCAGTGGCTATCGAGGATCAGCCCCCGATACCTCATCTGGGGCTTCACCTCGATATTAGCCTCACCCACGCGGATCAGAGGGGGTGAGATGATGAACCTCCACTTTCGCCGAGGTCCAACCCACCTTGACCTTTCCGGCCGCCGCAATTTTAATGGCGGCCGTTAATGGGCACCTAACCCACACGGTACCCAGAGTCCTAGGGGTCCTGCGAATATCGCCCACTTGGATCCCCTCTTCTGGGCACCCTCCCAGGACCGTTACCAGCCAAGCGGACCTTCTGCCGGGGTGGCGGCATCATCCAAACTGCTCACCCCAGCGCTCCGGTCCGCTTGGTTGGGCCACCACTGACCGCCATCCCGGCTCAGGGTGTCCTTCAGCTTATGGCCCAGGGCGTCTCGCCTTGGCCTCCCCATCGGGACCGGGAATCTCGAGCAAGAGTCCCCCGTAATAGCCTGCTTCGTCTTGACCTCCTCAGCGGATGCCGAGGTCCTCAGAGACTCCAACTCCAGTCCTAACTCCAGATCTAACTCCAGACATAACGCCAGACCTAACCCAGTCCCTAACTCCAGACCCTAACCCAGACTGAACCCAGTCCTAACCCAGTCCTAACCCAGTCCTAACCCAGAGTTCAACCCAGACCTAACTCCAGTCTTTAAACCAGTCCCTAACCCAGACCTAACGCAGACCTTTTTTTTTTTTTTTTTTTTTTTTAACGTGGGAAATCCTCATGGACACCCCGGCCTCCTAGGGGAGAGACCAGGGTAGTGCCGGACTCCTACCGGCTAAAACCCCACGGTGACCGCCTGCGCCCTTTATCTGGGGGTAGTCACGGGAACCAAACTAGCGATCCCACCGCGACTACCCCCTGTTGGCGCAACTGCCTATTACAGGCCCTCTTCCCGGGGAGTGAGATATAATCGTCCTTCCCCAATGGTAGGAGCGATTAACTGATTGCCCCCGGCGACGCCACGCGGTCACCCGCGACGTCGCCCCCACTTTCGTACCGCCGCATTGCTGGCGCGACCGGGCCCCCACCCGATCGCGGCCACGGCTGCACGACGCTGGCTAACACTGCCGCCCCCGCAAGACGGAGCTCTCTGCCACGGGCCCCCGGTACGGTGATGTGCTGGGTGGGGGGAGCGAGGGAGACAAACCCCTCTCCCCACACCTCAAACCACATCACACCGACCCCTCCACGCTCCTGCCGTTGCAGGGGAGCGGCGGAGGAATCTTAATGGCGGCGACGCCTGCCCGCCCCCGCCTCCTCACGCGCCCTTTCGGCGTTCTCCTCCTTGGCGGCCAAGACCTCTTCACAAAAAAACAAGGCCATGGCCGCTCCAAGCCTCCTCGCTGCCCGACCATCGCATCGAATGACGGCCGGCAGCGAGGTCCGCCCCGAATCCCAACCTAGCAGCACCTAACTCCAGACCTAACCCAGTCCTAACCCAGACCTTTTTTTTTTTTTTTTTTTATGCGGAGGGGAAATCTTGCATTAGACACCCCGGGCCAGACCCGGGGTAGTGTCGGATTCTTACCAACAAAAACCCACTCCAGCCGCACTGGACCCCGGGCGGAATTGTTTACCACATTACTTCGCCCCTCCCGGGCAGGGGCCGTCCGATGTTACGGGGCGGCAGCGAAAAACTTTCCTCGGAGGGGCCGCCAACTAATGCGACTCTCTACGGGGTTTCCTCCTAGGGCGGCTGATCCGCCAATAAATAATGCTCCTTCCGTCCCGAGGGGACATCGTCATCTGAAGGGGCAAAGCACATCCCCCCACCATACCACCACCATCCCAAAGTTGCGGTGCATGCTTTCCCGCAACTGTAAATTCCCGAAGGGCCCGCTGAAATAGTTAGCACCCTCGGCTCGCAAGCCGCATCTCGGCCAGAGGCCACGTCATCAAATAAATAGGACAAACACACACAAAATGCTAGGGGGTACAGTGTCCCGTACATTTTTAAATTGAAGTGTATTTGAAAAATTAATAACAGTTTTGTTAGAATGTGGAGGGCTCAAACACTGATTTGAGAACCTCGTCTAACGGGCGTCCGGATCACGAGGGAATAGGAGGATGGAAAAGTAATTGTCACACGTTATATATAATTTCACGTCGTCGAAAGGGTTCGACGACGTCGTTTATTAATGGACCTTAAATGCGAACAGCCTGTCTTAATTAGATTATACGCGACAAAACCTCGCCTGTCTGACTGGCGTCTGGCGTGTGCTCGCGTCACGCTGTTCTGAAACAAAAGAGACGTAAATATACGGTAACGTTTGTACTCTCTCCGTCTCGTGACGCTCCTGATTGTGCTTGTCGCACTCAGGGCGGGAAACTCAGCCGCCGCGTTACGCAGCTAAGTGGACTGTATATGTTTGTGTGCGTTCCCTTTAAACCAAACAGCTGATTGCAGTTTGGAAGGACGAGATTCAACCTCGTTTCTTTCCCGACTGCAGGTTTCGACTATCGAGAGGGTAACGGGTGGAGGTTGTAAGGCTGCAACCGTACCGCTGCCTCGACCCTTTACCACCTTATTGCGTGCGTACGGGCACGGTGTGATGCAGGTGTGCCAACGGCGCCCTTGGGTCGACTTACGATTGGGCCTGACACCACGTAGCTTAATGAATTAACGTCCTACGCACAGTGACCGTACTAGACTGGCGATCTTTGGAGGTATTCTGCGATTCGTCGTAAGCTGGGAAATTGTCCCACACTTCGACTAGAAGGTGATAAATCCACCCAGGGTATTTTATACACCCCTGGATTGTGGGTTCCGAACCGTTTGATATACAAGAGAGGTACCCGAGAGTCAACCTCGATACCTTAAACACGACCTCTGATTGCAGCGGTACGTGTTTCTATTTCTCAGACCAAGGTGGGTCGTAGCCACTGCTGAATACTTCGGACACGACCTCTGATTACAGCGATACGTGTCTGTATTCAGGCTGAGGTGGATCGTACCCACTGCTGAATTCGAAATCTCGGATTATAACCTGCGAGATCTTTACAGTCTGTGGATCAGGTCGTATTCCGACCTAATCTGTTTAATTGGTAAACGGCTTACGGAAGTTCACGGGATGGGATTGTTTTACAACCCGTTCCGTATTGAACGTCCTGCGGAGGTTCACGGGATGGGGTTGTTTTCAACCCGTTCCGTATTGAACGTCCTGTGCAAGTTCACGGTATAGGATTGTTTTCCAATCCGTTCCGTATTGAACTTGTTGTTCACGGGATAGGATTGTTTTCCAATCCGTTCCGTATTGAACTTGTTGTTCACGTTTACGCTCTTTAAGTAGTAAACGGGTGAAGTTCACGGTATAGGATTGTTTTACAATCCGTTCGTATTTGAACTTCCTGTCCACGTTTACAACTCTTTTAAATAGTAAACGGGTTGTGGAAGTTCACGGTATAGGATTGTTTCCAATCCGTTCCGTATTTGAACTTCCTGTCCACGTTTACGACTCTTTTTTTTTGCGGAAGTATTGACGGTACCGGATGGATTCCCAATCCGTTCTCGTACTGCACTTCCAACCCACGTTTACAATTTCGTCGAAAGTTCGAGTAAACTCGAAAGAGCTATTCGAACGTCTTGGAAATTCCGGGGAGCGGGATCGTATGCCCATCTGCTCACTGCCGGTTCCAAGTTAAGAGTGACGATCCAGCACTAGTTAGTCAACGGAGGAGAATCTCCGACTAGCGGCGCTGTAGACGAAATGAATTCGTCTTTGTCCAACTTATTATTGTCGTACCTTCTCTTTATACACGCGCCGAAACGTTAGCTCGAAATCACGCGTAGTTTCGTCGATCGCGTGATGTTTCGAAGAAATCCGTATGTGACAGTTTTTATAACCTGCCTTGTTTCGCGTAGCGAACGAGTCGAACAGTCTCGAGTCGGTTACATACGCAGAAAACAATACCGGGTGACGAATAATATTCTACTATTCTTATATGCTTCGAATTAACGCGATATTTAAACAAGTTTTATTCGTAAGTAACTCGGAAGAATCGTGATACACGTACACGTAGACATTCACGAATAACATAATCGCGGTACGTGTTTATTTAATTGCATAGTGGTTAGTGCCTTAAAGGATTATTTGTGGATACTTGTGGACACTGTGGACAATCGTGGGGCGTGTATAATCGCATGTGGGTGATTTTTGTTCACAACATTGTGTATTGGAACTGGCATTCACCCTTTCTCTGTGAAAATCTCGTCGGGCGAGTTTTGATATGCCCTTCTGGATTTTCATAAGACAGGTTGAATCTTATTCAACGTAAGGTGTTCGCATTCCCATAAGTGGACAAAAATCTAAGGCTGTCGATAATGTCGGTAAGCAGAATTTTTCATGCTGCGTGAGAACCACTAGCACTCGCCTGCCGCAACCGGCCGCGCGAACGCAGCTGTTTAGCGGATTGCCATTCTACAGGCGGAACTTTAAATGTTAATAACTTTGCAACGAAGCCTCCATCAACAAATTAGTATTCTTGATTTTCGTCTTATTTTGGCCTCTACTATCGCTCATTAAAATTTTTGCTAGAGGTAGCCGAACACCCTGTATATAGAATAGATTGAAGTAAAGAAGAGTTATGTGAAAAGGAGTACATAAAATCTTAAGAAGTATTAATCAAACTGAAAACCAGAAAGGCGTGGCGAACCGGTAAAAGGTAGTGTACAATAATATTAAATCAGTGTCTGAAGTACCATCAGGGTATATGTATAGTTATATATTTATGTTAAATGTTAAATGTTATAATAAATTATAGAGTAGAATTGCAGGAGCCAGCCATGAATAGATAGGTAGTTAGAATATGTTTAAGATATAATATAATAATAGGTAAGAAAGAAAGTATGTAAAGAATGCGCATAGATGATGAATGTATGTAAATAAATAAATAAATGAAAACTTGAAAACTTGATAACTGAGTGGGGAGAGTTTTATCACCTAATAGACAAAATAAAGCTAATAGCAAATGAGAAAATGGAATAGACAATAAAAGTAAAATTAAAGTAACAAGTAGAAAGTACAAAATAAAGATAAAATATAAAAATAAAATGTAAAATAAAATGTAAAACTATATAAAATGTATGTAAAAACTATGAAAATACCATACAAAACACACAAAGCCATATTGTCGGGACCCAGAAAAATGACCATAGAGGCGTAAGGCCAGTCGGAACTAAATAGGCCGAGTAATAATACGGCGGTTATAATCAAAGTATATAGTAGTCGCCTATATCTATGGTTATGGAATGAAATAATATCCTGTAACAATGCTAGCTCAGAAACTAAACTAAAACTTGTATATAAAAGATAGCCACCAGATAAATAAAACTGGTAAGTAGGATGTAAATAAATAAATATATGTATACATAAATAACTAAATCAATTATCTGACCAAAACGAAAGATCTAATAAATAAGTATAGAATTATATGAAATTATAAATAGATGCAAAATGAGTAAATAGATAAGTAAAGAAGTAATTTGACTAGAATAAATATAGTAGTAAAATGAAATAAAATAAAATAAAATAATATATAAAAATATGGTAAAATAAAGTGTAATGAAATAAAATGAAATAGAATAAAATAAATAAAATAAAATGAAATAAAAATAAAATAAAATGAACTGGACTTGAAGCTAGCCTATGTTAAATGGTCCCTCCGCCGGGTAAAGTACCGGCAGCAGAAATCGCTGCACGGCAAAGTCCCGGGGCCACATTACCCTCCGTTCGGGGTAACTTACCAACAGTCGGTAATTTACCGTCAGTAGCGCCTCAAGGGGGCCTGACGCCTACCGACCGTCGCTCGCCGAAGACCTCGGTGGGTACTTACCTTTCCCCAGTGCTGCCCTCGTATCAATTACCGGTTGGCGGTTGCTGTCCAACAGTCGGTGCACTTACCTTTCGTAGCCTGAAGCGCTTACCGACCTGCAACCACGCCCTCCAGCCTCTTTCTATGTCCTAATTACCATCTACTAGGGCTATTTCCTACCCAGAGATGGCAGTCAAGCCCTCAAAAGTGCCTCCGATTAAAACTTTCTTTATATTCTATCTATTTATTTTAACCGAAACAAAATAAAATAAAATAAGATAAAATAAAATAGAATAAAGAACAGGAAAAAACAAAAAGGAAAAGTCACACCCAGGTGACATAAGATGGTAAAAGAATGATAATAAAATTGAATGATGAATATATACAATAAGCCTGTGTGCAATATGCAGGCGCAGCAAAATAAACTCAAATAGATGAAAAGACGAAATGAATATACTAAAATAAAATCATAAAATAATAATAATAGCATAAATAAAACGGTAATAATAGTAAAAAGAGTCACAGAGTCATAAAGTAAAAGGTGTAAAGCCAATAAATCAGGTAACAGAAAACAAATAACAGGTAACAAAGTAACAAAATAAATTGTTAGGGGGAGTAGGTTTGAAAAAAACCTCGCCTAACGGTGGTCCGGATCGTGAGGGAAGGAACGTCGGGAAAAGAATACAAGATTTTCAATTTAATTTTCGCTTAGTCGAATGACTCGACTAAGCCGTATATTGGTAAACTTTTGGAAACAGAAATTATGTAATACGAATTGTCTGGCCGGCCAGACGCCGCTGCAGTAAATCCTGTTTGGTAAACCTGTAACAGAAAGAGACACGAATAGGCGTTAAATACCTGTGAACGTGAGTCACGCTGTGTGTCTTACTTTCTTCCGCGCTCGTCTGGTCTGTGCTTGTCGCACCCAGGAGCGGGGATCTCAGCCGCCGCGATGCGCAGCTAAGCTAGTGGACAGTATGTGTGAGCGTTCCCGTTAAATCGGGAATCGCTTGCTTATTATTGTCGTGTACGAGATTTCTGCTCGTCTAATTTCACGACTGCAATTTCTGACTGCAATTTATGACTGTGATTTATGACTGTCGCAGGAGAAGGTGATCGGAGGGAGGTTGTAAGGAACCAACCTTTCAGCCGGTCCCCGGCTCTACACCGCCTTCGTAAGTGCGTACGGCACTGTGTGGTGCAGGCTTGTCAACGGCGCCCTTAGGTCGACTTACGGTTGGGACTGAGACCACGTTGCTTGTCGGAGTCTCCGTCCTACGCGCAGGGACCGTACTCCCTGGCGATTTTGGGACGTGTCCTAGCTTTCGCCGATAGCTGGGGTTTAAAAATGTGTCCCGCTTCGACTGCAAGACGGCAAATCCACCCAGGGTATTATTCACCCCTGTATGGTGGGTTCGAAGCCGTTTCTGACAGTCAATTGGAGGAAGGAGTTTGTACCTCGATCCTCTAGTGCACGATGATTCCACTCAGGGTTTCTTCCCACACCTGGATTATGGAGTCGTGCACTAAGAAAAGCGCGAAGAACCTCGCACCTATAAATTGGGATGAGCTTAGCCTCTATCCCTGGGGAAACGATTGATTCCACTCAGGGTTTCTTCCCACACCTGTTTATGGATCGTTTCCCCGGAAGCACTCGGAATTACTTCGGGTCTATTCCGAATTAAATAAAGTCTGATTACATAGCTCGGTCGTGTACCGACTGGCTCGATACGATAACTCGCGAATAATTCCTTTGCAACTCCGAGGGTAGTCGAAGAACTCGACTCGGTTCGGATTGCTCGAATTATTCGTTTATGCGACTGCTGAGCGTGTTCGTATACCGAAGTGCTCGTGGCAGTGGTTTGATAGCGAGTGACGGACGAGCACGAGCTGCCAAAGTGAGCGCGTGAGTGGGGAGAGTCTTCCGTCACGCGGCGTTGTCGCCGTGTCTCTCGTCCGTCTCTGTCTATTATATAGTTTTCGTACCTTCTCTAAACTCGGGCGTTTAAACCGCTTGTTTCAAAATTGAACGTTAATTAATCATTCGCGTGACTTTTTACAGAAAACCTCAAGAACCGTGTTTTTCTGTCCTCTAATATTTTGAATAGCGGACGCGTCGACCTAGAATCTTCCTGGTCGGTCGCGTAACCGAAAACAAACCGGGTAACGAATTGTTTCGGATTTAAATTAAATTTCGCATTTTATTCGATATTTAAACATACCGCCCCCCTTGCACGGTCCGTGCAACAAGAATAGGAGGCGTAGGTCGCGGTCACGTCGCGTAAAGCCCGTAGAGAAGGTAGAAGTACAAAACCTTCTATGGAAAAGTTTAGCTGTACTTACTCGCTACAGCGGAATTCGGGTCTTCGTTTATTCCATGTGCGTCTTCGCCGGCCGTTGTCGATGTTGACTCATCGACGGGCAGTTTACACAACCGTGTAATCGGACGTGTGTATGTAGACGTAACTCTGCGTACTTTAACTACACGCACGCACCTATCTCGGCCCGGTAATACTTCCTCGATTCGTCCCATTTCCCATTGATTCGGGTGGAGAAGAGGGTTTTGCAATAAAACCAAGTCATCAACAAAGTTCCCAGAGCTGCTCGTGGAATTTCTGGACCGCTCTCCATCGCGTAAGCCGCGAGAGATTTTCCTTTCCACTGACTCGACCGGAAGTGCATTCATCGGTCCGCCTATTAGGAAGTGGCCCGGCGTGAGAGGGCATAATCCTCGGGACAGTCACTCAAAGCGGCGATCGGTCGCGAATTCAAACTCGCCTCGATCTTGCAGAGGAGTGTCTGCATTTCGTCGCTTGTGGGTGTAAATTCGCCGATGATGCGTTTCAGGTGATGTTTCACCGATTTCACGCCGGCTTCTTGCATACCACCAAAGTGGGGAGCACTGGGTGGATTAAACCTCCACTTAATGCCCTTTTGACCGCACTTCGTTCGCATTTCTGGGGTTTGATACACCGTATTGAAGTGTTCCTTCAATTCCCGATCTGCTCCGACGAAGTTCGTTCCGTTATCACTGAACATGCAGGACGGAACTCCTCGGCGGGCGATAAATCGGTCTAATGCGGCCAGAAATGCACTCGTCGTATAATCATGGACGAGTTCGATGTCACGGTTTCGTAGCGAAGCAGATGAACACTGCTATGTATGCTTTATGAGCCGTTTTCCCACGACCGGCGGAGTCGCGGACCCGATACGGTCCCGCGTAGTCGACTCCGCAGTTTAAAGTAAGGTCGTGCCGCGCGACTGCGCTCCGGTATTAAATCCTGCATGATTTGCGTGGAGGTATTTGCTTGCCATCCTCACGCATCGTATGCATTGGTGAATAACCGTGCGCGCCGCGTTTCGGCAGCCGATGATCCAGAATTTCTGTCTCACCGTGTACATGGTGAATTGCAAACCCCCGTGCAACGTATCCACGTGGCATTGCCTGATTATCATGTTAGACACATGATGTTTCGGCAGGATAATCGGGTGTTTGGTTTCCCATGCAAGCGTCGCATTCTCCAACCTTCCACCCACTCGTAAGACTCCCTTATCGTCGAGAAAAGGGTTTAGGCACTTTAGAGGAGATTCCTTTGCGCTTTTTCAAGCACCGGTACTCTTCTGCGAAATGCGTACGCTGTACGTAGCGTGCAATTCTTTCCGCTGCACGCTGGATTTCCGCTGCATCGACAACTTTTGCATCCAATGACCTTCGTTCTCCGACCGCCGGCCTCCGGAACCGGAGGCAATAGGCAGTCACATCGTTGTAGCTTACTCCATTGGGAAAATCGGAAAACTAAGTTCCATTCCTTTTCCGGAGCGGCCATGAGGGTATGCGATACGCGTTTACCCTCCTCGGTCTCGAGCGAGGCTGGCGATTTCGGCCAATTTTCCTCTGATTGTCGAAGCCATTTCGCCCCGGAAATCCATAATTCGGACTGAATGAGTTCTGCGGCGTCTACACCTCGCGAATTAAGATCCGCTGGGTTGAAGCGCGTGGCAACGTGCCGCCATTCAGCTTTTGGGAGCATGGTCTGAATTTTTGACACACGGTTGGCTATCACAACCTTCCATGTCGACGCATGCTTTTCAACCAAGCGAGTGCAATCGTGGAATCTGTCCAGCAGATTATGGGGCTCATTTCTATGGGGAATGACCGTTTCACGTGCACTATGAGCTCGGAAAGTAACACAGCCCCATTCAATTCCAGGACGGGGATAGACTGTGTTTTTATCGGAACCACTCGTGTCTTTGCCATGATTAATGTCGTAAACACGTCAGTAGGTGTATAAGGGGAGTTCTGAGCCATGGTCCCAGAGGGTGATGCGGGGGAGGGGGGAATCGAGGGCCAGGGGGGAGTGGGGTGGGGGGCCCGACCGTTGGGGGAGCGCTGTGGTGGGGGGGTCGATAATTAGGTCGGTAATTAGTATCAACGGTTGGTAATTAGGTCGGTAATTGGTATCAATGGTTGGTAATTATCAGAAAGAGATAATTGTCAGATGTCGGTAAAAGGGGGAAAGAAATTAGATGTATTTTTACTATTTTTTTATAAAAGTGATATATTTAATCTTTTATTACAATTCAGTGAGAGTATAAATTATTTAGTAATTATCAGAAAGAGGTAATTGTCAGATGTCGGTAAAAGGGGGAAAGATATTTTTGCTATTTTTTATAATATTTATATATTTAATCTTTTATTACAATTCAGTGAGAGTATAAATTATGTAATTACAAAATTAGATATATTTTTTATTTAATTATTAATAGCATCGTATAACATATTATCCACTACAAATGTCAACAGCTCGCAATCCGCAGGAGAATTTTTATCATAATATTCACGAAGGATTTTGACGGCCTCATGTTTATGCGCAATACTGTTCCGTTTTAATATAGTTACAAATTGTTTATATTTCTCGCTGACATAGTGCGTATTTTGACACAGCCACGAATACGCGTGCTCGACACACAGTTCCAGTTCGAATAAAAATAATACAGTCGATGGTTTCATATACATGCAGGCATCATACAATTTCATTGTGACAAGGTTCATGCCACGCATTGTAACCACTGTAAGCACGCAAATCACAAATCGTTAATGACGTTGGAGAAGGAGCTGATTTTACATGTTGTTCGATATCCTCGCGTTTCTGGATCAATGTCGTCCATGTCGAGTGTGCCAACAACAACACATTTCCTCAGTATCGCCAAGAATAATTTCCACAGCGGACACAGGTCCTACCGCGATTCTAATATCCAGGTACTTGTTTGCCGTGGATGTGAGGGCAAACCTCCTCCCCAGTATATAAGGCGTCGAACGTTGTTTATTGCTATCGCAACGTATAGAAAAAAGTATGTAAAGAATGAAAGGTAAGTAATAACGCTGTTATGAGCCAGGGCCCTGCAGCGCGCGTGGCCTGCGAGTGCAAGAGAGAGTAGGGAATATGGTATCAATGTGTTAGTGAAGGTGCACGGACGAACCCGATGCAAGATCGGGGAGCCGCTAGGATAGTTGATAACGAGGACGAACCTGATGCGAAATCAGGGAGCCTCTAGGATGGAGTCACGTACGGACGAACCTGGTGCGAAACCAGGGAGCCGTAGGAGGGCGTAATGTCGTGAACGAACCCGATGCGTAATCGGGGAGTCACTAGGATGAGTTAATAACGACGCAGACAGAACCCAATGCGAAATTGGGGAGCTGCTAGAGAGTTGGAAGAAACGCAGACGAACTCGATGCGTAATCGAGGAGCTGCTGGGAGGTTGGATAAATCACAGACGAACCTGATGCGTAATCAGGAGCTATAGGATGCGGACGAACCTGGTGCGTAAGCAGGAGCCGCTAGGATGGTATTAGATTGCGTGGACGAACTCAATGCGTAATCGAGGAGCCACTAGGTTGTAAGAATTTGTATTTGGATTAAGGAGATGTTAATTGACCTCGTAACTTCAATTATTAGATATAATATAACCCGAGCGGTAAGGTTATATTATTGTGGGAACGTTTAACTAACAATAATCGCTTTCTTTATATAATGATGGGTTAAAGAAGATAAGTAACTCTGATTTAATAATGAAACTAGATATATTCTTAACAAACAAATAAGATACACGTGTCTTGTGTCAGTTATGTCGCGTTGTAAGAATGATTATAATTACCTAAAAATGATTTTTGCACGGTGTTGACGCACTGGCGATGCGGGGGTAAGTCGGTTGACAATAGAGGCCGTAATAGAATTTATACCGGTTCACGGATTCTATATGGTTTAAAATTGATACAAAAGGGTACTGTAGCCCGATCTCACGAAATGCAACTGACTGTCAGAACCGTGGACAGCGTAACGAGACGTGATGTTGACTCTAAACGTAACTGTACGATTCTGATCCCCGAGTAAGGAAACGAAGGGGTTTATATACCCAAAAATCTGTGGGGAGGATTCGGATGCACGTTAGACATTACCATATTTGGTAATCTCCGAACTTCGTTAGTCACCGAGCAGCTGCATTTCGTGGGAACTGACTCTACATTCCAAAGGGTAGATAAGTAGCAGGGCGTTTTCCTAATGCACGCAAGTGGTATAGAAAAATTGGGGAACGAAACGTTCGGCATACGTAACAACGCTAAGGAAATGATGATAATAACACTTACTCGCGACTTATGCACACCGTTTCGCGAGAAATGTAGTAATTCATGTTTGTAGAATCCATAACGTTTCACGACGACGGCGACGACGATACTATCAAAACGAGTGTGCAGTACATAAAAAAAATATAACGATGCATCAAGGGCAGCGAGGTGCGGGGAGAGGAATTTTTATGTCACGTGTTCTTCTGCGAAAAGTGCAACTTTTGCAAAAGCGTTTTTTAGATTACCTTGAACACGTCCAAACGTGCAAATTCTATGACGTCACATTCGCGGTACGAATCGACCGAAATCATGTGTATCATGCGAAACGGGTGGGGCATAGTGCGGGGGGGAGAGGAATTTTTGATGTCACGTGTTCTTCTGCGAAAAGTGCAATGTTTGCAAATACCTTTTATATTACCATGAACACGTGCAAAAATGCAACCTCAGCAGAACGTATAACATTGACGAGCATTATCGGCGCGGGAACAGAAATTTGTTAGAATGTGGAGGGCTCAAACACTGATTTGAGAACCTCGTCTAACGGGGTCCGGATCACGAGGGAATAGGAGGATGGAAAAGTAATTCTCACCCGTTATATTTATTTTCACGTCGTCGAATGTTCGACGACGCTGTTTATTTTTTGGCCCTTTTAAATTTGTACAGCCTTTTGTTGGTATTTAGGCGACGCGTGATCCGCCTGGCCGTCGTCTGGCGGCTGCTCGTGTCACGCTGTTCTGAAACCAAAAGAGACGGAACTATGTGTAAATATTCGGCAACGTGAGTCACGCTTTCCGTCTCGTTTTAACGTACACGCGCTCCTGATTATGCTCGTCGCGCTCAGGAGCGGGAAACTCAGCTGCCGCGTTACGCGGCTAAGCTAGTGGACTGTATATGTTGTGCGTTCCCTTTAAACCGGGAAACTTCTTATTGCAGTTTTGGGAAGACGAGATTCAACCTCTTTTCTTCCTCGACTGCAGTTTTTGACTGTCGTAGGAGAGGGTAACGGGTGGAGGTTGTAAGGCTGCAACCGTACCCGCTCCTCGGCCCTTTTTTACCACCGTATTGCGTGCGTACGGGCACGGTGTGATGCAGGTGTGCCAACGGCGCCCTTGGGTCGACTTACGATTGGGCCTGACACCACGTAGCTTAATGAATTAACGTCCTACGCACAGTGACCGTACTAGACTGGCGATCTTTGGAGGTATTCTGCGATTCGTCGTAAGCTGGGAGTGAAAGTTGTCCCACACTTCGACTAGAAGGTGGTAAATCCACCCAGGGTATTTTATACAACCCTGGATTGTGGGTTCCGAACCGTTTGATAGACAAGAGAGGTACGAGAGTCAACCTCGATACCTTAAACACGACCTCTGATTGCAGCGATACGTGTTCTCTTTTACTTTTTTGATTTTTTCAGACCTGGTGGGTCGTAGCCACTGCTGAATACCTCGGACACGATCTCTGATTACAAGGATACGAGTCTGTATTCAGGCTGAGGTGGATCGTACCCACTGCTGAAATCAAAATCTCGGATTTTAACCTGCGAGATTTTACAGTCAATTAATTAATTAATCAGGTCGTGTTCCGATCTGATCTTTTTAACAGGTAAGCGAGTATGGAAGTATTGACGGTACCGGATGGGTTCCTATCCGTTTTCGTCGAGACCTTCCTCGCGCTTCCGACTCGTATTTTAATTGAAATTAAATAACGTGTGTGGAAGTTAAGACGTTACCGGATGGATTGCCTATCCGTTTTTCGTGTTAACTTCCGTACCACGTTGGTAATTTCTCCGATAGTTCGAGGAGCTCAGAACTAGTCGGCCGTTTTGGAATTTAAGGGGAGCGGGTTCTGTATGACGATGTGCTCGCTACCGATTCCATATTCAGAGTGACTATCCAGCAAGGTTTGTCGTATTCGGTTGGGCGAATCTCCGACTAGCGGCGCTGTAGACGAATTTGAATTCATCTTTGTCCAACTTATTATTGTCGTACCTTCTCTTTATACACGCGCCGAATCGTTAGCTCGAAATCACGCGTAATTTCGTGGATCGCGTGATGTTTCGAAGAAATCCGTATGTGACAGTTTTTATAACCTGTCTTGTTTTCGCGTAGCGGACACGAGAGTCGAACAGTCTCGAGTCGGTTACATACGCAGAAAAACAATACCGGGTTAAAAAAAATATTTTACTATTCTTATACGCATCGAATTAACGCGATATTTAAACAAAATTAGATGCCTTTAAAATATGATATATTTATTAAAGCAACAAATGATTATAAAACATTACTTTTATGGATCCATGAATTGTGCGAGTTATTGAGTCCTAGCCATTTTACGTACACACTGTTCCCCTTCTTACGTAATATTTTTCCTACCAGCTACACGTCGGATTTTGCAACTCGTTGCAACTCGTTTTCGTAGAATCCTCCGGCAATTGGTTTTTCATAAGCATCTTTCAGCAGATACGTTGCAGGATTAGTTTTCTGTACCTCGGCGAGATTAAATATTAGAGTGCTCCAATTAGGTGTGTAAACATTTTCAAAAATAGTCTTAAATTTTAGCACGAGGACCGCATCTAACAATTTGAATCGTGCGGGAGCGGCAATCTTTACATGACTATACACCGTTGTTAAGAGCTTAGCGGCGTTTGTTGGTGTAACGTCAATTGGTCGCATACCAATAGTTCGATGCTTTCGCGCGTTGTACTTTGATACGAGATGTTGAATCGAGTCGATCCATTTGTAATTTCCATTAAGGGTAAACATTTTCCACATGTTGTTTTTGAGCGTACGATTAAACCGCTCAACGACTTATGCTTTCATCACTGAATACGTTGAATAATGATTTATGTTGTATTGTGACAAAAGTTTTTGCACATTTGCGTTGTAAAATTCCTTTCGCTTTGTCGGTCTGCAAATTTTTCGGATACCTTCCGCCGTCTCGGATTATCTTCCCGATCGCAGTAGAAACCTCAGTTCTATTCTTGGTTTTGAGGGGTATAGCCCACGCATGCTTACTCAGCACATCGATAACAGTGAGTATGTAATGGAAGCCTCTGTTATACCGCGTGTAAGGACGCATCTCGACCACGTCCGCTTGCCATAGATCGTCGTATCCATGTACTATGACGCGTCTTCGGGGAAAATGTCTTCTCGCCGGAGCATGCAGATTCTTCCACAAGACGCCGTTTCTCAATACTGGGGTTTTCTTTTCTCAGCCATGTATGACTCGCCACTGATGCCAAGACTTGACGTACACGTCTTATTAAACATCAAATCGACCTTTCAAACGCCCCAACGTCTCGACGTCACAACGTCCCCAACGTCTCAACGTCCCCAACGTCCCCAACGTCCAACGTCCCCAACGTCCCAACGTCCCAACGTCCCAACGTCCCCAACGTCCCCAACGTCCCAACGTCCCAACGTCCCAACGTCCCCAACGTCCCAACATCCAGCTATTGATGTATTTGATTTCGGAATTCGATAATACCCCTCTCCAATTGATTCAGCTGGTCTTTCAAGCTCTGAACGTAATCTTGAAATATGATCATCTTCTTGTCGAATTCATCTTGCCGATTTTTTATAATTGCCATGTTTTCTTGCAAGTACAGCTTGTTGATAGCATCGCCATCCTCTACAGGTGGTGCTACCCGTCGAATCTTGCGAGACTTTGCATCGTAATTGGCACCAGCAACACAAAGAGCATTGTCACGTACATAGTTTCTGACTACTCCATTCCAGCGATAGTATGATTCCACTGTTCCAAACGATGACCCAAACTTGTTGATTGGCATTTTGATATCGATTGACAGCATCGTCAAAAGTGCAGGCTAATTTATAATGAGTTCTGCCTCGCGAAGCTCCTCGATAATCGATAACATCTCATTGTTATGTGCATTGTAACCGGCTTGACGCGAAGCCTCGAGCAGTCGAAGCCGATCTACGAGTTCGTTGGGATCGTTCCAGTGAACATAATCAATCCTGTTGCTAGTTAATCTCATGGAGCTTGGTATGCCCTTTCCAACAGTTGTATCTTTCAATAATGGCTTGATTACATAGTTATACTTGTATCCTTTATTGCCTAATGTTTTACCATACGAATCATGTTTGTACTTATGCGCACTCGTGGTCAGCAGTATCTCCCTATATTTGCGTTCATCAGCCTCAGTATAAATGTTGTCATCTGGAATTTTCTAAAATATCAATTCATAAAGGCCGGGCGTACCAGAATATCGCATGCCATCGATAATTATGTTATCGGCATTGTCCACGTCAACACGTTTATTACCAAGCATCGGTCCATCACTGTCGAGATAAACACCGTACACGTGATCCATACCATCCTCCACATCACCGCGTAATACAGGCGCGATGTATTTTTGACTCAGTGGACCTAGGTGATTCCGCAACGTTTCTTCACCTTCCGACGTTTGCAGCCGACTTCGAACAGACGCCGAGAAACTGCTTTTTGGACTTTCAAAAACATCTTCGTTTGCTAAGCTTTTTGGACTATCAAAAACATCTTCGTTTGCTAAGCTTCTTGTTGCTGGTACTGGCTTAATCGGTATAGAGGCCATCGGATTTATATCGGGTAAACTGCTTAATCTTGCTGAGCTTTTTATTGTTGGTACTGTCCTAATCGATGTAGAGACCGGTGTAGAGGTCAACGGATTCACGTCGAGTAAACTGCTTAATCTAGGTTTTTTTATTTGTGATGGTTTTGGAAGATTTAGCCATAAATGTGATCGTGTTTTATCCGATTCCTTGATATTTGGCGTGAACAATGGCTCGCTTCCGATATCTGTATTATTGTGTACATATTAATTTTTTAACGGGTTGTTGTCAATTGCCTTCAGCGGCTCAGTAACAGGCTTAAAGTGTTTTCCAGTGCAATCTCTTCCTCCATTTTACCAGTTTTCAATTCACGATACTTTCTACGAATCAAATCGCTCGTTCTTGCAATCTGTTTCGCTATCCTTTCACGATCTTCAATATTGCTGCTGCTGCTGCTCATGTTGGAACACTGCTTTGTCAACGTATATTAAGTAACTGGACATGTTACGATATTGCAAAGTCATTAAATCCTTTTCTATAGCGACCATTCCATAATGCACTGTCTTTGTCAATCACTACAAATCCATATTTTTCTTGCCAGCAGGCGGTACACAATGTGCAGAAATTCTCAAATGACATGTCAGTGTTTACATGATCGTTGTACACATGTTTCAGATTAGTACCATCTTGTTTGAACATGATCAGCAGGTTCGCGTTGTCGCGTATCAGATGCTTCGGTATCTTCGCGTATGTCTGACAAAGATAGAAACAGTCAACGTCCGAGTGCCTACCCATTGCAAAGTATTCTCTTACCGTGTTTTGCTTATCGCATGCCACGTCATCAAAGATAAAAATGGAATTCGGAAGTGCCTCGCTCGACGGAACGACGTCGCTGTTATTCGAAAATGTAAAATAACCAATTTCGTCTATCGATGAGAATATATTTTCTAAATATTGATATTTCGGTTGTTGTAACGATTTCGAGTACACGTATATGTTTTCGAAACGAACGCCGTACGGACTTTCTAACAAACTAATCAACACGTTCGTTTTACCACAATTCGATGGACCGCAGATTATACCGCGTATAGAGGTCGGCAGCATATTTCCATGTTTGCGCACCTCTTTCTCAGACTGTGTCTTTTTGTCTACATTAGTCACTTTGATCATAGGTGATTGGCGTACAAACTGCATATTTTATCGGGTGCTATACGAATGAAGATCCATTCGAGAGAGCTGGTCTATTTATAGCGATGCATAGAGCTGGAACGATCAGTGTTCAAATATAGCCTGTCGAGTCAGCAGAATGCACATTGACAGTCCACCACCATTGATAAACAACTGTGGCGAATGTCAACAAAAATTGGAAAAAGGTCTATTAAATCGCGTTATAAACACACTTCCGATTGAATTACATATTCCAGGTTATCAGTATTGTGGTCCTGGGACACATTTAGAGAAACGCTTGGCGCGAGGCGATCAAGGTATCAATCCACTGGACGCCGCGTGCCGCGAGCATGATATAGCGTATTCGCAAAATAACGATCTCGGAAAACGACTCGCGGCCGACAACATCCTAGCAGCGAAAGCGCGAGAACGCATTACCGCGAGAGATTCCAGTCTCGGGGAAAAGGCTGCCGCTACAACCGTTTGGGCGGCTATGAAGGCTAAGACAAAATTCGGTATGGGTTTGAAAAAGAAGAGTGGTTCGAAGAAACGAATACTTCCAATGGCAAAACGTGGCGGTATCCTACCGATTTTACCATTATTGGGGGTTCTCGGCTCATTGGTCGGAGGGGCGGCAGGAGTCGCGAAGGCTGTGAACGATAAGAAGGCAATGCAGCGTCAGCTGGAAGAAATGAAACGTCACAATCTCGCCATGGAAGGTCATGGACTTTATCTCGCGCCGTACAAACGCGGGCGGGGAGTCTCAAAGAGAAAAAAAAACGTCTAAATTAAAATGCCTGAAGGCGTAACAACCAACATACAACTACAGCAACTCGCAAAGCGCATGCGTATTCCATATTTCAGAGGTATTTTTATGCGCAATACTTTACCAACAGATGGGGTGTTTTTTTTTTTTTTTCGTGGGGAAAATCTTCGAAAGACTGGTAGGCAGGAACGAGAGCGGAATCGTAAATTTGGATACTGTTGAAGGACCAGGTACTCATTGGGTGGCGTACGCAAAACGGGGAACATGTTCCATATATTTTGATAGTTTTGTCAATCTTCAGCCGCCGAGGGAACTGATACAATATTTGAAGAATAGCGTAATCGAGTATAATCACATGCCTTATCAGCGCTATAATCAAAGCAATTGTGGACAGCTATGTTTACAGTTTCTGCAGTCGGTTGACAATCAATTTAAGGACAGTCATTGCTCACCTTAACTCCAGTATCCGTTTGAACATGTCGCTGACGTTAACGCTCACCGGTCAAAATAGCATTCTCGTAGTAAGCTATTTTCCAGCCATCGATTTGAGCAATGGTGATTATGAGCTCGGTCTTATGGACTTTGAGACTTATTACACTATACCGAATATAAATTTGTCGAATAATAAATTTTACTACGATAACGATGATAAGGAAATCATTATTCCCGAGGGATCTTATGAGCTGGACGACATTCGCATGTATTTGCAACGATCGCTTTCACAGGGTAATGAAGGGAACTCCCCATGATGCTTAGAGCCAACAACAATACGATGAAGAGCGAAATCAAGTGTGATTACAGCATAAATTTTACCAAACCCAATACTATCGGCTCGTTGCTGGGGTTTTCGACGAATCGGGTGCTACAACCGCGGAAATGGCACGAATCGGATGCACCAATCAATATAATGAACGTAAATATTATTCGCATTGAATGCAACGTGACGGCTGGTGCTTACAGCAATAACAAGTGCGTGCACACGATACATGAGTTTTCGCCTACCGTTCCACCTGGATATAAGATATCGGAAAGACCAGCACAGATCATTTACCTCCCAATCACTGCACGAAGCATTTCGGATTTAACGATTCGCGTTGCGGATCAAGACGGTCAATTGCTCGATTTTCGAGGGGAACAGATCACCGTTCGACTGCATGTACGGAGACAACGGCTGTAGTAGGAGATGCTTGTGCTGAACGAAGCGGAGCAGGTGAAACAGACAACACGTGAAAACAAAGAGAAGACAATTCAATCGTCGGCGCACCTCACTGTATCGAATATTGACTGTCTAAAACCATCAGGCGAGAAGGCAATTCGATCACCCGCGAAACTCACCGCATCGAATATTGAATTTCTGAAATCGTTGGGTTTTGTTGTACGAAATGGCTAATATCTTAAACATTGAGGCAAACCGATCTTTGACGACAGCATCGTCAAGATGGAGACTCATACGTACAACCCATACGCCAACACAACGTTTGGACACAGCGATGAGATACGAATACCTATACAACAGCAGGATTTATGCACGTTGCCAAGCGAGAGCTTTCTATACGTTGAAGGAAGATTCACAGTAAAGAAGCCAAACAAGGAGTTGGAAGCATATCTCGGAAATAATTGTGTTGCGTTTATGTTTGATGAAATTCGATATGAACTCAATGGTGTGGAGATCGATCGTAACAGAAACGTTGGAATAACAAGTACCATCAAAACCTTCGTGTCCTCAACATTTTGATAAATCGTTAATTTTACGGAATGCAGGATGGGTCACACAGTCAAACATACCGACAGGTTACTTTAACTTTTGCGTACCGCTAAACATGTTGTTGGGTTTTTGCGAAGATTACAAGCGTATAGTAATCAATGCTCGTCATGAGCTCATTCTTATACGCGCTCGCAGCGATAACAACAGCGTCGTTGCAAATTCCGCGCTGGTGCCAGAGATCGAATTACTAAAGATACAGTGGCGAATGCCTCGCATTATACTGAACGATACGAATAAACTATCGATGTTGCGGATTTTGGAAAACGGGCAATACCTAAGCATGAGTTTTCGTTCGTGGGACCTTTACGAGTACCCATTATTGCAAAGTACAACTAAACATTCGTGGGCCGTTAAAACTGCAACTCAGCTGGAGAAACCGCGATACGTAATTGTTGCGCTGCAGACTGGTCGAAAGAACATCATGTCTCAAGATGCGAGCAACTTCGATGCATGTAACTTGACCAACGTGAAACTTTA
This sequence comes from Colletes collaris, assembly GCA_030068185.1. Lineage (NCBI taxonomy): Eukaryota > Metazoa > Arthropoda > Insecta > Hymenoptera > Colletidae > Colletes > Colletes collaris. The sequence goes on from JASGYR010000265.1 coordinate 46,478, forward strand.
TCTAAACTCTGACTTTTATCCATACGATGACTTGAATATCGATTTTGATCAAAACAGATATACTATTCTTTTTGATATGTATGCACGTTTTCGTAAAGCTTATTACGGATACGACTGTTACGAAACGCTTTGCAACAGAGACAACTTTTCGTTGTATGGACCATTTGTAGTAATCGATTGCTCGCGACAGAACGAATCAATCAAGAGCGCAACCGTAGATGTGCGAATAGAATTTGATTGTAAAGAAAACGTACCAACAAATACTACTGCGTATTGTCTTATTTTGCATGGTCGTGTCGTCGAATACTGTCCACTGTCCAACGTTGTGCACAGAATCACATAAATTGCAGCATCAGCAGTATCTGTAGTATTTAAGAGCTGGGCACATCATATTGCGGTATAGTTTCAAAGATATTGTTGCGATGGTACCAACGTTTGTTGACATACAAGGATTCTTCCACAACGACAAGTTTGTCGTAAAGGAAGTTGCAGTGCTGAGAAAAGGAAGCATTATCGCACACTATATATTCCAAAGACCATTTACTTGGAGTGCGTTGTCTGTAGCCGATAAATCCCAGGCTGCTTGGGTGACGAAGAACATCCATGGATTGTCATGGAATGAGGATGGTTTCGTTCCACACCACGAAGCAAAACAATTGATTACAGCGGCAGTTGTGGGTGACGATCCAAGTACTCTCGTACATGTGAAAGGATCCCAAAAACGAGACTGGTTGGTCGATTTGGTGGAGGAACATGTGCCAATCGAGACCATGGATGCTGTATATGAAGATATCGGTCGTTTAGGAGAACTTGATAGCGATAATACATTTCGATGTAGCATCCATGAAAAGGATTGTTTTTTCCCAAAAAAGAAAGATTTGCGCATTACAAAATGTATTCTAATTATATAATTTGTGGTTATAATATCAGTAATTAATGTATTTTTTAAAACAATTTACATCATTAAAGAGATCTAATTTCTTTCCCCTCCTTCGTACACGGTCCAGCCTTAGATTTATGCGAGAAGAGAATGTGGAAGACGGGTAAATAAATAAAATTGGAGAAATAATATATGTTTTAAATGATATTATATTGTTTTTTTTTTTTTTTTTTGAAACGTCGAATCTTAGAATTATGCGAGGAGAGAAGGTGGAAGACGGGTGAAATAAAATTGGAGAAATAATATATGTTTTAAATGAATATATATTTTGTTAGGTATGAAAGATTGATTAAAAAATAAAAAAATAAAAAAATAAAAAAAATTAATCCTCCGGCGGAGGCGGCGGCGACAGCGGTGGCGACGCAAGCCGCGGGATGCTATGGGGCAGCCTTAGTGGCCTATCGCCGCTGTCAAATGGTTGCAGCATCCTAGGCCACCGGAAATGTGGAAAAAAGAAATGCATTCTCTCCACCCGCTCGCGCAAGTTCGCCGGCGGCGACGGCGTCTCCGGCGGCGTCGGCGTCTCCGGCGGCGATGGGGAGGGCGGTGGAGACGGATCGTTCTACAACCCACAATAACTGATATAATATTCGCATGTAATAAATGCCATAAACATTGGTATGTACATACCTCCTCATCGCCTCGCCGGGGCAATCCTTCAAATGCCGGTATAATTCGCGTATTAACCATTGCGCGCAATTATCCGTCGAATGTCGATTGAGAACTGATCTCGCTGCATCTCCAGGCTCATGCATGTAAACGTATATCTCGAAAGATGCATAGCTTGCAAAATAGGATGTCTTTGTTCTTCGAAATCTTTTTGCTGACCATCTCCATTCTTCCTTGCATGTATCATTGCCTAAGCCGTATCACTTCTCCTTCTTCTTTAAACCGATTATTCGACTACTCCATATCAGTTGTTGCAAAAATAGGATGTCTTTTTCTTCATGTTCTTCGAAATCTTTGTTGACAATTTCCATTCTTCCATGCATCGTATCATTGGCTACGCCGAATCACTTCTCCTTCTTCTTTAAACCGATTATTCGACTACTCCATATCAGTTAACAAATGTAGGGTACCACTTTTGAACGTGTCTCATGCCATTTTGAACCATGTATTTTAACATATTATATAAGTTAATGAAATGAGATGTGTGATGAGGGATGGGGAGATGCGGTGTGGTGACATTGATCATAGTACCATGTATATAAATTGTTTTTATTGCATATATGTTTATAATTGAAAAAATATATTAATAATCACATACAATGATTGGACACGCTGGTATTGCCATGGGCGGGGTATGTAATACTGCTGTAACGCACGTTACACAATTCTCAAAATTACCCCTCGAATACATGCGGCTGTGGCATAGCCTACAGGTGGCTAGGGCATGGGCCCGTGCATAGCCCGCCACTAGCAGATGCACGGGCTCTCTTATGTATTCCGCAGCTTCCCGTGGCGGAAGTGTATGAAAACACCCTTCGCACATTCGAACTCCCTCATCGGTGTCTTTCCAACACATGCCTCCCCGCAAACAGGTGCGTTGTCTGATGAGATATTGCTCATGTGTCGATCATCATAGGTGATGATTCCGGCTGTGGGATGAGAATGTTCATATTAGAATATTATGTTGGACTATTTTGATAAAAAATAAATTCTATCTGCTTACATACCGAGGTCCCATGTATCTGCAACCATTTTTTCACTCCTCACTTGTTTTTTAATTTTACGTTTTTTTCACAGATACACTTTTTGAAAAAATGACGCGGGCTGGTTGTACAACGGTTTATATAGTAAATTATTCAGGTGGGGAGGACTTGGTCTTCTTAGGAACAGCGGTGGTACTCGCTTGTATCTGCTAACGTTAGTAGAATTGCATGCTCCAAGCTTCTCCCACAGCATTCTGCAAATTTTGCGTTCTTCGCAATCGAGAGCATCATCGTGAGACAATGTTACCGAGGTCTGTGTTTGAGTTACAAAACATATGTATACTGGTGCGCCTAAGACGGTATTTTATAATGCCCCCATGGTAAGGTCTCGGTTGAATATGGTACAATATATCGTTTGTCGTCGTGCGGACTCAGAGCAATTTTTGTTTCTGATATCGTGTACACTTCATGCAACGTGGATCTTATACACGATTGGTGGCAAATCTTTTCAACCTCGCCCATCAAACATTGCACATAATCATCGTATGTTATAGTTCGTGCTACAACATTACTCTTGACACCTTTCACCTTCTTCGTATCGTTCTTGCCATCGACTTGCATGGCGTACATCTTTGCTCTCAGTCCAACAAATTCGGTCATAATCGCACCATTATTTTCGTCTTTCATTAAACCTGGTATCTTCTTATTGACAAGCGGAATACCATATCGATTATCTGAGGGATAATCGCTCGTGTCAAATCGGGCAGTGTCACGTATCATAAGTTCATAAATATTGTCACACTCGATGTGATAAATTAAACTGTCTGTATCGGTGTACATAATTTTACATTTATCGCTATGTGTGGGTAACATGTAGTCGTGATGGAATTCATACAAACAAACCTTAGATATATCTAGTATACACATACCCACATAGATTGGTTTGTTCAATTTTACGGACAGTTTGCGCAGCTCGATTGCAACTAAGTTTTCCGAAAATATGCTGCGACTGTGAAAATTTGGTTTAGCGATCAATGCCGCCGCACCATATCTCCCTTCCCATTTTGTTACTAATTTTACATCTACATGATTGCGCACATTCTCCATAGTTTTGCCAAACACTGCATTGTTCATTAACTTGTATAAATTTTTCTCAAAATCATTTGTGGCAAGAGTTTACATTACATCGAACTAAACTTTGTATTTAGTTCGATGTAATCGCGAAGCCATGGCGATTGTGAAAACTGTAATACGCGGTGAACTTCAGTTACGCGAAGGCCGTGAAGAATACATTGCTGCAGATTGCGGTAATGTATTACGTAACGATTCTTATCGTATAGAGTCGAGAGGAGCTTTTCCTGGCGCTTGCCGGGCGGTTTATCGCGCGTTGGGCAGAACGGTAAATCTGTGTGTGCCTCATGCAGATGTTGTGGATACTCCAGATCGACTTCCAAAATATACCCCATCGTTGAGTCTAACGCTATGGCCATTACATCTATATCTTTGTTGTTGACCCACTGAAAATTGGCGTATGGCAATGGTTGACACATTGCCCAGCCGTACAAATTATTTACATCGAAATACATTAAATATGACGACGGTTGCGATGCATCGTACGACTGCATGTACTTGTTGTTGGCTCGTGCGCGTCTGTTGGAACATTGACTTAAACCACCGCGTATACCACGTTCGATGAATAGGACCATGTCGATATCGGTAAGAAGTTCGAAATTGATACGTGTATGCTTCAGCATGGCATCCCACGTAAAACCTGGCAGAGTATAATAGTGCGCGGGATCGAGTCCGTAACTTGTGACGCAACTATTGCGAAAATTTTCAAAAATATCTGCCAACAGCAAGACATCAGTCTTTAGATACAAATCGCTATACTCGCCGAGCGTTTGAATGGAGAACCGCGTCCACACGTTGACGGCGTGTTCGTAGTCATTTTCGGATACTGTATCGCCAGTCAAGGAACTGTAAAATGAATTGCGCGATGGCAAACATGATTGCTCCAACTTTTCGACACAGTCAATGTACTCGTACGGGAACACCCCTTTCCGTGTCAATAAATCAAAATCTTCCGTAGATAATTTTTGAAACTCAGACCGTGTAATTTGAAGTTTATCTTTACTAAGAAAAGATGCCAATTTCTCGAGACTTGTATTTAAAAATTTAAACGAATCGATGAATTGCAATTTTATGCGCTTGCGCGAGTTCCATTCTTCATCCGTGCATTCAATGTATTTTGTAAATGAAATGTACTTCTCTTTTGTTATCGGCAATACAGTGACGTCGCCCTCAAATGCCGTGGCTATCTCCTTGATAATAAAATGTGAATCATAACCGGATAAATTGTGAAAAACCACGGGGATGACAAATGCGTCTTTATAATTTAGATTGTGATTTGAATGTGCGGGGCCTCTGTACCGACCGGTCAAATGACAATGATCGCGTACCCGTTTGTCATCTTGTGCAAACGGTCTTTCACATATGTGACAGTGTGCTGCAGTATTAAAATTTTGCAATTGTTCAGTTGACAAATTTTCCATGGGTACATTGGTCGATAAAATGGACTTTACACGATGCGACAAATCTTTGAGTTGTCTCACAAACCATGACACGCAGTCAGGATCGCGACGATATTGAAACGTAGATAACGAGTCGTCGTACGAGCACCGCACATAGTATCCCACACTAAATACACGATGATGCTGGTATGTGTATCTTTGCGCTTCTCGATCAGTATCCGTTTTCTCCAGGATGCATTCCAGATCGGCATACACGAAAAACGGAACACGCTCTTTCCTGCTGTAGTTGCTGAAGCTGAGCCACTTCCTACCATCATCATTTGGTAATATGATTGCACAATCATTCATCTTCTCACAATCCATGGTGTGAGCTTCCAGCTTCTCATTTGAACTAAAGTAGTGCAAGCATCTGCAATATGAGACATAATTTTGGATTTATCTGCGATAAAGAGACATAATTTTTATCTAAGAAAAAATATTTAAAAAATTTATTTTATACATACCTATCACAAAAGTATTTTCGACCATTATGTTTTACTCAATTGCGTGCTCACGAGACGAGATAAATTCTTGATCCATGCGAAATGTCCCACACCGTTTGCTCCTTCTAAATACAACAAATTGACATGCCTCTCCATCTTCTTATCGGCGACTCGTATCGGTAGCACCTTCTTATTCTCAATGGTATAGACGTTGATGGAGATGTTGTTAACATGTTCAAACTTTTTAATTTGGTTCAAAGTCATTGGAAATTCAATATCCTGGATATTCAACACTGTTGTATAATGAGGATATGTCGATGCCCGATATATGTGATTTTTGGCTGGATGCAGAGCAGCCACCACTGACCATGCGAAACATGCATTGTCCGTCGAGCATACGCTGATTACAGCTTTCTTTAGTTGTATCTCACGCGGTAATTGTATGGTACATCCTGCCTTCATCGGCATAAATTTATTTGCATTAACAGTTAAATTAAGTATACGCGACAGCGCCCACCCACTATCGCGTTCCTGAAACTCGTCTAAGGATGCTAGAATGGGTTCGATGACGCGTAAATCATACCATTCGCGTAGGTCAGACAAGCGAAACAGTTCACAATTTTTTGTGTTAACACTTTTGTTTGCACATTTATTACCAGCCACAAATTCACCGTTAAATATAGTATTTATTTTTACACTGTCATGTTTCAGCACAATGTTCCACACATGATTTGAGTACAATGTCCCTAGCATCTTCGAGAAAATTGCGGGGCTCTATGTGGTTAGAATTTATCACCACACCGGTCAATATACGGTTAACGAAAGCCGTATCAATTTCACGCCATCTGCGTCTTGCACTGTGTCCAGCACCCACATGTACAAATCGAATGCGTGTCGAATCTTTCAGACTTTCCAATCTAGCGATACGAGCAATCAGCGATTGTTTTTCACCGATTGAGAGTCGCGGTCTCTTGATTCGACTTCGTTCCTCCAACGAATTGAGATAATCATCAAATCGATGTTCCCATAAATTGTATTCATCCTTCGACCTTAATTGAGCGGCCTGCTCGTACAGCTCCTGCTCTTGATGACTCATACTACCGTTTTTGCGTTGCCGTACACAATGATGCTTGCGATATATTACAAAAATCTGTGCCCCGATTATACTCTCGGTGATGCTTGCGACATATTACAAAATCTGTGTCCCGATGATGCTCTCGGTGATGCTCCTGATATATTAAAGAAATCCCCGTCGTCGATTGCAATGTTATATGCTTTGTAGAAGTTGCAAGTTTGGACGTGTTCAAGGTAATCTGTAAACGCTTTTGCATAACTTGCACTTTTCGCGAGTTGCAACGAGTTGCTAATTCCGACGTGTATCTGGTTGAAAAAGTATTACGTAAGAAGGGGAACAGTGTGTACGTAAAATGGCTAAGACTCAATAACTCGCACAATTCATGGATCCATAAAAGTAATGTTTTATAATCATTTGTTGCTTTAATAAATATATCATATTTTAAAGGCATCTAATTTCCTTTCCCGCGCCCATAATGCTCGTCAATGTTATACGTTCTGCTGAGGTTGCATTTTTGCACGTGTTCATGGTAATATAAAAGGTATTTGCAAACATTGCACTTTTCGCAGAAGAACACGTGACATCAAAAATTCCTCTCCCCCCCGCACTATGCCCCGCCCGCTTCGCATGATACACATATTTTTTTTATGTGCTGCACACTCGTTTTGATAGTATCGCCGTCGCCGTCGTCGTGAAACGTTATGGATTCTACAAACATGAATTACTACATTTCTCGCGAAACGGTGTGCATAAGTCGCGAGTAAGTGTTATTATCATCATTTCCTTAGCGTTATTACTTACCTTTCATTCTTTACATACTTTTTCTATATGTTGCGATAGCAATAAACAACGTTCGACGCCTTATATACTGGGGAGGAGGTTTGCCCTCACATCCACGGCAAACAAGTACCTGGATATTAGAATCGCGGTAGGACCTGTGTCCGCTGTGGAAATTATTCTTGGCGATACTCGAGGAAATGTGTTGTTGTTGGCACACTCGACATGGACGACATTGATCCAGAAACGCGAGGATATCGAACAACATGTAAAATCAGCTCCTTCTCCAACGTCATTAACGATTTGTGATTTGGTGCTTACAGTGGTTACAATGCGTGGCATGAACCTTGTGCAAATGAAATTGTATGATGCCTGCATGTATATGAAACCATCGACTGTATTATTTTTATTCGAACTGGAACTGTGTGTCGAGCACGCGTATTCGTGGCTGTGTCAAAATACGCACTATGTCAGCGAGAAATATAAACAATTTGTAACTATATTAAAACGGAACAGTATTGCGCATAAACATGAGGCCGTCAAAATCCTTCGTGAATATTATGATAAAAATTCTCCTGCGGATTGCGAGCTGTTGACATTTGTAGTGGATAATATGTTATACGATGCTATTAATAATTAAATAAAAATAATATCTAATTTTGTAATTACATAATTTATACTCTCACTGAATTGTAATAAAAGATTAAATATATAAATTTTATAAAAAATAGCAAAAATATCTTTCCCCCCTTTTACCGACATCTGACAATTACCTCTTTCTGATAATTACTAAATAATTTATACTCTCACTGAATTGTAATAAAAGATTAAATATATCACTTTTATAAAAAATAGTAAAAAGACATCTAATTTCTGTCCCCCCTTTTACCGACATCTGACAATTATCTCTTTCGGATAATTACCTACCATTGATACCAATTACCGACCTAATTACCAACCGTTGATACTAATTACCGACCTAATTACCGACCCCGACCACAGCGCTCCCCCAACGGTCGGGGCCCCCCCACTCCCCTGGCCCTCGATTCCCCACTCCCCGCACCCTCTCTGGGACCATGGCTCAGAACTCCCCTTATACACCTACTCACGTCATTATTTTTCGTCGTCATCCGTAAGTAAGTGACGGCCGAATAGGCAGCGAGTGATGCATCGCAGAATCCGTGTAGTTCCACAGTAACTTTTTTTTTTTTTTTTTTTTTTTTCGTGGGGAAAATCTTCGAAAGACTCCCTCCCACCTCTTTGGGGAGAGGCGGGAGGGGTGTGTGGGATTCCCCGCGCCCATTGTACCGGGCGCGGGACCTACCCACTAAAAACTCCACGGTGACCCTTCCGCACGATTTGGGAGGATACCGGGAATCGCTCGAAGTATACTTCCGGTATCCTCCCCGTGCCCGCGCTTTGCGCCCACCCGCGGGGGGACAAACGGTCCCCCGGTAATCGCCCTGTCTCACAGCGGCAGGACGAGGCCACATCGCTTCAACTCGCCCCAAGCAGGTTCCTGCACACCCGGGACCGCCCCCACCCCCGCGCGACGGTCGACGCGGTGACGATACATCATCGCGTGCGACCGCGCGAGGAGATCCATGGGCGGCATCCCCGCAAGAACCGTCGCCGCCTCATGTGACACGGTCCGGTACCCGCGGACGACCCCAGAGCCATCCGCCTCTGCACCCGACGCAGCATAGTCATGCCGCGCCGGGAGGCCGCCAGGTCGTCCGCCCAGACGGGGCCCCGTATGGGACCACCGACTGAACCATTGCCACATATAGGCGGCGAACTCGGCCCGCCGGGCCCCCAGGTTGGGCAGAATCCGGCCCAAAGCCCCGACCATCCCCTCTCCAGCCGGGGACCAGGCAGCGGAAATGCTCCGCGAAGCGCCAGTGGCTATCGAGGATCAGCCCCAGATACCTCATCTGGGGCTTCACCTCGATAGTAGCCTCACCCACGCGGATCCTGCCGAGGTGAATGGAACGCTATCACCTCGGTCTTATGGACCGCCACTGTCATCCCCATCCCTCTGATCCGGTCGACGATGCGTTGCGCCCCCTCCTCCGCGAGACGGTTGGCCCTCCCCAGTGAGCCCCGACGGCCAGCACCAGTGTGTCATCTGCATAACACACGGCGCTGACGCCGTCGGGGAGGTCGGCCCGCAACACTGCGTCGTACGCGATGTTCCACAGGAGTGGCCCGAGGACCGACCCCTGCGGAACACCGCAGTACACCTCCTACCGCATATGCCCATCCCGGCTCGGATACTCGATCCACCTGCCGCGGAGATAATCCCCGATGACCGCCCCGAGACAAGGGGGGACCCGATGATATTCGAGCCCCTCCTTATCTCCTCCCCGGGCAGGGTGTTAAAGGCGTTGGCAATATCCACGGATATTGCCAAAGCCACCCCTCCCCGGGAGACGGCCGACTCCGAGAGGGCCCTGACACGACCTATCGCGTCGATGGTCGATCGACCCTCTCGGAAGCCGTACTGGCAGTCGGCCAGGCCGGGGGCACCCCGCGCAAGGTGCTCGACGAGGCGGGCAGCAATCACTCGCTCGAAGAGCTTGCCCACCTCGTCGAGGAGACAGATGGGCCGGTATGCGGAGGGAGACTCCGCGGGCCGACCCTCCTTCCGGAGGAGGACCATCCTCGCCACCTTCCAACACCGTGTTACGCGCCCCGAGCCGTCTGATGGCCGCGGCCAGCTCCCCCTGAGTGACCCCCAGTTCGGCCGCCCACTCCCTTGGGACTGCCGCCTCCGCCGGAGGACGTGGTCCCCTCACCCGGGTGGGAAAAGAGTATTGACCACGTCCTCCAGCAGCCGGGGGTCAAGACTCTCGGTGACGGGGGGCGCCCACGGGCGGAGCTTCTTCAGCACCACTCTGTACGGGCGCCCCCAAGGAACGTCATCGAGGGTCTGGAGGAGATCCTTCCATGCCTGGGCCTTGGCCCGTTTGATGGCGACCTGCAGAGCAACCCGCGCCATCCGGTATGCCTCATACAGGTCATCTGCCCTCGCTCGCGCCACGCCATCGTCCGGTCGTAGACGACGGCGCGCGCGGGCGTACTGGCGTCGGGCGCGGACACTCGCGACCCGCAATTCCGCGATCGCGGCCGACCACCAGTACACCGCCCGGCGAGGAGAAGCTCGCCCGACCTTGGGCATCGACGCGTCGCAAATGTTTGCGACTAGTACCCCGAGCCGGGCAGCCTCCTCCTCCATGCTTGGCAACTCGGCCGCCACCTGCGGCCAAGTTGCAGCGAGGGCAGCTGCCATCAGGGCGTCCTTGTCCAGGCGCCGAAGCGCCCAGCGGCGCGGTGGGGTGCCATCCGGGCGGCGGTGCCGGGACGCAGCCCCGGCGGCAGAGACCTCCATCCGGATATACCGGTGATCGGAGAGTGTCTCTGCCTCCGGGGCCACCTGCCAACCCGTCACCATGCGCACGGCGTTGGGTGTCGCGAATCCAACATCCACGATAGACCCCCCATATCGCCGCACGCACGTGTGCTCCGACCCCCGGTTCAGTAACCGAAGGTCGAGCCCCGCCGCCCAGTCGCCCAGGATCCCGCCGCGAACGGTGGTCCTAGGGGATCCCCAGGCCACCGACTTGGCGTTAAAGTCCCCCAGAACTAGCACCGGCCGGGCCGAGCAGCGCTGCACGCATGCCGCGACCTCGGCAAAGTACAGCTCGAACGCGGCGTGACCGCTGCGGGGCGAGATGTAGCACCCCACTACGGCGACTCCCCCCCAGTCCACGGCGACGAAACCCCGACCGCGCTCCAGAATGGAGAACGGCGGGGACCCGTCGCCACCTCCCCATACCGTCGCCACCAAACCGTCCGCGTCGCCCACCCAATGTGGGTGATCCGGCACGCGGTACGGCTCGGCGGCGACCGCCAGGCCAACCCCCACTCCGCGAGGACTTGGGACATCATGTCCTGTGCCGCGCGGCAGTGGTTGTGATTGGCCTGGAGGAGGAGGCGAGCGCCGTTATTTAACGGCCGTCCCAGCCTCCTCCCGGCTGTCCGTCCCTGTGGCACCGTCCAGCTCCATGGTGGACGCTGCCAGCAACCGCGGTGCTTGACCCGGGGTGGGCCCCTTCTTCCCCTTCCGGGAGGGGGGAGAGCACTTTTTGCTCCCCACCCTGTGATCGGCTGGCCTCCCCATGTCCGCACATAGCGGGCAGTGAGGGGCCGCCGAGCACTGGCTCGCGCGGTGGTCATTCGCCCCGCAGCGGTAACACTGACCGCTGCGGTCCACCGGCGAGGTGCACCACTGCCTCACGTGCCCCAGAGTATCTCCACTCGCGCCGAAACCCACCCCACCAATACCCTCCCGGATTCCGCCACCTTTCGGGCGGCGGAGAGGGGACACCGGGCCCACACCGACCCCAGGCCGGAAGGAGACCTGCGGATTTCTCCGAAACGCACGTCTCCCTCGGGGCAATCACCCGCCCTCGCTAGGGCACAGGACACCTCCTGCGCGGTGACCGAGTCGTCCAACCCACATATGCACATCTCTGTCTGGGCGAGTCGGTCCGCCTTCTCGCCGCCCTCTGGACCAGGGATCTCCAGCAGGAGACCCCCGGTCACGGCCCTCTTCGCCCTCACGGAAGCGATGCCGAGCTCCTCCAGGGATATATTATCCCTGGCGAGCTGCATCGCCCCCGCGAGTGTCAGGTCGCCCCCTGAGGAACGGTCAGCGTCACTGCTGCCGTTTTAGTTGGGCGCCCTGGTCGCACCTTCGCGGCCTTTCCCCGTGACGCGGGCGGCGAGGTAGCAGGTCGCGGCTGCGAGGCCTTCCTCGCCGCGCTCTTCGCCTTCCGCCCTACTACCTCGCTCCACGACAACCCCCCATGGGATGGTGCCGCGGAGGACGCGCGCACCCGGGCCGCGGGTATACTACCCCTGAAGCCGCGACCCGCGGCACCGGAACTGCCACGGTGAGTGGAGCCTTCCCTCCCCACCTTTGCCTTCCCCGCCTGAACCGACTTTGGTCGGGGAGGCACCGCCTTCTTGTTGCTGACCGCACCTCCGTGGAGGAGCTCCTCCCGGAAGGCGGCCAGCTTACTATCCATCATGTTCCCGATCCTCCTCAGAAGTTCGTCCTCTGAGGAGGATGGGGAACTCTGCACGGGCGGAGTGCGGATGGAAGGTCCCCGCAACACCGCCGCCGAACTCCGCTTTTTTTCCACGACCGTGGGTCGTGGTGGTGGTGGCGGAGGAGGAGGGAGGATAGGAGGGAGGGCTGCGCTGTTCCAGCGCGCCTCTGCCCTCATCCTCCCCCGTCGCTCCTCCTCCACCAGGAGCTGCAGCCGGGCATTTCGCCCGCTCAGCTCCTGCGCCGCCTCCCCCATATTTTGCGCAGCCTCTCGCAGGGCTTTAGCCACGCTGCTTTTCTGCCCCTTTAGAGGGCAGGCTGCGGTAACCTTCTCGACCCGCCTCAGGGACGAGGAGATCCTCTCGGATATCTCCTCGGTTACCTCGTCCCTGAGACAGCTCAACATCACAACCGGGCTCATCGCCCCGTCCGCTTCCTTTTGAAGCCTATGTGGCTCCTCATGGAGGAGAAGGACGAGACTGACGCAGTCTCGTCGTCCTCCTCCACCTTCCACGAAGCCGGGCCAGGCGCTAAGTGAGGCGCGAGCGCCGTCACCGTAGCCCCAACACCGTCTTCGTCCTCCCCATTCGTAACAACCCGTCCCATCCCCGTTTTAATTGTTGAATCCATGTAATTCCCACGTGTAGGTCGGAAATAAAGGTCCACCCGGGCAGACCCGCCTTGCACCGGGTAAGCCTAATACTCCGGAGGTTCGGCAGGTGCCCCGGAGGTGGTCGCTTGTTATTGGGCCTTCTCCCCCAACCATGCATCCCATCGCCGCGCACCATAGCTTAGGATTGGAGGGCGATTTTATAGAGTCGCCATACTCTTGGCCCAGGCGGTTAAGCCAAGGCCCCCGCTTCTCCTGCCGTCACGTATCATTCACAAAACCAAAAAAAGGAATTGTGAATGGGTCGTCGCGACGACCAACAGGAGGCTTACGGTGTGATTAGCTTCAGGTACCTCGGGGTCGCTACGCCCCGTACTGCGGCCGACGATTGCCGGACACAGCCCCTGAGGGGTTCCACAGTAACTGCGTCGGCTCCGTATTGGATCCATCTCGGGAATTTTAGTTCTTTGAGACTGCTCCAATCCCTGCAAAACGTGTTCCACGTTTTTTGCGTGTCCGTGGAAATTTGGTCGTCCCACTGGATTTTCTCCAGCCATTGGGACTGCATCAGAATTTTTGCACGGATTACGACTGGTGATAACCAGCCGAGGGGATCGAAGAGCTTCGCGATCTCCGAGAACAAATTTCTTTTTGTCATCGGTAACGCAGACGGTTGAAACCGTTGCAGATCGAAATGGAAGTAGTCTCCGGATGGGATCCATCGTAGACCAAGCACTTTCAGTTCGGAATCGTCGAACAGAGTGAGGTCTACGGCGTGGGAGTGAGCACCTTGGGGGATGTTCCGCAATAATTTCGCGGAGTTTCCAGCCCATTTCCTCAACTTGAACCCACCGCCCTGCAGGAGATCGCAGACTTGCTTGCGAATTTTCTCCAGCAGGGGTGTGTTGGACGCTCCCATAAATACGTCGTCGACGTATATGTCCCTCTCGAGGATCGGAGCGGCGAGAGGGTACCTCTCTCCATCCTGCTCCTTTAATTCGAGGAGGGTACGCATCGCTAAATATGGGGCGCACGCCGTACCGTATGTTACGGTATTCAATTCGAAAGCTTTGAGCTTTTCGTCGTTTGACGCGCGCCATACGATGCATTGGAAACGACGGTCCTGTGGGGCGACGAGGATTTGCCGAAACATCTTCTCGATATCTGCCACCAGAACGTACTCATACAGACGCCACCTCGTTAAAACCGAGGTGATATCGTTCTGTAATTTTGGTCCGACATGCATTACGTCGTTTAGGATCGCCCTCCGACCGTTCTGCTGGTTGCATTGAACACAACTCGCAGTTTGGTCGTCGCACTTTCCGTGCGTACGACCGCTCGATGCGGAATGTACAGTCGATACTGGTCAATCGGCTCAAGCCGAGTCATGTGACCTAAGGACTCGTACTCCGCGAGGAACTCAGAGTATTCTCTGTCGAGGGTCGTATCCGCGTCCAATTTACGCTTCATTCTCGCGAGAGCGGACAGCGCTATGTGGAACGAGTGTCCTAACGCTTCGTCCGGTCTCGGGTGATTCAAGGGCAATCGGACTATAAACCGTCCGGTTTTGTCCCGTTCGACGGTTCTTCGGAAGAGTGCTTCGCACTCTTTTTCCGCCTTGACCGCACCGAGGTCGTGGGGATTTCTTCGGTTTCCCAGAATCGTCGAATTGCGTAATCCAGCGATTCGAGAACGGTGCAATGCAGCGTTCTTACCGTATTCCGGCCGTCGCCTTCAACGTCTATAGGGCCGGATATAACCCAGCCAAACGCCGTTTCGATAAATCCGCTCCGACCAGAATTTCGATCGTAGGATCGGCCCTGGCTTCTGGATCGGCTAACGGTAAACCTCGGAACGCACTGTAAACACGCGCGTTCGCCAACGTGTTGCGGTAGGTCGTGATTTTCGGCACGACGTACGCTTGAGCGACACATATCGGTTTCGACTCGTTTATCGAGCCGAGGTTTAAACCGACGCTATATTTTATTTGCTGCGTCTGGCCGCCCCCAAGCCCGATACCGTGGCTGGGGTACGCACGCGTTTCAATCGGAGGTGGTTTGCCAGACCTGCGGAGACGAATGACGTCTCCGATCCTTGGTCTAACAGTGCTCGCGCGATTCGCGATGCACCGTTCTCTCCGAACACGCGTACTCGTGCCGTGGCTAGCAGCACGGTCCTCGGTGCGCCTGTACCGAGCGCGGTACAGTGTGATGTCGACGCCGATTTCTTGTAGGCCTTCGAAGTCGAAGGTTTTCCTTTCGGCTTCGATACGGCCGTACTTCGTGGATGAGCGTTGTAATCGCTCTCGTCACGTTGGCCGTATGCACTTTGCGCCTGCGGCCTCGGATTATCTTGTTCCCGCAGTCCATCATAGTGCAGGAGGGTATGATGCTCCCCCTACACCGATGGCATACCTGGGGTCTCTGACATTGTGATACCGTATGAGAAAATGCGAGGCATAGCGCACAGGCCATGCGGTTCTGCACGTAGTGGTGACGCATTTTTGGCGTCAGCACTTGAAAATTGGTGCATTGAGGCAGACTGTGTGCCCCAGTGCAGAATCCGCATACTGGCATCCGCATTTGTTTGGTTCGCCCGTCGTTTGCGGAACTTGAGCGTCTCAGGTTTGGGGCCGAGTCGGTTCCCATAACGACGTTATGGCTTGCCAGCGGCTTCGAAGCGACGCTTTTTGGTCGAGCGTCGATGGGCTTCGGCGTGCGGCATTTGTTTCCGGGGCGAGAGCTGCCTCAAGACGGTCCTCTTTCATCGAAAGCAGAGCTTGCGCGTGATGATCGACGAAGATTCGGACATCCTCGAACATCGGGTAGTTAGTCGAGAGGCCGAGCGATCTGCCATTCCAGCTCCAATTTCGGAGTGAAATGTTGTATCGTCCAGTACGCTAGCATCCATTCTACTAGCTGTTCGGACGTGCCCCTTTTTCTTAATGCAGCTAGAGTCTCTGTGCATTCCACAGTGGCCTGCTGCATGCTGGCTAGATCGTTGAATTCAATCTGCTTCAGCGAAAATAGTTTGTCCAGCAACCTTCCCGTGACCATGCGTGGAAGCCCGTATTTATCCTTGAGCATTCTCCACGCTTCGGGGAAGTTACGTCCGACAATCTCGAGCGACGAAATCGTCGCGAGAGCTGGTCCTTCCAAGCATGCGTTCAGATGGTACAATTTCTGTACGTCTGATAACGGCGCATTGTTCATCACCCCGGTGGTAAATAGATCCTCGAAATGTTCCCATTCCCGAGGATCCCCTCCGAATTTAGGCAATCTTTGCTTGGGGAGCTCAATGGGCATGCTGAATTGCTGGACCTCCGGTGCCGGTGGTCTCGATTCAGCAGCGATTCGTGTCAGCTCGGCGGTTACGAAATCCTGGAATTCCTGGAATTCGTTTTCCACGCCGAGGAGGTAGCCTGGCTTAAAAAGCGTATAGGCTTGCCTTTTTGCGGCGGCAATCATCTTCCGCACGTTCGCATACACGGTGCGGACATCCCGCCATGTTCGCCCGGCGTAGTCGAGCTTTTCTTGGAGGAGTTTCTCCGTGAATTTAGCTCTGCCCATTTTTTTGAGATTTATGCTCACGGATC
Organism: Colletes collaris; assembly: GCA_030068185.1. Classification (NCBI taxonomy): domain Eukaryota; kingdom Metazoa; phylum Arthropoda; class Insecta; order Hymenoptera; family Colletidae; genus Colletes; species Colletes collaris. The sequence continues at coordinate 63,256 of JASGYR010000265.1, forward strand.
TAAGACGATCGAACTCGTCTGTTAACTCCATGAGCTGATCCTCAATGTCGGCACGCGACATGGGCTCGGATAACGTCATAGCGAGTTTGTCGAGGATTAATCAACTCGATTCAACTCTTACGTGGTAATTTCGTCACGTGCAAAGGCAGTCACCTTTTCCCGTTCCAATCAACCTCGTTTGATCCGGCTCGAAGGACCTTATGTTAGGGCTAGTAGGTTTGAAAAAAACCTCGCCTAACGGTGGTCCGGATCGTGAGGGAAGGAACGTCGGGAAAAGAATACAAGATTTTCAATTTAATTTTCGCTTAGTCGAATGACTCGACTAAGCCGTTTATTGGTAAACTTTTGGAAACAGAAATTATGTAATACGAATTGTCTGCCCGGCCAGACGCCGCTGCAGTTAATCCTGTTTGGTAAACCTGTAACAGAAAGAGACACGAATAGGCGTTAAATACCTGTGAACGTGAGTCACGCTGTGTGTCTTACTTTCTTCCGCGCTCGTCTGGTCTGTGCTTGTCGCACCCAGGAGCGGGGATTTCAGCCGCCGCGATGCGCAGCTAAGCTAGTGGACTGTATGTGTGAGCGTTCCCGTTAAATCGGGAATCGCTTGCTTATTATTGTCGTGTACGAGATTTCTGCTCGTCTAATTTCACGACTGCAATTTCTGACTGCAATTTATGACTGTGATTTATGACTGTCGCAGGAGAAGGTGATCGGAGGGAGGTTGTAAGGCTCCAACCTTTCAGCCGGTCCCCGGCCCTTCACCGCCTTCGTAAGTGCGTACGGCACTGTGTGGTGCAGGCTTGTCAACGGCGCCCTTAGGTCGACTTACGGTTGGGCCTGAGACCACGTTGCTTGTCGGAGTCTCCATCCTACGCGCAGGACCGTACTCCTGGCGATTTTGGGACGTGTCCTAGCTTTCGCCGATAGCTGGGGTTTAAAAATGTGTCCCGCTTCGACTGCAAGACGGCAAATCCACCCAGGGTATTATTCACCCCTGTATGGTGGGTTCGAAGCCGTCTCTGACAGTCAATTGGAGGAAGGAGTTTGTACCTCGATCCTCTAGTGCACGATGATTCCACTCAGAGTTTTTTCCCACACCTGGATTATGGAGTCGTGCACTAAGAAAAGCGCGAAGAACCTCGCACGAATAAATTGGGATGAGCTTAGCCCTCTATCCCTGGGGAAACGATTGATTCCACTCAGGGTTTCTTCCCACACCTGTTTATGGATCGTTTCCCCGGAAGCACTCGAATTACTTCGAGTCTATTCCGAATTAAATAAAGTCTGATTACATAGCTCGGTCGTGTACCGACTGGCTCGATACGATAACTCGCGAATAATTCCTTTGCAACTCCGAGGGTAGTCGAAGAACTCGACTCGGTTCGGATTGCTCGAATTATTCGTTTATGCGACTGCTGAGCGTGTTCGTATACCGAAGTGCTCGTGGCAGTGGTTGATAGCGAGTGACGGACGAGCCCGAGCTGCCAAAAGTGAGCGCGGGAGTGGGGAGAGTCTTCCGTCACGTGGCGCTGTCGCCGTGTCTCTCGTCCGTCTCTGTCTATTATAGAGTTTTCGTACCTTCTCTAAACTCGGGCGTTTAAACCGCTTGTTTCAAAATTGAACGTTAATTAATCGTTCGCGTGACTTTACCGAAAACCTCAAGAACCGTGTTTTTCTGTCCTCTAATATTTTGAATAGCGGACGCGTCGACCTAGAATCTTCCTGGTCGGTCGCGTAACTGAAAACAAAACGAGTAACGAATTGTTTCGGATTTAAATTAACTATTGCATTTTAATCGATATTTAAACAATATTCATTTACCTATACATTTAAAATTACAATCCTTTTATCTCCATCTAAGTTTTATGTTATCTCCTAATTTTCTTATTCTGTTTTAGTTAATATACATATCTCTCAGACACTCTATTTAATAAATTACCTTTTCATTTGTTATTTACTCGAGACCTGCATAAAATTTCTATAATAATCTATCGGTCTATGTCATTTAAAAACTACTTTTGTACTTACCTTCGATTTTTCAGTCATTTATCATACCGTTTATCCTAGCTTACAAACTACTGTACCGGACCGTATCATATTTTATTGTATTTATGAGGGAATGTTACAAAGTAGGTGCGCGCGGGAGCGCGTATGCTGTGTGTGTGCGTGAGGACAGTGGACGATCGTCCTGTTCGTCTGCGACGAGACAGTCGCTAAGGTGGAGTCAAAGAAAAAGCACGTGTAAAGTCCATCAGATTACCTATTTTATTCTCATTAAATATTGTTCCTCATTTAAGTGGTTAGATTACCGTCTTTTCGTCACCCCTCTCTACCACATCCTACAAATGGGGGCTCGTCCGCCGAGAGGATAGTCGAGAAAACGGGTTAAAAGTGGAAAAGTTCGAGCGGTCGTACTACGAAGTAACCACAAAGGCATAAAGTGATAAAGTGATAAAGTAAGCTTAGTGGCGAATCAGTGGTGTGAGCGAATCGAAAAACAGAAAGTAAAAGTGACTTGTGAGTGAAAAAATAGAAGGAAATGGATAAAACGGACGACGGAAATAACGACAGCGAAGAAACCGTAATGGCCAGCGAGATTGCGACGCAGAAAGAAGAGAAATCAAAAGGCAAAGAAATCGACAAAATGAAAATCAGTGAGCTACGAAAAAGGTTGAGCGAACTGAGACTGGAAGCGACAGGTAAAAAAGCAGATTTAAGAGAAAGATTAAAGAACTACATGAAAGGCAAGGATGACATCGAAGAAGAAACTGAAGAATCTGAGGAAGACTCAGAAAGTGAAGATGAAGAATTTGATAAGACCGGAAGTAAGCAACATAAGGGCAGATCGATGGGAAAAGCGTGCAGCGGACAATCCAGTATTTTTACAATTAAAGATGTTGAGGAGTCCATACCGTATTTTGCAGGCGACGATAAGTTACCTATCAAAAAATGGATCCAAGATTTCGAAGACATGGGTACGTTATTGCAATGGAACGATCTGCAGATGCTGATTTACGCAGAACGCACGTTACGAGGGTCGGCGAAATAATTTATCACGGCAGAGGAAGGTATCCGATCATGGGGAGAATTGCGTAAGCGATTGGAAAAAGAATTTAAAACGGAGACAAACAGTGCTGTGGTACATTCAGAACTGTATCAACGGAAAAGATTGCCTCAAGAAACTGGACGACAATATATATATTCGATGCGCGAAATAGCCAGCGAAGGTATCGTCGAAGAAGGTGCCCTTATCGAGTACATAATTAATGGAAATTCAGGACAGAGAATATAACAAGGCTATTCTGTATCAGTCACGTACGATAAAAAGAATTGAAAGCTAATCTAGAAATATACGATAAAATGAAAGTGTTAGAATGCCAGGAGTTTTCCTGGCCTAACGGGGTCCGGATTACGAGGGAAAGGACTTTAGGAAAAAGTATATTAAAAATTGATGCACTTGATTTATATTTTCGCTTGGTCGCTTATCGCGGCCAAGCCGTTTATTTATTTTAAATTTTAATTTATTAGTAACAAAAAAAAGAATAGGAAAAAAAACCACCTCGACGTCAGCCAGACGTTGGGGGGAAAAAACCTACGGCTGCCGCTCACCCTCAGCCCTCGTTGTTTGGTCTGTAACAAGGAAAGACAAGGCTGGATTTTAATACCTTGTAACGCTTGTTGCGTTGCCCGTCTCGCTTTATTTCGCACGCTCCTGTCTGTGCTAGTCGCACTCAGGAGCGGGAATAACAGACCGTGCTCGTCGAACTGAGCGATGTCTATGTGGACTGTATATGTGAACGTTCTCGTAAACGGAGAAACGTTCGATCGCAGTGCGGAAGAAGAGATTTAATTTCTCAATTCTCCGCTTTTGCGATGGTTGAAATGCCGCAGGAATGGACAACAGGTGGAGGTTGTAAGGCTCCAAATGTTGCTCAAATCCGCAGTTTCTCACCGTTCTCGTATGCGCACAAGGCGCGGTGTGGTGTAGCCCTTAACGGCGCACGAAACGTCTTACGTTTAAAGGAGCGTACACCACGGTGCTCTTTTGCGGTGCTCTGCGCACAGGGTACGTACACTGGCGGTCAAGGAGCGTTGCTCGAGCGTGTCGGAAGCGGGAAGAATCCGGTTTTCTCCAGCTCCGACACGAGAAACGGCAAGCCCACCTGTGTATCGACCAAAGGTTACCCTGGGGGTGAAAATTCAAAACCGTGCGGACAATTCAATGTCTATCACGACCGCGTCAAATGCAGCAGTACGTGCGACAATTTGCTCTTCCACGGCCGCGAAGCTCAAGCGCTACGTGGAGAAAATCAGCCTCACACGACCGCGTCGAATGCAGCAGTCCGCGTGAAGGTCAGTACTGAGTAGGCCGTAGCCACTGGCTGAAACTGTACTTCCGACGACCGCTGAGTTCAGCGAGACGTTGGAAAGTCAGCCTCACGACCGCGTCAAATGCAGCAGTCCGTGGAGCCGTCAGCACTGACTGGGCCTTAGCCCTTGGCTGGGACTGGAGTTATCGACGTACGTGAAACGAGGATTTTCCTCGATTCGCTTCACGGCCGCGAAACTCAAGCGCTACGTGAAGCTGAGACGAAAACCCACAGTCTGTTTGGACTGAAATCTCGACAAACGGGAGCCGAGTTTCCTCGATTCGCCTCTCACGGCCGCGAAACACAAGCGCTACGTGAAGAATTCGGCGAGATTTATATAGTCATTTAATCGGGACTGGAAAATGCCTCACCGATTTAATTAATTGCGAGCAGCATTCGATTAGTCTCAACGAAAGGTTCGAGTGTTCTCAGAACCCTTTTTCGGAGAATCTGGCTTCGTCGCGGAGCGGATTCGTTCGTCGATCTGCTCGCTGCGAGGACCAGAATTCGAATCCACGAAGCGAATAGACATCCGCAGTCACGGCCACGGGAGGGGTAATCACCCTCTCGCGGCGCTATCCCTGCTCTTCGATATCTATCTCTTCTCAATTTTAATATTTCGATACCCTCTCTGTTTATGGATCTTCGACGATCGATCCCAAGTATACGGTATTGGGTCGATCACGTGACTGAGAGCAAACAAACTCGTGTGTGGTTCTTCTAACCTGTATTGGTCCGTGTACCGATCTACGCATCAGAGAGTCTCTGGAATGTCGTGTACGCGAAAGCAAAAAACTGTACGAGGAATTTACGGTTCTCAGTTATGGTTCACGTTAAATTAGATAATTCTCTTAACGGTTCTCAAACCCGTCAATTAACGCGATATTTAAACAGAAAGAAAAGGCTGGAAGGAAGTTGAACTATGGTAAGAAAGAAGAAGTAAAAAGAAAAGGAAGAGGCATCCGCTAAAACAAAGAAGCCTCGTTGCAACACGTGTGGATTGCCAGAACACGACGCTAAGAACTGTCCAAATAAAGGTAAGGGGCCAAAATGTTTTAAATGTAACAATTTTGGGCATATAGCGAACAAATGCACGGTAAAAGAAGGAAACAATACCGAACCTGCAAACGTAAATTGCATTGCGAATCCTAAATCGACATACCCAATAAAAATAAACGAGAAAAAATGCCAAGCGTTAATTGACTCTGGGAGCGATATCTCATTGGTACGAGAGGCGAAGCACAGGGATATCGGCAGACCGGCATTAAAAACCACGGCGATGAATATAACCGGCGCAGGCAACGCAACGACGAAGGTCATCGGCGCCTTTGATTCGGACATACTGGTAGATGGAGAGACACATAGTCTCAAATTCTTTGTTATTCCAACATACTCAATTCCGCACGATGTTATTTTGGGGCAGGATTTTCTGAAGAACGTAAATATTCAAATACACAAAGGTGAAATAATCAAGATCCAGAAGATAATAACGACGGCAAAGGATGTACCGGCGAGCAGTGAAAGTCCGGAAAACGAAGAAACGACCATCAACGTAGAAGAGGAGGCGGCCACGGGTAGTGTTGACAAAGCATTTGCAGAATTGCGAGAAATCATGTATATCGAAAAAGGTGAAGTGAATGTGAGGGACGCATACAAGGACAAAATACTCAAGCTAATTAGCGAATATCAGCCAGCGAAAACGGCAAATACGAAGGTAACGACAAAAATTGTATTAAAAGATGATAAGCCTCTTAACTGCAGACCGCGACGGTTAGCGCCAAAGGAAAAAGCGATATTAGATAAACAGGTAAATGAATGGTTAAAAGAGGGAATTATTCGACCGAGTAAGAGCGAATTTGCAAGTCCGGTAGTCATAGTTCCGAAAAAGAATAATTTTTATAGAGTTTGCATCGATTATAGAGAATTGAATAAGAAAATCGAGCGTGATCATTTCCCGATGCCGCTCATCGAGGATAGAATAGACGAGTTAAGAAAGGCGCGCGTATTTTCTACAATTGATTTAAAGAATGGATTTTTGCACGTACCGGTAGCGGAAGAAAGTATAAGGTATACTGCGTTCGTAACACATAGCGGACAATTTGAATTTCTAAGGACGCCGTTTGGGTTGTCTATTAGCACAACTGTGTTTTTAAGATATATAGATGAGATATTTCAGGATTTAATTCGACGTAAAATAATGTTAACTTATGTAGTCGATGTAATAATACCGGGAGAAAATGATGAAGATGCGTTTCGGAAGTTGGGTGAGGTTTTAAAAGTAGCAGCCAGAAATGGGCTAACGATTAACTGGGATAAATGTCAATTTTTGCAGTTAAGGATAGAATATTTAGGACACGAAGTCGAAAGCGGAAACGTATATCCAAGTAGCAATAAAATTCGGGCAGTCGAAAAATTTCCAAAACCAAAGAATAAAAAACATATGCAAAGCTTCTTAGGGTTAACGGGATATTTTCGCAAATTCGTTAGAAATTATGCCAAAATCGCAAAGCCACTATCCGATTTAATTAAACAAGATGTGCAATTTATATGGAGGAAAGGACAAGAGCAAGCATTTTTAGCGTTAAAATCTATATTAGCTACAAAGCCAGTGCTACGAATTTATGATCAAAACGCAGAAACAGAGGTCCATACTGACGCCAGCCAGGAAGGGTTCGGCGCAGTTTTGCTACAGAAAATAACAAACGAAAACGCATTTCATCCTGTGTATTATTACAGCAAGAAAACTTCCGAAACAGAACGAAAATGTCATTCTTATGAATTAGAGGTGTTAGCGGCGATAAATGCAGTACGGAAATTTCGCGTGTATCTCTTGGGCGTGCCGTTTAAATTAGTTACTGATTGCGAAGCATTTAAGAAAAACACTGTCAAAAAGAGATTTGTCACCTAAAATTGCGCGTTGGGCATTGACCCTTGAAGAATTTGAGTATAGAATAGAACATCGAAAAGGAACGCGACTTAAGCACGTAGATGCGCTCAGTAGATTTCCGGTCTTAGTGATAGAAAATAAATTGCTCACGATGATAAAAAAGAAGCAAACCGAAGAAGAAAGACTACAGATAATTAGACGTATTTTAGAAAGCGAAACGTACGAAGATTATTTAATAGAAAACGATATTTTGATGAGGCGAAGGAACGGTAAAAATGTAATTGTGGTACCTTCTTGTTTACAAACAGAAATAATAAGAAAAACGCACGAAAATGGCCACTTTGGCGTAAGAAAAATGAAAGAGGCGGTTGAGTCAGAATATTATATCCCTACATTAGAAGAAAAATTGAAAAAATTTGTTAGTTGTTGCATTCCGTGTATATTATCCGAGAAAAAATTAGGAAAAAAGGAAGGTAAGTTAACTCCGATACCAGAAGGGGATAGGCCTTTAAGTACGTATCATATAGATCATGTAGGCCCTATGGCGGCGACAAGTAAATCATATAGATACATTTTGGTAGTAATAGATGGTTTTTCCAAATTTGCATGGTTATATCCTACGAAAACAGGTAGCAGCAAGGAAACAATTGGTAAGTTAGATAGTCAGCAAAGAATTTTTTCGGCAATCCAGATCGCATCATATCAGACAAGGGAACTGCATTCACGTCTCTAGAATTTCAGAAATATTGCGAAGAAGAAGATATAGAAAAAATAGAAATTACGACAGGAGTTCCTCGCGGGAACGGACAGGCAGAGCGCACTATACGCACAATAATACCTGTATTAGCAAAATTGTCATTAAATAATCCGGACCAATGGTATAAATATGTAGGTAGAGTTCAAAAATGTATAAATAGCACATACCAGCGAACAATAGGCATGACACCGTTTGAAGTCCTTTTTGGAAGAAAAATAAAAACCATTGAAGATCACGAAATTATCACTGTTATCGAACAGGAAGCGATACAAATGTACAATGAAAACCGCGATGATTTAAGAGTTTTGGCGAAAGAAAATTTGTTAAAGGTACAGGAGGAAAATAGGCGACAATATGATAAAACTGTAAACCGGCGAAACAGTACAAAAGAAGGCGATTTAGTATTTATTAAAAGAACGCAATTCGGACCTAAGCTTAAGATTAAACAGAAATATTTAGGACCATACAAAGTAACGAAAGTTAAGCGAAATGATCGATATGAGGTAGCGCGAACGAATGATGGTGAAGGACCTATGATGACTAGTACCGCCGTAGATTACATGAAACCGTTTGATTGTAATAGAGAAATTGACGGCGTGCCTTCGGAGACCGAAGATAATGCAGGAAAGGCCGAGTGAGGGAATGTTACAAAGTAGGTGCGCGCGGGAGCGCGTATGCTGTGTGTGTGCGTGAGGACAGTGAACGATCGTCCTGTTCGTCCGCGACGAGTCAGTCGCTAAGGTGGAGTCAAAGAAAAAGCACGTGTAAAGTCCATCAGATTACCTATTTTATTCTCATTAAATATTGTTCCTCATTTAAGTGGTTAGATTACCGTCTTTTTCGTCACCCTCTCTACCACATCCTACATTTATTTTATCCCATATTACCCCATTTTATTTTATCTTATTTTACTTAAATTTAAATTTAAATTTATAGTATGGCATAGTATAGTATCTATAGTACACTTACACAGTATTTTATAGTGTTGTAATTTATTTTCATATCATTTTACACCATTTTATTTTATTTTATTTTAACTTATCTTACGTTACCTCACTTCTACGGTATTTTACTCTTTCAGTCCATTCTATTTTTACTTATTTCTACTTTATTTTATTTAATATTATCTTATTTATATCACTTCATCCCAATTTACGACCTGAGTATCGTTCAAGTGCATCCCACGGGCATCTGTGGGGAAACTCGCACACCAGGTAGGTTTAAGGTAAAAGTGGAGAGCCCCTTGGTCCGCCGGTAAGTGGACTGGCGGTCGGTTAGGGGCAACAAAGGTGAGTGTTCATCACAGGAGGAAACGACACCAACTGCCGGAGAGTTATCCCGGGCTGGTAAGGGCAAGGATCCCTTCGTGACACCGGCGGTCGGTAAGGTGCAGAGATGGCAGCACCGGGGAAAGGACAGGTAGGTAAATTCCTGCGTTAGACTTAGACGCTATGGCAAAAATACCGACGGCGGGACTGGGTATATACCCAAGTAGGACGGCTCAAGACAGTGGAGACGTAGGGTATTACCGCTGCCGGTAACATACCTGTGGTTGGGTATGGCTAGGAATTACCATAGGGAGATTTATTTATGTAATAATTATTTTAAGTATTGCAAATGATACTCAAAGACACGTAAAGGCTTAGTTATTTTATTTCTACCCCTTTTCATGGCGTGTCAATATGTCTTATTTTATTTTATTTACTTACTTACTTATTTACTTATTACTTATTTATTACCTAGTCGTATATTCTTAATTGTATCATAATACTACTTTTTTAGGTAGGCCTCAAAATCTTAAAATTTTAAATTTCATTTTATTCCAACACGCATCTCATATTATGTTCATTATTTTCAATACTTTCAATACTTTACGAACACTTTTAATTTACTGTTTTCCACATAAATATATACCTACCTATATATTTACAGTTCATACACTTTTCACTACATTCTGGTTTTACATACCCTATCTTACAGTATATTTACTTATCTAGATACTCTTTTCTATTTATATATTATACTCTATTTTTCATATTTATATTTATTTATTTATTTATTTATTTTATTTTATACTATTTATTCCTCTCTTTTCTCACTACTACATTAGTCTGACTGTATATTATTTTATTTCTATTTGTTAGAGACTCTCAGTTATCGGCCGCTGAGAACTATTTAATTTAAGGACCGAAAGAGGTCGATTCTTCGTTTCCCCATTCCGCGGAGAGCTCTCCTTCCACTCTGCGTGGGGACCGCGAGCTCAGTTCAATCTCAACTGGCGTGTAACATAGAGCGAGAGAGAGAGAGAGAGTGATCGTGTATACACAAGCTATCATAAGAACTAATCTGTGCTAAATAATACTTATGAAGTTAACCAAATAATTATATCATATTAATTATTAACTATATAGCGTTTTGTTATTCGTACTGTGTGTTAATTTAAACGAAAAAACCTGCAAACTTCAAACATTGGTCCTTCGAGCCGGATATTTCGCCACAAGAATCTAAATAAACACCTGTTGTAACCTTTTATACATCTAACGAGCCGTTATATATCTGTTGTGCCGCAAGGAAACCAAAACATGGAGAAGTACGTTAACAAACAGATCGACCTATACAATCGTATTTGTTCAACAGTAGAGAATATGCGAAAATGGGTGCGGCCAAACTAACTAAAGGTGTTATTACATCGCGTTTGGAGCTCATAGAAAGAACTGGGCCACGTTTCTCGAAGCGCACGATCAGCTCATCGATGTTTTTTCGCAGACCGAACCCGAAAATCAATATTTTAAACTAGACTATATCGGCCAGTGCGAGGAGGCGTACGTTCAACAAAAGCGATTTTACTCGATCTAAAGGAAGAAAATTCAACGGGTAAGCCCGAACCATCTCACTGTAATTCGTCGCTTCGATCACTACCAAAAATAGTACTGCCGAGTTTTTCTGGCGATTATAAAGTTGGTCAAATTTTCGCGATCTATTTCAAACGCTTATTCTAGACAATGTAACCCTCTCTCCTGTTGAAAGGCTACATTATTTAAAGACCAGCTTGACTGGCTAACCTGCTTTACTTCTACAAAATATACCGTTCACTGGCGATAACTTCGAACGAGCTTGGACAACAATAACTGAACGGTATCAAAATCTGCGTGTATTGATTCACGCCCAACTGTCTTCTCTGATGTCCCAACAATCGATAAAAAGGGAATCATCTAGAGCCCTGAAGGAGCTCCTGAACGGCACGACGGATGCAGTCCTTGCTTTGGTGGCCTTTAAGCGACCAGTCCGGCAATGGGACGACTGGCTCGTCTTCATAACGGCCGAGAAGCTGGACCCAAGGACGCGAATGGGCTGGGAAACTTCCATCGGATAAACTTCTGAACCTCCAACCTTCGAGCAACTGGAGAACCTTTCTTACTACAAAACTGCGCGCCCTAGAAGCGGTGGAGGGATCGTCCAGCTCACCTGCGGCGCCCACAGAGAAGACCGGAGTCCTGCGACACGAAAAGAAGACACCTCATATACCACTCCACGTCTAAAGGCGTACGCGACACACACTACTGGAGAAGCTAATCGTCGATGTCTCATCTGGCCAAAAGGAGCACTTCATCCTCTTCTGCCCTACCTATAAGAACTTAAATCCTCGAGAGAGGAAGCTGCTGATCACAGAGAAGCGTCTTTGTTATAATTGTCTAGCACCTCACTCTTCGTTAGCTTGTAAGTCTACTAAACGTTGTCAACTCTGCGTAGGTAAGCATCATACCTCACTTCATTCTAACTTCGAGCAAGTTACTGCTGCGGATGCTTCTTCTTCCAAGCAGGTATCAGAAAGAGATCGAGAATCGAATGAGAACTTACAGACTGAGCAGACCGCCTCATATTCTGGAAAGGTGGCTCACTGCGCTACGACTTCCTGCTCCGTAACCTCGCCAGTCTCCGTTGTGCTTGCTACCACAGAACTTGTGCTGGAGTCAGACCAGGGAAAAAGGGTATCCGTAAGAGCCTTAATTGACCCCTGTTCAGAGGTCTCGTTGATGGAGGAGAGCGTGGCGCAGATCTTAAATTTAATTCGAATACCGGAGAAAATTCCTGTTATCGGCGTCGGTAAGACGCAAACCTATACAAAAGGTAGGGTCTCTCTTCGGTTATACTCGCTTAGATAACTCAACCTCGTATAGTCTTTCTGCATATATACTTCCGCGATTGTCATCCTATCAAGCGGTGAAATCTTTCTAGCACTTCTGCCCTGTCACATTTAGAAGGGCTGGAACTGGCCGATCCTCATATTTTTTCGGCTAAACGAATCAACTTAATTCTGGGAGCCGATATTTATGCTCAAATCATAAGGTCGGGCTTGAAACAAGGCCCACCGAATACCCTATCGCCCAAGCCACCTCGCTGGGGTGGATTTTAACTGGGCCTTTAAGGCAATCAAGCAATCTGGAAAATAATACTCACTATGCTATCTCATTGCAGTGTTCCATTCAAGAGGCAAACCTTGTTGAGACTCTAACTCGTTTCTGGAAAATCGAGGAAGTTCCTTCTATTTCTAACTCGTTAACGGAAGAGTCTAAAGCATGTAAGGATCATTACACTCAAACGCATAGGCGAGATGAATCTGGCAGGTATATTGTTTCTTTACCTCTTAAATCTTCGCCCGCTCAATTGGGTGAGAGGAGAAAGCCGCGAGCTCCTTCTTCTCCAACTGGAAAGACGTTTTGAAGCAGATCTTAAATTTCAAAACGCATATCGGGAATTTTTAAGGGAGTACGAGGATCTCGGCCATATGGAGCGCATCTCAGATCATTTAACCAATAAGGATCTGTTTATTATCTGCCGCATCACGGCGTGCTGCGCAAATCTAGTTCGACTACAAAACTTAGAGTAGTTTTTAATGCTTCGTATAAGACTTCATCGGGCATTTCTTTAAACGATCTGGTTCACACGGGTCCTAATCTCCTCCCGAAATCTTTTCCTTACTACTTCGCTGGCGCAAGTACGCTATAGCTTTCTCCGCGGACGTAGAAAAAATGTACCGTCAAATCTCGCGTGGAGGAGAAGGACTGTGACTTGCAACGCATCGTCTGGCGAGATAATCCCGGTGAGCAATTAACTAGCTACAGGCTTCGAACGGTCACCTACGGTATGGCCTGCGCTCCATATTTGGCAATTCGTACACTCCTACAATTGAGCAAGGACGAAGAGGAGGCATATCCACTGGCTGCTCGTTGCCTTCGAAGCGACGTGTATATGGACGACGTGATTTCGGGATCAGACACGCTGGAAGAGGCCGGTCAACTTCAGCAACAATTGCTGGCGTTGTTGAGGGCGGGCGGCTTCAAATTACGAAAATGGTCATCCAATGAACCTGAACCCTTAAAGGTCTACCGGCCGATCATCTTGCCTCCTTTTCTGACCTTTCGTGCAACTTCGATGGAGTCTCATCTCTCCTGGGTCTGAAATGGAACACTGCCTCCGATTGCTTCTTGATTTCTCTTCGACCTCGTAATAAATCTGGTCCCATCACTAAGCGATCGGTTTTTAGCGAGATAGATGGGCTTTATGACCCGTTGGGTCTTCTGGCTCCCGTAGTTATCGTAGCAAAAATTTTTATGCAGTCGTTATGGCTGCTCAAGCTAACCTGGGATGATTTGCTTCCTGAATCATTAGGAACCTATTGGTTAAACTACCATTCGGGCCTAAACTTTCTTCCTGATCTGCGAATACCTCGTTGGATTGGGATCACGAGCAACGATAATAATTATGAGCTTCACGGGTTTGCTGATTCCTCTGAAAAAGCTTACGCTGCGGTTATCTATGTGAGAGTTATTCCGCGACAAACAGAATTGAAACCTCGCGTTAATTTAATTGCAGCAAAAACTCGCGTCGCGCCCCCTTAAGCAAGTCTCATTGCCGCGACTAGAACTTTGCGCCGCCACATTACTGGTCTGACTAATGCATTCTATAAAAACCACGCTAGACTTACCCACGGGTGAGATTCATCTCTGGTCTGACTCTTCTATCGTTCTTTGCTGGCTTCAACAGCACTGTTCAAAATGGAAAACTTTTGTTGCCAATCGTGTTTCTGAAATTCAAACAACACTACCCGAAGCAACTTGGCGGCACGTACGCTCTAGCGACAATCCGGCTGACGCCGCGTCTCGCGGGTTATCTGGAAATAAACTAACGTCTTTCCAATTATGGTGGGAAGGACCTTCTTTTCTATCTAGCCGAAACTATAATTTGGATAAACACCTTCTAACAAATCTGGTTACGGAACAGGAGGCTCGTGTTACAAAGCTTTCCTGCTCTGTTCTTTCTGGTACCTCCTTTATTGAAAACTTCATAGGTCGGTATTCTACAATACAAACACTCTGTAAAATTACTAGCTGGTGTCTACGCCTCCGCAAACGGTCAATTGAGACTCAACCTTCTAGTGAAAACTGAAAATTTTTCAGCTCGCGCTAACTACATGTTGCCCGACACATCTTAATCAATGGCGTAAAAACGACTGCCTTCGACGCGGAAAAAACACTTCTTGAACAGTCCGCTTCTGTCTCCCGAGGCCCTTTATGGCGTTTAAACCCCTTTCTTGACGAAAAGGGAATTCTTCGAGTCGGCGTACGACTAAAACACTCACTTCTCGACTTCCAAGAAAAGCATCCTATTATACTACCCGCAAAGGGGCATTTTACAATACTACTAATTCGCGAAGCTCATGAGAAAACTCTTCATGGTGGAGTACAGCTTACCTTTGGGAGCATTACGTCAACGCTACTGGATTCTCTCTGGACGACGCGCAGTACGCACTTATATAAACTCATGTATCACTTGTTGGCGATGGAGTACTAAAACCTCTCATCAACAAATTCATTCCACCAACCTTCCTAGCACTCGAGTAAGACAAACCAGACCATTTTCAAATTAGGGCGTTGACTACGCTGGGCCGTTCCTTATAAAAACTAATACTCGCCGAGGTTACCACACGCGAAAGGCTTATGTCGCGGTCTTTGTCTGTCTAGCGACTCGTGCAGTACATTTAGAGCTTGTAACCGATTATACAACTGATGCCTTTCTAGCGGCGTACCGACGCTTTGTAGCCCGACGCGGAATCTGTTCCTCTATTCGCAGCGATCAAGGTACGAACTTCGTGGGCGCTGATCGTGAACTTCGGCGACTTTTTGCAGCCGCTAGTTTGGATTGGGAAAAACTGGCAGGTATTCTAGCTCAAGACGGAACCACCTGGCACTTCAACCCTCCTGCCGCACCACACTTTGGGGGTATCTGGGAAGCGGCGGTGAAGTCGATGAAATCTCCATCTACGGCGAGTGGTAGGAGACACTCCTCTTACGTATGAGGAAATGGCTACCGTTCTCGCACAGATAGAGGCCTGCCTGAACTCCCGACCGCTAGCACCTCTGGAGGTTGACACTGAAGCCAACGAATTCTTAACACCCGGTCACTTTCTAGTGGGAGGTCCTCTTACAGCTGTACCCGAACCGTCGCTCACGGAAGAGAACAAACTTCGCCTAACACGCTGGCAGCTACTACAGCGAATGCGGGATCACTTTTGGAAGCGCTGGGCAGCCGAATATTTACAAGGCCTACAGTCTCGTAACAAATGTCCACAACCACAACCTAACGTGCAACTCGGGGATCTTTGCCTGGTCACCTCCGAAGTCACGCCACCCACCAAATGGCCAATCGGACGAATCGTGGCAACTTATCCCGGCGATGACGGCTGGTCAGAGTCGTCTTGGTGAAGACTCCCATCTCAAATCCATTAAGCGACCGGTTACCAAACTCTGCCTCTTTCCAAACACACCAGCTCGCAATTAACTAATTACTGAGTCGCACCGATCACGTCTTATTCGTCTGCTGGACGAAGGCGGGCGGGAATGTTAGAGACCTCAGTTATCGGCCGCTGAGAACTATTTAATTTAAGGACCGAAAGAGGTCGATTCTTCGTTTCCCCATTCCGCGGAGAGCTCTCCTTCCACTCTGCGTGGGGACCGCGAGCTCAGTTCAATCTCAACTGGCGTGTAACATAGAGCGAGAGAGAGAGAGAGAGTGATCGTGTATACACAAGCTATCATAAGAACTAACTATGCTAAATAATACTTATGAAGTTAACCAAATAATTATATCATATTAATTATTAACTATATAGCGTTTTGTTATTCGTACTGTGTGTTAATTTAAACGAAAAAACCTGCAAACTTCAACACTATTCATTTATTTTAGTACACTTATCTTAGTTTATTTTAGTCTATTTTGATTTTAGTTTATCTTTTATTTTATTTTATTTTATTCTATTCATCTAATATTATTAAATTATTTTCTCAATTGTTATGTATCCCTTATCACCCTATTTGGTTTGCTTAGGACCATACCTAGAGGATGTTTTAACCCGGACATTGTCTGTACACACCCTGCAGACAGATAATGATAATAATCTAATAATATTTCACTTCAGTTTTATTCTACTTTATTTATTTCATTTATCAAGTACCAATCACTTTGCATATTCCTCTTGTCCTTGGTCGGTATCTGTATCACATGCTTTATATTTTATTTTACTTTACTTATTTTATTTTAGTTTATTCATAAATTATATAATTAATAATCACACTACACAACCTAAGTACCTGTTACTGCCCTGTTTTTCTCCAAAATATGGCTCCCCATGAAAACCTTCTAAGAACGGACTTTCTTTTCTTCTTTCTTCTTTCTTACAAATGTTCATAGTATATACGGGTAGTTTCTTTCCCTGCATAAGTCTGGATTTTCTAGCTTAAATTCTGACAGATATAAAGTAAATTAGGTAATGAAGTAACATAATTAAATCGAAATTAAGGGATAAAATAATAGTAAAACAGTAAAATCACACAACAGGATGTAACAGGGAAAAGATAGTAGTAGTAGTAGTAATAGTATGTGCAATCGGCCGTATATAAATGTAACAAATAGACTACGATACAATACAAGTCACAGTTATTTTAGTTATTTTCTCTCATTATGAATCAGGTCAGGATTCTTTACCGTTATACAGTTTACTGATATGGAAACGCTTTCGTCTTTCTCACTAATAAAATATTATATAATATAATAATAGCATATACTCTACACTCCATATTTTTACAGTTATACCCTACAGCTTATGGGTTTTTCTACATTTACATGTACTTGTCACTAAAGATATGGGCTATGACACCAAAGATACGGGATAAGCTAAAACATTACTCTACAGTCTAGTCTAGTTTAGTTTATCTTATTTTATTTTATTTTATATTTCTTCTAGTCTTTCTTATTTTCATTTTATTCGTACTTTATTTTATTTTATATTTCTTCTAGTCTTTCTTATTTCTTCTAGTCTTTCTTATTTTCATTTTATTCGTACTTTATTTTATTTCATATATTTGACTATACATGTTACTCTACTCTTATTCTATTATTATTTTTATATTTTCTATCTAAGTAAATCTGATACTATAACAAAACTGGTAGTACCTTCACTTTCAATTATTTTGATTTTATGTTAACATATTATATTTATATACGCGACTTTTCACTATTATGGTTGCTTTGCTACTTTGGAGGCCTGTTTCTACTTTCTTTTTATTGTTAACTTTATATTTTAGATCGATTTTATTCCTATTTTATTTTATTTTATTTTATTTTATTTTATTTTATTTACCTTATTACTCGCATATACGCCTACAAGTAAATAGGATAAATATGGGACGCTGTTTGGACCTAAAGTGCATTGTTAGGCGAGTAACATGCACCCATACACATACCGGTGTCCCGAGTTGGGACACAGGGTACGGGTTATGAGGACAAGGGGGCCCTTAGGTATCGGAGGGGGTTCTACGGGACCAGACGGAGGAATATTACCGATGGTTAATACTGACCACGGTAATACGAGGCGAAGGTAGAGCACGTAGGTACGTGACATATATATATACATTGTGTCTTGTCCTGTTATTGTTATATGTCTGCGTAGTTATCTAGCTTTATGTGTGTGTCGTTCTTGTGGTGTTATACTGACGAGGCCATTTGGCTGAACAGGGCATGCGAGCCCAAGGGTGCTACCCTTATACTGCGAGCCCCTAGGGGGATTATTATGACACGTACCCTCAACCTGCGGGTTAGGTAGTGGTTATGTAGATGATGGGGATCCACCCCTATGTGGGCTACTTGCCTGCAGGAGGATACCTCGGAGGGGTCACCTGTGGGGTGGCTCCACCGGGAAGGAAGAGGGTGTCGCTGCCGCCGCGCAACATCGGGCGGCCACTGCCCCGGGAGCGAAGTAATGTGTTAAACAATGCCGCCCCGGGTACAGTGCGGCGGAGGGGTTTTAGTCGGTAGGAATTCTACACTACCAGGCCAGGCCCGTGGTGTCTTATGGAAGATTTCCCCTCCGCCTTAAAAAAAAAAAAAAAAAAAAAAAAAAAAAGGACTGGGTTAGGTCTGGGTTATGTCTGGGTTAGGACTGTTTTAGGGGGTGGAAAGGGAGGGGGTCCTGCCGCACCCCCATCCACGGGAGTTAAATCCTCCGCGGGGAGCCGGCCAGCCGCCAGTACTGCGGCTGGCAGCAAGAAAAAGGGCGGGGCCCAGCCTACGGCGGTCAAGTTACCGAGGCTGCCGAAAAGTGCAGCAGTCTCGGTGACCGCCGCGACTGGGCGGGAAGGAGATTTGGGCCCCCTCCTCAATAGGGTGATGCCCGAGATTTGCAAAGATCTCGGGATCACCGGGATGCGGCCCACAAGGGCGGTCACCGGGGATCGCTAAAAGGAGCGCCCCGGTGAACAGGGGAGGGAGAAGGCGACCGCCCTGAGGGCGCGTCTTGATGGGGCCCTCCAGGTTGAGGGTGTCCAGGTGGCTTGCTCCCAGAAGCAGGCCGAGTTGAGGGTGTCCGGCCTGTCGGAGGCAGCCACCCAGGGTGCGGTTAGGGAGGCCCTTGCCACCACCGGGGGTGCGGCGCCACGGAGGTCAACGTTGGTGACCTCCGGCGGGACAGCTCGGGCATGTTCACTGCCTGGGCTCGCTGTCGCCTTCGCGCCGCAACCAAACTCGCGAAGTCCGGCCGAATAGTGGTCGGCTTCCTCGACGCACGGGTGGTGGTGCTCCCACGAGGCCGCTGCAGTGCCACCGCTGCCTGGAAATAGGTCATGTTCGGCAGCGGTGCACCAGCACCGTAGATCGCAGCGGTCTCTGCTACCGCTGCGGGGAAGCCTCCCACACAGCGAGGGAGTGCACGGCCGCCCCCAAATGCCCCCTTTGTGTGGGCACCGGGCGGCCGGCGGATCACCGTATGGGTGGGGCGGCTTGCCGTCCCCCAAAACGGAAAGGGAAAAAGGGGAATCGGGTGGGTGTGCCCCCATCCGCGCTTCCGGCCAATAGTAGGCCGGCGCCGCAGTCCGTCGCGACTGAGGTTCAGGGGCGGCTTGTTCCCAGCCGTCCCCAGCTGAGGTGTCGGGAGTTGTCCCAGCCCCAGCCTCTATCGCGGCGGCAGAGAAGGTAGTGGGGGCGCACCTGCAACCCAGCCGGTGGCGGAGATGATGGAGGTGGATGTGGCGCCTTACGACTCGGCGCCCTCCACCTCCACGAAATTAGAGGGCGTGCTCTCTGGTGGGGGTTCTGCAAAGCCCCACTATTAAAGGCAGCCCAAACACCGTGCGCGCCAGAGAGCCTGATGAGGGGTGTGATGGCTTCGTACGGCGGCGAGGATCCGGGGGCGAAAACCCCAGAAATCAGGAAGGAGGCCTGGAGGAGGCTGCGGCTGAGACCAGTTAATGTCTCAACGCCTCCTCCAGGCCAATTTGAACCACTGCCGGGGGCTCAGGATCTCATGCTCCAAACCCTCCGGCAGTGGAACATTGATTGGCTGTGATCGCCGAGCCCTATCGGGTCCCCAAGCACCCATGCTGGGTGGGGATATCGGTGGGGTCTCGGCGATCACTTGGGAGTACGGGCACGGCACACGGCCGTGCTCCGTCGTCGGGAGGGGCCGCGGATTTGTGGCGGTGAAGTGGGGGGAACTGGTGGTTGCCGGGTGTTACGCGTCGCCCGCTATGGGCCTCAACGAATTTGAGGCGTACCTCGATGGGGTGGGGAGATGCATCTCCCCACACATCGCCTGTAGTACTCGTCCTGGGAGATTTCAACGCCCACGCTGCAGCGTGGGGTTGCCCCAGGACGACCGTGAAGGGCGACGCGATGCTCGTATGGGCAGCGGGTCACGGCCTCGCAGTGTTGAACGAGGGGGCCGTGAGCACGTGCGTGCACGCACGGGGCGAGTCGATCGTCGACATATCGTTGGCGAGCCCCGTCGTTGCGCGCCGTGTGTCCGACTGGAGGGTTGCGGAGTAGGTGGCCACGTTAAGCGACCACCTCTATATTACGTTCAGCGTATCCGCACCCTACAGTGCAAATGGACCCCACAGGAAGCACACCCGGCGCCACGCTGGTCCGTCAAGAGGCTGGACCCGGACGCTCTTGGGATGGCAGTTTCGCTGTGGCGTGGCAGGAGATGCCACGCCGGACCCTCGGCAATCCTTCTGCTGGGGCGCGTTGGTTCCGGGAGACCATGACGTCGTTGTGTGACGCAGTCATGCCCCGGACCACCGCCCCGAGCCGCCGGGGGTCTGTGTACTGGTGGTCGGGCGAGATACAGGACCTACGCAGTCGGTGCGTCCTCGCCCGACGCCGTTACACCCGCGCCAGAAGACGGCGCGGTGCAACGGAGGCAGAGGTGGTGGGTTTGCGCTGGGAATTTTCTCTGGCGCGCAGAACCCTCCGCCGGGCCATCGCAACCGCGAAAGCCCAGGCATGGACGGAGCTCCTCGGCTCTCTGGATGCAAATCCATGGGGGCGCCCGTATCACATGGTCGCAGGGAAGCTGCGATCATGGGCGCCCCCGACTACAGAGAGCCTCGAACCCCAGTTGCTCGGGGAAACGATCAGCGTCCTCTTCCCGGTCGGGGGAGAGGCGTTCGAGTATCCCCCCGAGCCACAGCCGGGCCGCCAGTTTTGGTGGTCCGACGACCTGGGGGTCTCCGAGGAGGAGCGAGCCAGGGCCGTCCAGAGAATGGCATCCAAGAAAACGGCGCCTGGACCGGACGGCATACCTGGCAAGGCCTGGGCTATAGCGGTGGGCGTCCTGTGTGCCGGCCTGGTGCGTGTCTTTGACGCTTGCCTGCGGACCGGCCAGTACCCCCCCGTATGGAAGGTGGCGAGGTTGGTCCTCCTCCACAAACCAGGGAAGCCCGCGGACTCTCCATCCGCGTTCCGACCCATATGCCTATTGGACGAGGCTGGAAAGCTCCTTGAGCGCGTCATAGCAGCGCGTCTCGAGGGGCACCTGTCCCGCGTCGGTCCCGATCTGGCCGACCGACAGTTCGGCTTCCGCCGGGGCCGCTCCACGGTCGACGCCATATCGACCGTGAGGACCCTGGCGGAATCGGTAATCTCCCGGGGGGTCGTGGCGTTGGCAGTCTCGTTGGACATTGCCAACGCCTTTAATACGGTCTCCTGGGGGGCGATAGGCCGGGCACTCCAGTATTACCGAGTGCCCGCCTATCTATGCCGACTGATCTGGGACTACCTGCGGGACAGGATAGTCCAATACCCGGGTCGGAACGGGATGGAGGAGAGAGCGGTGCACCGCGGCGTCCCACAGGGGTCGGTCCTAGCCTACGACGCGGTGCTGCGGGCTGATCTTCCCGCCGGCGTGTCGTTGGTATGCTATGCCGACGACACCCTCGTGATAGCCGGCGGGGATACGTGGAGGAGGGCCGTGGCCCTCGCGGAGGATGGGACGGCACGAGTCGTCGCCGAAGTAGAGCGCCTGGGGTTACGCGTGGCACCCCAAAAGACCGAGGCCATCTGGCTGTGCAACGTCAGTGGTCGCGGGGTGCCGCGCCAGGCTTCTCTACGGGTGGGCGGAAACCAAGTCGGGGTGGGGCGTCGGATGAAGTATCTCGGCCTCACCCCTGACAGCTACTGGCGTTTCGGGCATCATTTGGAAGGGTTGGGCCCCCGTATCGAGAGGGCAGCGGCCGCGTTGGGCCGCATAATGCCTAATCTCGGGGGCCCAACATGGCGGCACGGCGGCTGTATTTGGGAGTCGTCCGGTCCATGGCGCTTTATGGCGCCCCAATATCGGCCGGCGGCTTGATGGCGAATCGGCGGGGCACATTCGTGCTCCGCCGGTTGCAGAGGTTGGTCGCCATCAGGGTCGTGCGAGGATACCGCACGATCTCCTACACAGCCGCCACCTTACTGGCGGGTTCCGCGCCGTTTCACCTGCTGGCGAAAAATGGACGCAGAGGTGTATCAAAGCCTCTGCGCCCTTCGTCAGCGGGGCGTGGACCCGTACGGCGAGGAAGCCGCCACGGCCCGAAGCCCGGCGCGGCGACGCGTCTATATCGATGGCTGGTCTGGTTATCCAAGCCAGACCAGCGGGACGATCGCGTCGCTGCGCCGGTCCGCCCTGTGTTTTATGCCTGGGTGACCGGAGCTGGGTACGCTCCATCTACCAAGTCTGACACAGGTACTGACCGGGCACAGGTGCTTCGGTCGGTACCTGCATCGAATAGGGCGGGAGGCGACGGCTGGATGCCGTCATTGTGAGGAAGGAGGACACCGCGCAGCACACGTTGGAGTTTTGCCCAGCGGGCTGCGCAGCGCGGTGTCCTCACTGGTGTGATAGAAGCGGACCTCTCGCTGCCGGCTGTCATTCGTGCGATGGTCGGCACGGAGGAGGCGTGGGCGGCCATGGCCTTGTTTTGTGAAGAGGTCATGGCCGCCAAGGAGGATGCCGAAAGGGCGCGTGAGGAGGTGGGGGCAGGCGGCGTAGACGCCATTAAGCCCCCCGCCGCTCCCCGTGGCAGGGGGAGCGTGAAGGGGCGGTGATGTGGTTTGCGGTGTGGGGTGAGGGACTTTGTCTCCTCATTCACCCCCGCACCCAGCCAAACACCGTACCAGGGGCCCGTGGCAGGGGCTCCATCTTGCGGCGGCGACAGAGTTAGCCGGCCTCGCAGCCGTGAACGCGATCGGGTGGGGGCCCGTTCGCGGCTAGCAGCAACGGCACGAGTGGGGCGACGTCGCGGGTGATCGCGTGGCTTCGCCGGGGGGCAATCAGTTAATTGCCCCCCATTGGGGGAGGAGTATTATATCTCCTCCCCCGGGAAGGGCCTGTAATAGTCAGTTGCCCCAACGGGGGTAGTCGCGGTGGTATCGCTAGTTTGGTTCCCGTGACTACCCCCAGATAAAGGGCGCAGGCGGTCACCGTGGGGTTTTAGCCGGTAGGAGTCCGGCACTACCCCGGTCTCTCCCCTAGGAGGCCGGGGTGTCCATGAGAATTTCCCCACGTTAAGATAAAAAAAAAAAAAATGGACTGGGTTTGGACTGGGTTAGGTCGGGGTTAGGTCTGGGTTAAGTCTTGGCGGTGGACACTGTCGTCGCCGAAATCCGCAGACTAGGCCTGGAGGGATGGCACAGGTGTTCTCGAGGGCATGGCAGCTTCGGGAGATACCTGTGCCGGATAGGGAAGGAGCCGACGGCGCGTTGCTGCCATTGTGACGCTGAGCAGGACACGGCGGAACATACCTCGAGGTATGCGCTGCATGGAGGGTGAACGCCGTGTCCTGATCGGCGTCATCGGGCGGATGTCTCGCTGCCGGGCATGGTGCGCGCCATGCTCGGCAGCGAGGAGAAGTGGAGGGCCGTGGCCTCCTTCTGCGAAATCGTAATGTTGCAGAAGGAGACCGCGGGAAGGGAGCGCGAGCGTCAGCGGCGCGCTGAGGCTCGCGCTCGTTTGGTGGCGAGAGCGCCGCCTGGGCGTCAGGCGACGCGGGCGGCCCTCGGCGTGGCGCATGACTCCAGGCTGGGAGGGGGTCCTGATAGGAGCCCTCCCGCCAGGCGGCGCAGGGTCGGACCGGATGGGGTGGCATTGCCTCCTGTCCGGGTCCGGTGCACGGAGCGGCACCCTCGGTGGCCTGGTGCGGCCGTTAGCTGCCGGCCTCCGAGGGGTAGAAACGGGGTCGCGGCGGTTGCGAGTTGGGGCTCGCAGCCGCCTCTAAAACGCGGCCCCGGACGGATGGCGGCAGGACGATGTGGCCTCGTCCTGCCGCTATGAGACAGGGCGATTACCGGGGGGACCGTTTGTCCCCCCGCGGGTGGGCGCAAAGCGCGGGCACGGGGAGGATACCGGAAGTATACTTCGAGCGATTCCCGGTATCCTACCAAATCGTGCGGAAGGGTCACCGTGGGGTTTTTAGTGGGTAGGTCCCGCGCCCGTTATAATGGGCGCGGGGAATCCCACACACCCCTCCCGCCGCTCCCCAAAGAGGTGGGAGGGAGTCTTTCGAAGATTTTCCCCACGAAATGAAAAAAAAAAAAAAAAAAAAGACTAGACCTGGAGGTGGCACCCCAGAAAACGGAGGCCATGTTTTTTCAGAGACTTGGCCTCGTGGGTGCCGCCGGCCGGCCTGCGGATCCGAGCTGGGACAGCCATGTCGAGGTGAAGGCCCATATGAAATATCTGGGCCTGATCCTCGACAGCCGGTGGCGCTTCGTCGAGCATTTCGACCGCTTGGCCCCCGGGTGGAGAGGGCAGCTGCCGCTCTAGGCCGCCTTTCTCCCGAATATCGGGGGCCTGATGTTGGAGTCCGCCGCCTCTACGTGGAGGTGGTGCGGTCAATTGCCTCTACGGGGCTCCCAGTATGGGCTCCTAGACCTGATGCCAGCCGGCGCAGTACGGAGATGCTGTGCCGCGTCAACCGTCGGCTGGCCATCCGGGTGATTAGAGTGGTATCGCACCATCTCCCACGAGGCGGCGACTACCCTGGCGTGCCTTCCGCCCCTGAGCTCCTCGCTTGGAGAAACCGGCAAGTGTACCGTCACTCCAGGAGCTCCAGGAGGCTGGGAGACCGCCAGAGGAAAGGAGGCAAGCGGTCGAGGAGACGAGGCGCCATGCCCAACGGACCGTTGTATTTATGTGGTTCCAGCAAATGATTCCGGCTGGAGCCACGCAACGGTCCGTTGGTGCAGTCCTGCCACATTGGCAAGAGTGGCAGGATAAACCGGGTAGGCTGTCCTACAGGATGACACAGGTACTCACCGGGCATGGTTGCTTTGGTGAGTACCTGTATCGAATCGGGAAGGAGGCGACGGCGGTGTGCCACCATTGTGGAGGACCCCAGGACACGGCGCAGCACACGCTGGAAGTCTGCCCAGCCTGGGTAGATGAGCGCCGTGTTCTGGAGCAGGAAGTGGGAAGAAATCTCTCGCTGGCTACCATAGTGGGAAAGATGGTGGCCAGCGAGAAAACCTGGCAGGTGGTGGCCTCCTTCTGTGAAGTTGTTATGTCACAGAAGGAGGCCGCCGGGCGGGAGCGCGAGCGGACCGCGCATCCCGCTCGGAGAGGGAGGGCTCGGAGAGGGGCCAGAGCGAGGCATCCTTCGCCTCCTGGCCCCCTCCGACGCCCTTGAGGTGGGACCTCCAGAAGTGGGGCGGCCCGCCAGCACTCTCCTCCGACCACCACGTCGGTGGTCAGGAGATTGGCAGGCCGCCCCTGGGTTGCAGGTGCTCGGTGCAAGGCCCGAGCCCCTAAGGCAGCCCCGGGGCTGCGGGCGTCGGGTGACCTGGCGTCCGTGGCGGAGAAATCAGGGGGAAGCGACATGTCGCCCTTCCCCGGAATGAGCCTCGACAGGCAAGGCGCGGCGGGGGGCTCTGTGATGTCTCACTAGAGTTCCCGGTCCACTCGCCGCAGCGCCGGAGGACGGTCACCGTGGGGTTTTAGCCGGTAAGAGTCCGGCACTACCCCGAGGCCCCCCCTACTTAGGGCCTCGGGGTGTCCCTGAGGATTTCCCCACGTACAAAAAAAAAAAACGGTCCGGGTTAGGTCTGGATTAGGTCTGGGTTAGGACTGGGTTACGTCTGGTTAGGTCTGGGTTAGGTCTGGGTTAGGTCTGGGTTAGGTCTATGGGATTGTACGCGGTTGATAGTGAGGGAGTATACACCTATGAGACGGCCAATAGGTACTCCAATTTTATGGCATGCGATAGCGCCTCTATACGGGAACTCACAAGTAGCAAGGTGCTGGAGAGATTCACCGCTTCAGACCATCTTTATCTGTTGCACGTCTTTGCTGGAAATAGGACTGGACGGCGGATTGAAATGTTTGGATGGAAAGCATCCACCTTAGACACTGGCAGGTTGCTCGGGAGGCTGGACGAGGACACTGAGGACATCGACACATCGCGACCTATGGATTGGGCGGAGGTGGATAGGGTTCTTGATGCTCTTGAGGCGGCTTGTGAAGTGTCAATGGAACCCAGAAGACCGGCACCTGCTAACAAAACCACAAAAATCTGGTGGACCAGAGAGATTGCGGAACTAAGAGCACGCGCCAACAACAACCGTAGGAAATACCAGCGGGCAGTGAAGAGAGGACGACTGGAAGTGCTCCTTCTCGCGGAAGTGTTCAGGAGCTCCAGAAAGGCACTGAACCTGGAAATCAAAAGGAGCAAGATTAGAGCGTGGCGTGCCCTTTGTGGCACCGTTGAAAATGATGTATGGGGGCAGGCCAGTATAAAGCAGTCATGAAGATGGTCAAACCGAGGAAGGAACGTCCGGATATTTCCAGGGAGGGGACTGTGCGCAACTTTGAAGAATTTTTCCCGTACGTACCCCAGGGGGTAACGGGGCAGCGGGGCGACGGGGCCCGGTATGCTATGGCCGGACTGCAGTTGCCCACACCTTTTTTTTTTTTTTTTTTTTTTTTTTTGTCGTGGGGAAAATCTTCGAAAGACTCCCTCCCACCTCTTTGGGGAGAGGCGGAGGGACGTGTGGGATTCCCCGCGCTCATTATAACGGGCGCGGGACCTACCCACTAAAAACTCCACGGTGACCCTTCCGCACAATTTGGGAGGATACCGAGAATCGCTCGAAGCATACTTCCGGTATCCTCCCCGTGCCCGCGCTTTGCGCTCATCCGCGGGAGGACAAACGGTCCCCCCGGTAATCGCCCTGTCTCATAGCGGCAGGACGAGGCCACATCGTCCTGCCGCCATCCGTCCCGGGGCCGCGTCTAGAGGCGGCAGCGAGCCCCAACTCGCAACCGCCGCGAGACTTTTTCTAAGCCTCGTAGGCCTGCAGATATCGGCAGCACCAGGCCACCGAGGGTGCCGTTTCCGTGCGCCGGACCCGGACAGGAGGCAATGCCACCCCATCCGGTCCGGACCCTGCGCCGCCTGGCGGGAGGGGGCTCATCAGGACCCCCTCCCAGCCTGGGTCATGCGCCACGCCGAGGGCCGCCCGCGTCGCCTGACACCCAGGCGACGCCTTCTCGCCACCAAACGAGCGCGAGCCTCAGCGCGCGCCGCCGCTGACGCTCGCGCTCCCTTCCCGCGGTCTCCTTCTGCAACATTACGATTTCGCAGAAGGAGGCCACGGCCCTCCACTTCCTCGCTGCCGAGCATGGCGCGCACCATGCCCGGCAGCGAGACATCTCCGCCCGATGACGCCGATCAGACACGGCGTTCACCCTCCCATGCAGCGCATATCTCGAGGGTATGTTCCGCCGTGTCCTGCTCAGCGTCACAATGGCAGCAACGCGCCGTCGGCTCCTTCTATCCGGCACAGGTATCTCCCGGAAGCTGCCATGCCCCGGAGAACACCTGTGCCATCCTGTAAGTGAGGCTTCCATGGCTCTGTCCAGCCACCACATAGGAGTGGCCGAACAGCCCTGACTGTCCGGTGCCCCGCGGTAGGCAGAGCCAACCGCTCTTTGCCACGCGTGCACCACGGACTGCCGGGCCTGGCGCTCAACTCGCCCCAAGCAGGTTCCTGCACACCCGGGACCGCCCTCACCCTCGTGCGACGGTCGACGCGGTGACGATACATCATCGCGTGCGACCGCGCGGAGATCCATGGGCGGCATCCCCGCCAGAACCCTCGCCGCCTCATGTGACACGGTCCGGTACCCGCGGACGACCCCAGAGCCATCCGCCTCTGCACCCGACGCAGCATAGTCATGCCGCGCCGGGAGGCCGCCAGGTCGTCCGCCCAGACGGGGCCCCGTATAGGACCACCGACTGAAAACCATTGCCACATAGTGGCGGCGAACGCGGCCCGCCGGCCCCCCAGGTTGGGCAGAATCCGGCCCAAAGCCCCGACCATCCTCTCCAGCCGGGGGACCAGGCAGCGGAAATGCTCCTCGAAGCGCCAGTGGCTATCGAGGATCAGCCCCAGATACCTCATCTTGGGCTTCACCTCGATATTAGCCTCACCCACGCGGATCAGAGGGGGTCGCGGATCCTGCCGAGGTGAATGGAACGCTATCACCTCGGTCTTATGGACCGCCACCGTCATCCCCATCCCTCTGATCCGGTCGACGACGCGTTGCGCCCCCTCCTCCGCGAGACGCTTGGCCCTCCTCCAGTGCGCCCCGGGACGGCCAGCACCAGTGTGTCATCTGCATAACACACGGCACTGACGCCGTCGGGGAGGTCGGCCCGCAACACTGCGTCGTACGCGATGTTCCACAGGACTGGCCCGAGGACCGACCCCTGCGGAACACCGCAGTACACCTCCCTCCGCATATGCCCATCCCGGCTCGGATACTCGATCCACCTGCCGCGGAGATAATCCCCGATGACCGCCCCGAGACAAGGGGAGACCTGATGATATTCGAGCCCCTCCTTATCTCCTCCCAGGGCAGGGTGTTAGCGGCGCTGGCAATATCCAAGGATATTGCCAAAGTCACCCTCCCCGGGAGACGGCCGACTCCGAGAGGGCCCTGACACGACCTATCGCGTCGATGGTCGATCGACTCTCCCGAAAACCGTACTGGCAGTCGACAGCCCGGGGGCACCCCGCGCCAGTTGCTCGACAATGCGGGCAGCAATCACCCGCTCGAAGAGCTTGCCCACCTCGTCGAGGAGACAGATGGGCCGGTATGCGGAGGGAGACTCCGCGGGCCGACCCTCCTTCCGGAGGAGGACCATCATCGCCACCTTCCAACTGGGGGGGAATCGCCCGTCCCTCAGGCATCGGTCGAACAACCGCCTGAGGTCGGCCCCAAGGACGCCCTGGGTCAAGACCCAAACCCGGTCGGGCACACCATCCGGACCCGGGGCCGTGTTACGCGCCCCGAGCCGTCTGATGGCCGCGGCCAGCTCCCCCTGAGTGACCCCCAGTTCGGCCGCCCACTTTGGGACTGCCGCCTCCGCCGGAGGACGTGGTCCCCTCACCCGGAATTGGGAAAAAGTATTGACCACGTCCTCCAGCAGCCGGGGTCAAGACCTCGGTGACGGGGCGCCCACGGGCGGAGCTTCTTCAGCACCACCCTGTACGGGCGCCCCCAAGGATCGTCATCGAGGGTCTGGAGGAGATCCTTCCATGCCCGGGTCTTGGCCCGTTTGATGGCGACCTGCAGAGCAACCCGCGCCATCCGGTATGCCTCATACAGGTCATCTGCCCTCGCTCGCGCCACGCCATCGTCCGGTCGTAGACGACGGCGCGCGCGGGCGTACTGGCGTCGGGCGCGGACACTCGCGACCAGCACCCGCGATCGCGGCCGACCACCAGTACACCGCCCGGCGAGGCAGAAGCTCGCCCGACCCGGGGCATCGGCGCGTCCCAAATGTTGGCGACTAGTCCCCGGCGCCGGGCAGCCTCCTCCTCCATGGTTGGCAACTCGGCCCCCCCCTGCGGCCACGTTGCTGGGTGGGCAGCTGCCATCTGGGCGTCCTTAGCCTGGCGCCGAAGCGCCCCGCGGCGCGGTGGGGTGCCATCCGGGCGGCGGTGCCGACGCAGCCCCGGCGGCAGAGACCTCCAATCCTGAGGCAACTCACCATCACGACCGGGTTCATCGCCCGGTCCACTCCGTCGACGGCCTGCCCCGTCCGCTTCCTCCTTGGAGCCTATAGCTCCTCGTGGAGGAGAAGGACGAGACTGACGCAGTCTCGTCGTCCTCTCCACCTTCCACGAAACCAGGCCAGGCGCTGGAGTGAGGCGCGAGCACCGTCACTCCAGCCCCAGCACCGTCTTCGTCCTCCCAACCGAAACAACCCGTCCCATCCCCATTTTAATTTGTGAATCCATCTAATTCCCACGCGTAGGTCGGAAATAAAGGTCCACTCGGGCAGAGCTCGCCTTACCCGGGTAAGCCTACATACCTGGGTTCGGCAGGTGCCCCGGAGGTGGTCGCTTGGGATTGGGCCTTCCCCCAACCATGCATCCCATCGCCGCGCACCATAGCTTAGGATTGGAGGGCGATTTTATAGAGTCGCCATACTCGCGGCCGAGGCGGTTAAGCCAAGGTCCCTGCTTTCTCCTGCCGTCACGTACCATTCATTAAAAACCAAAAAAAGAAGGAATTGTGAGGGATCGTTGTGACGACCAACAGGTGGCTTACGGTGTGATTAGCTTCAGGAACCTCGGGGTCGCTACGTCCCGTACTGCGACCGACGATTGCCGGGCACAGCCCCTGAGGGGAAGTTGACCACACCTGAGGAAATAAGGGAGGTATCCAAAACGATAGACTTCAACAAGGCGCGGGGCTACGACGGTATCCCCGGGATAGTTGTTAAGTGTATTTTAGAGGCTAGGATTAACCTAGTAGTAAGTCTTCTTAACGGGTGTATCATGCATGGTGTTGTGCCTCTTAGGTGGAAGCACCAAAGATTAGTATTATTGCATAAAGAGGGTAGGGATCCCCTGCTAGCATCTGCTTACAGACCCCTATGTCTCATTAGTCACTGGGCTAAGGTGTACGAGGGTATATTGAAGGAAAGAATTTTAGTCGCTTTAGGACCCATCGGCCTTTCACCTAGACAGTTTGGATTCCGTAAGGGGCGAAGTAATCTGCAGGCATTGCGAGGTGTCATGTGGGCATCGCTGACGAGGCCAAATGTAGGGAAAAGCATTGTTTCCTGATTACATTTGACGTAAAAATGCGTTTAATTCTATACCTCTCCGGCTTATTATTAGGGAATGAGAGCGGAAAAAGTTCCCACAACATTTGTTGCGGTGTATTCTTACCTATTTGAGTGATACGTAAATATTTTATAAGTCAGGAGGTGCCTGGGCCAGTAGGCGGACTTGGATGGGGTGCCACAGGGGTCCATTATAGGGCCTATCCTGTGGAACATTGCGTATGATGGCATACTTACCTTAAAACTCCCTCGGGGGTGCGAGAGTTTCGGCTTTGCAGATGACCTGGCATTGGTGGTGTCCCATCATGACCAAGAGCGCCTCAAGGAAAATATAAATTTTAGTATTGGGAATATACTTACATGGTTTGAAAGGAGCAAGCTCAAATTAGCACCTGAGAAGACGGAAATGATTTTCCTCAACAAGAAAAGGCATAGTCATAACTTCGAGATTACTGTACTGCATAGGAACATCAGGCTTTGCACGGAAATTTAGTACCTGTGAATTTCATTTGACAGGAGCATGATTTTCATGAATTACATTGTGAATATACACTACACAGGTACTAAATCGATTGCGGCTCTGGCCCGAATACTACTGAACACCGGGGATGCGGGCCAAACGAGCCTGCTGTATTACTACGTGTTAGAGTCCATTTTATTATATGTAGCGCCTATTTGGGCAAAATGGGCCAACGTTGAGGTTAATATTAAGAGGCTACAGAGCGCACAGTGCACCGGATTAATGCGCGTGGTCAAAGCATATCGTACGACCCCGCGCGCTGTACTACCGGTAATAGCTGGGGTAGTACCGATCATGCTAAAGATTGACGAGCGAGGCCGCGTAATGAGGGCGGAGGAAGAGAGCAGAGAATTGCTGGGAGATATACACCCGGATCTTAAGGCGACCATCACTGCGGAAAGGAAAAGGATTCGAGATGAAGTCCTTACAGAATGGCAGGATCAATGGGACAATGAATACGGGCAAAAACTTACACATCATGGATCGGAAATATTAGAAGGTGGAGAGACAGACCATGTGGGCAGGTGACATATTATATGACACAAGCCTTCACTGGACACGGATCCTTTGCCACATATAGGAAGAGGATCGGTAAGGCCCAGACAGATACATGCTGGTATGGGTGCGGCGAAGAGGACACCACTGAACACACCTTCATCATCTGTGACAAATGGAGGACACAACGGGACAGATTAATGGGAGACGCTACAGATCGAGAGAGGGCTCAGTATTGAAGAACTGGGTTACAGGATGACACAGGACTGGATGAATGGAATGCGATTAAGTCTTTCATCACAGAAATCCTGTCGGAGAAAGGTGAACTTGAAAGGGAAATGGACAGGAGTGCAAGAACTGGTCGCGTGGGGGCATAGTGATCAACGATGCTGGTGGTGGCCCTATTCAGAACAGACCACGTGGTAGACTGAAGTATAGCCATCTGCGTAACTAAACACTCTGTGGCCATAACAAGATTCTCAGGCAATATTATGACATTTATATGCAGGTTAACTGTGAACAGGGTAAAATTACCCAGCGCTTTTTTCTCTTTATACCACTCAAGCCTGGCATACTGGCCCATCTAACAAGGTTTTGTTTTGTTTTATTCTAGTTTATCTTACTTTACCTTAATTTACTTTACTTTACCTTAATTTACTTTATTTTATTTTATTTTATATATTTTTGCTCTCTTTTTCTCTTCTTCATTTTATCTGAAATTTTTAGACTACAGCTCTAGCAGGGTTATATCTGCCTGTACTCAGGTTTCCAAGTATAGGCTCGTAAACTACTACGCTTATACATATATAGCATACATAGAATATAAACCTACAAATTTATGCCGCATCTATAAACAATACTCCGCCCACAGGTTAGTGGACAATGTCTATTACACGTATGTAACTGCCCACATTCATGCCAGCCTTGAGCTGGTTTATTTGTGCTGTGCTATTTTTCAGAGGGCTCGATATGAGTCATGTGCTCCAAACGACTCATACCCGTGAGAAACTCTTGGTATTCTCGTACGAGGGTCTGATCCTGGTCCAATTTCCTTCTCAACCTTGTCAATGCGGAGAGGGCGATACGGGAGTGAATCTCCCAATGCACCTTCCGGTTTCGGATGATTAAACGGCAATCGGACAATAAATCTTCCCGTTGCATCCCGTGCGACAGTGTTTTGGAAATGCGCTTCGCATTCTTCCTCTGCTTTTGTCAGTACTGAGGTCGAAGGGATTTCTTCAACTTCCAGAACCGTCGAATCGCGTGATCCAGCGATTCGAGTATATTGCAATGCAACGTTCGCACGTGACCCTGGGCCTTGCTCGCTGCATCTATCGGTCCGATACTATCCAGCCAAATGCAGTTTCAGTAATAGGCTCCTTCGGGAGATATTCGACGGAATCCCGACCGAATAACTTGAGCGTATAAATCTGCGCCGATCAAAACTTCAATGTTTTGGTCAGACGCGGGCTCGGTATCGGCGAGCTTCAGGTTTCGCAATGCGTCGTTATCGAGCGCGTTTACTGATGGCGAGGCGTAACTATTGATTTTGTCACGACGTACGCTCACGCCGAAACCATCGGGATTACTCCCGGAAGCCGTTCCCAAATCTCAGCCCTACGCTGTACTTGATTCTTTGGGTCCGACCAACCCCCAAGCCCGATACCGTGGCTGAGGTTTTCTTCCTCGGGAGGTTGAGGTCATTCCTCAATTTCGCCGAGATGAAGGATGTTTCGACCCTTGATCTAACAGCGCGCGTTAAACGCGACGCACCGTTTTCTCCGTACACTCGTACAATCGCGGTTGCTAATAGCACCGGCCTCGGTAAAGTACGTCTGTACTCGCCGTACAGTGTGACGTAGTGGCCCGTGACGTAGGCTGCTTGCGCGTTCGAGTTATCGGTGCCGGCTTTCGCTTTAGCCGTACGGCGCTGTGGAGGGGCGTTATCTCGCCGTTCCTCGCGCTTGCCGTTCGAATATTTCGATTTCGGCTTTTGGCTTTCCGCCTATTTTTCGCGTTGTTCGAAATGCAACAGGGTGTGATGCCTGCCACTGCATCTCGAACAACCTTGTTGGCTCCGGCAGCCTCTTACGTCGTGATCCAGGGCCAGACAGGCTATACATCCCTGACTGTCCTTTATGATCTGGTAACGTACCAGTGCGGAGAAACGCTTAAATGTGCCGCATTCCGGAGAGTGCATGCGTTTGTCCGCAAATCGTGCACTTTCGCTGCGCAGGGGAGGACTCCACGACGGCGTTATGACTCCGTACTGGTGGCTTGTTTTCCCGTTTTAACCCAGGTTTTCGGTTATGTTCGTCAATGACGGTCATAGCACGTGCCTCCTGGTCGAGAAATCTCATGATCTCCTCAAGCGACGGATATTCCGTTGACATCTTGAGGGATCGCTCCCATTCCCCTTGCAGCGCGGCATCAAATTGGCTTGCTACTATGTGTGTTAACAACCAACTAAACTGCTCTTCTACTGTTCCTTTTTTTGCAAGGATAGCGAGTGCTTGCCGAAAACCGATGGTGACCTGCTGAAACTTGACAGGTCGCATTTCGGATTTTTGTCAATCTCAGAATCCGACTGGCAGCTTGATCAGTACCAAGCGTGGGAGCCCGAATTCTGCTCTCAGGGTCGACCACGCTACTGAGAAATTTGAATCCGTTATCGCAAGAGATGCGATAGCGGCTGCGGCTCTCCTGGTTATACAGGTGTTTAGGTATTGTAACCTTTGCACATCCGTTAACGTGGGGTTGTTTATTACTCCGGCGGTAAATAGGTCCTCGAAATGTTCCCATTTCGAAGAATCCTCGTCGAATTTCTCCAACCTCATCTTCGGGAGTTCGATCGGTATTGTTTGCTGGATTTCCGACATCACCGTTCTTGGACCTGTGGTGAGTCGGGTTACTTCCGCGGCCACATAGGCCTGGAACTCCAGAAACTCGTTTTCGGTTTCCCCATGAAATCCCGTTGATCAACTCATAATCGTGTCGTTCCCCAGGAGGGAGAAGCCTATACACACGACCATATACTGATCGTTCATCTGTTGCCACAGAGTTTTAACGTAATCGAACTTTACTTCAATAATATTCTGGGTATATTTGGCTCGACCCATCTTTTTGATGTTGATGCAAGCCCTATTTATCCGTTACAAAACTCTGGTCAGTTTATCGAGGTATGCCCCAAGGTCAGACCAGTCGGTATCTTCGTAACGGACATGGTTGTTGAAGGTAAAGTTATTCAAAACAACCGTACACGTGAGAAACTCGCGTGTATTACGTCCAACACTTCCCTTTCTCCGATTACCTCAATATCCGGCTCGAAGGACCTTATGTTAAAAAGCTTTATACTTTTAACGTAAGGAGTCCGGATAGAGGTGTGAGAATTACCGGGAAGTGAATCGGACACAAATGGTTTTCTTTTCGTCGGCCTTTAAGAACGACCTTATTACAAAAATAACGGAAAAACAAAAAGAAAAACCAATGAACAATTATAGTAAAAATTAACGAGACTGAACAATATGAATTAATCTGGGGCCTCGTTTCTGGCCGTTCCGCGCGGCCAGGTCGTTCCTCCCGCCAGCTTGAGGTAGGCCAAGATTCCTATGAACAGAAAAACACGACTATGTGTTAGACACACGTACACGTTATATGTATCTTCGTCGCGCTCTGTTTGCTCGCGCTCCTGGCTTCGTAATTCGAACGCACCGGAGCGGAGAATTGTAAACTCGTCGTAAATTACGAAATATAAGTGGACTGTATTTTGGCTAGGAAAGAATTGCTTCTTTCTTCGCCGATTCAGTGGTCGATTGCCCAGTGGACGGGGATGCAAGAGGAGGTTGTAAGGCTCCTAATGCACTGTTCCCGTGAGTATACACACTGAGTCTGTGCGTCGAGTCGCACTGCATTGCACTGCACGACCGTCAATCTGCGGCTTCTCTTAACACGTTCCAACAGATGACTTATTTGGCCGAGAGTTACACTGCGAAGCCCGACAACACGTTGTTCACTGCACGAATACACTACTCGACGTGATACGTTGCAGCATTTTGAACTACGCGGGGGCCTGGCCCACGACTCCGTTACTTCTCCGCACTGGTGCTCCTCTAAACGTTACACCGGCGGGATCTGTAGAAATAAGGAGGCGAAGACCGAAAAACACGTCCAAAATGGACGTGGACCTGACTACAGTGAGCCCACCAGGAGGTACACCACGTAGGTGCCTCCTTTTGGTGTCTCCTGCCGAAGGGCAATCACACAGAAGTATGGACGGTACCGCTGATTTCTGTATGATTCAACGTGTATACGTTGGAATCGACCTTTGGGTCTCCGCACAGGAGGGGTCGAACACCCTATTGGTGCATTCTCGAGCCCTCCAAAATATGCAGTAAATTTAAATTCAATTAAACTCGATCGAGATTTGCTCGAACGAGAATCAGGTGAACTTGCACGAATCGAGATGCGAATCGTGTTTTCCAAGCAAGGTGGGAATGAATTTCCGACCTTTCGAGCAAAGCTCGCTACACCCTTTGAAACAGCAGTCTTTATGGCTTTCTCGCAAAGAGGATTTTCCTCTTCAATCGCGATTAACTTCTGATCGAAATATGATCGGGAGCCGATGCTCCTCGGTCAGAAGTCGCCGTAAGAATGATACGGATTGACAGCCGAAAACGTCGCCGCGGTACTTTACTGGTCGTTCCGTGGCGCTGTCTGAATTTCGGCCGTCTCTCCTTGTCACATTATTGGCCCACTACTCTCTCACGGTACTGACGTCACTAACACCGTTAGCACACTCGAATCGAAAGGTAATGAGCCGTTACCGATGCCAGAAAACTAATAATAAACGCGTTTTTCAATCACCGTTCGCTATACAAATCCAATTAGAGATAATCTCTTGGTTATTGTACGTTAACAGGATTAACGGTAATTGCGGCCGAGGCTAATCGCTCGGCATTATGCAATCTTTAAACAAATAGAGTAGGCAATTGTGTCCTCAGGAATTCCAAATACCCTTGGAATCCTAACCGAAAAGGGAGAACAAGAGGTCCAATAATCTTGTCGCCAAGAATTCCTGCCCAAATATTTGTAGAAAATTGGCGCTGGGTATTTATTTCTAAAAGCGCATGCGGGTTTTCTTCTGCCCAGATGTGACAATTGTGTGCATTAACGCTTTTTTTTTTTTTCTTTCGTGGGGAAAATCTTCGAAAGACTCCCTCCCACCTCTTTGGGGAGAGGCGGAGGGGTGTAGATTCCCCGCGCCCATTATAACGGGCGCGGACCTACCCACTAAAAACCCCACGGTGACCCTTCCGCACGATTTGGGAGGATACCGGGAATCGCTCGAAGTATACTTCCGGTATCCTCCCGTGCCCGCGCTTTGCGCCCACCCGCGGGGGACAAACGGTCCCCGGTAATCGCCCTGTCTGTAGCGGCAGGAC
The DNA here is from genome assembly GCA_030068185.1 of Colletes collaris. NCBI lineage: Eukaryota > Metazoa > Arthropoda > Insecta > Hymenoptera > Colletidae > Colletes > Colletes collaris. Next base: position 100,678 of record JASGYR010000265.1, read on the forward strand.
GAGGCCACATCGTCCTGCCGCCATCCGTCCTGGGCCGCGGCCTGGTGGCGGCTGCGAGCCCCAACTCGCAAACCGCCGCGACCCCTTTTCTAAACCTCGGAGGCCGGCAGCTCATGGCCGCACAAGGCCACCGAGGGAGGCGCCGGACCCGGACCGGAGGCACAGCCACCCCAACCCCTCCGACCTACGTGCCGCCTGGCGGGAGGGGCTTCTACCAGGACCCCTCCCAGCCTGGGTCATGCGCCACGCCGAGCGGGCCCCCCGCGCCGCCTGACGCCCAGGCGACGCTCTTCGCCACCAAACGAGCGCGAGCCTCAGCACGCCGCTGACGCTCGCGTTCTTCTCGCGGTCTCCTTCTGCAACATTACGATTTCGCAGAAGGAGGCCACGGCCCTCCATCTTCTCCACGCTGCCGAGCATGGCGCGCACCATGCCCGGCAGCGAGACGCATTAACGCTGCCACTTTGATTGAAGTTTGCTTCATCGGTAAACAATATCCTGGATAGGAAGCCTTCATCGGCTGTAATCATATCCATCATCCACGTGCAAAAGTGGAAGCGGTTCTCAAAATCACTTTCTCATTTTCTGCACCTGCTGCAAATGATACGGGTACAGTTGTCTTTTTAGGATTCTCCAGACAGTGGTACTGCTTACACGTTCCTCTGCCGCAATTCTTCGTGTACTGGTCGATGGGTTTTCCTCAATCTGCCGCATCACCCTCTCATCGAGGTCCGGATCTTGTCGATTACGTCCCAGGATCTGTTACCCGCAACCGAACCTGTATCACGTAATCTTTGATACAGTCTGATAAATATCCTTCTATCGGGAACATTTCTCCGTGGATATTTTTGGCAATAAATGCGAAGTGCTTCAGGAGTACTACCCTTCGCTTCACCGTAGCACATGAGCATGTCTGAGAGCTCAATGAACGAATATTGTCCTTCCATCGTAGAAAATTCGTACGCACGCACCACTTCACACACTACACACAGAGCCTAAAAAAGCTTAAAAAAGACAAGAAAGGAAAAGAAAAGAAAAGAAAAGAAAAGACAAGAAAAGACAAGAAAAGACCAGAAAAGACAAGACAAGACAAGACAAGAAAAGAAAAGAAATCTTAAAAGCCTAAGGTAAAGCTAAAGCTAAAACTAAAACTGAAACTGAAACTAAACCTAAAATTAATCTACAACTCTGACTAAATTAAAAAAAGCAGACTGCTTTGGACAATAAAAATAATTAGCGCCGGTTGTATTATGTGCTCGCGTTGACGACAGTCGTCAAACTGACGAAACCTTGGTCAAATCGCTGCGTGAAGGAAACGAAAATGTTACAAATGAACAACCACATACAATGTGTCGCTACACCTTCGTCTAGTCGCTCAGGCGATGATAGACAGCTTTTATGCGATAAATTAAATTCTTTATTCTTCATCGAGTCGATAGGTATGCCAGTGACACCAATGGATTCCTGTTTTCCCTATTTTGCAGAATAATTTCTTGCAGAAATGCAGAATAATTTCAGATTCGTCGCTTTCTAGTGCGCAACATTGTAGGCCTCCCTGGTCTCGAGCGTCGCGATCGGAGGTCATGGAACTCGGCGTGGCCCACGCGTTGGCTAGGTAGCAACATGTGCATTGAAGATACGTCGATGAACGAATGCAGATAATTAAAAATACTATCACTGTAACTGTTACTTCTAATTCGTTAATTACTACGTAATTAGTACGTAAATTACTAAATCGAGTTTTAATTATTTGTATTCGCTGTTTCCAAGGAAGAAGGAATAAAATGTGGGAAGATGCTCTCGGAATTTTTAGAAATTAACCCTGCGCACCCGAGTGACGCTTCGCCAGTGTGTCTTAAAATAAAAATAAAAATAAATACGGTAAGAACCATTTGTAACCGTTTGGTATTAAAACTGTACAGGAAAAGCAGACTGGATTTAGCGTACCGAAACATTCCTCGAATGCAAAGGGTTAATAGAGAAATAATTAAAATTCGAACTGCGGTGACAATAGGGCCGGTCAGTACACCAATATCGATCGGCGGCCGGGCTGTTCCATCAGCTGATTTTCGTTGGGGTCTTCGACGTTGCCGCCGATCGATATTGGTATACTGACCGGCCCTATTTTAAGTTGCCGTCATTCAGGCGCTCCAGACGCCAATCTTTAACCATCGATAATTAATAAACAAAGCATTTACCGCAATTTCATCACTCTTGATTTTCGACTTATATTCGCCTGTAGAATCACCCTCCAAAATATTGACTATAGGTAGAGTAACACCCTGTATACAGAACATTAACAACACATGACAATCAAGTCAGACAGGTTCACTAACACATGTGGTGCGAGCGCCAGCTATCGCTGCACTGCTGAGGTGCGGGGGTGTGTGTGAACCAGGAGATAAACGGAGTTAAGTAGAGTTAAGTAAATTTTACAGCGGTTCAACAATGGTACACACCCTTGCATATTCAGCAGATGTACAGCGTTTACCATACTTAGACAATTAAGAGCACACTATTGGTACTTTTGGGCTCTTACCCTGCTTGACAACGTTGTTTATTTATTTATCTATTTATTTATTTATTTATTTATTTAATTTTTATTTTATTTAATTAATTTATTTACGATTATTTCTATTTATTTTGTAATTATTTATTTACTTATTTATCGCTCACTTTATATAGTTTATTAGTTTATTCTGTTTATAGATACAACAGTTTAGTTTATGTGTATACTTTATTTTGTATTTACTTTGTAACTACTTATCTATTTACTCTATTTATTTTATTCTTATTTCTGTACATCTACTACTAGCCACACATATATATATTTAATTATTTATTTATTTATTTACTTATTTATTTATATAAGCTAATTATACAAGTCTTGTTTGGCATACCTTTATGTATATGTAATGACAATTAGGTAATAAACGACATGACGGGGCTATAACTCGATTCTTTTTCGGAATACTCCCACCCTTGGGCTCGCGTGACGGAAGACTGATTCACTTCAAAGCTCGTCCGTCACTACATCAACCACCGCCACGACTTCCTGGTATCCGAACACGCTCTGCAGCAGTGGCTAAACGAATGACAGCGGTCCTGCAACTGCGATCCGAGTCGAGTTCTTCGGCCAACCCCGGAGCTGTAGTCAGCGTATTCAAAGAGTCCAAGATCTAGCGTATCAACAAATCCGTGTACAAAGATCCAATAGGTTTGACGTACCGCTTCCGGTACATCGATCCATAAACAGGTCAACGGAGACAGAAACCCTGAGTGGACTTCAATTTTCCCCTTATGGATACGAGCTTCCTCGAACTGCAAAAGGTGCGAGGTTTTTGCACCTTCTAGTGCACGAGCTCCCGGCTCTCTAATTAATAATCCTCGACATGCGTGCACTAGAGGAAGCCGATACGTACACCAATTATTGTCGAACGGAGCTTCGACCCCGAAACTCCACCATACAGGGAGTGAATACTGATACCCTCTGTGGATTTGCCGTCTTCAGTCGAAGTCTTCGACGTTTAAACCCCAGCCCCTGATCGGCGAAAGCTAGACACGTTGGTATACTCCAGTGGTCCCTATGCCTAGGACGGAGCATCCGACAAAGCAACGTGGTCTATTCAGGGCACTCCAGCAATGGCTGCCTGCTGACAAGCCTGCACCATCACAGTGCCGTACGACTTAAGTTATGAAGCGCCGGGGATGGGCCGGCGGCTTGCCAACCTCCGATCACTTTGATTGGTTCATAAACAAAGTCTTAGAATTGCGTCAGATATTGATCGCGCGAGCAGAAATACCGTACACGACCTGTAATAACACGCAACATTATTTAACATGGGAACGCTCACATATACAGTCCACTAACTTCACATGTGGTGCGCATTCGCCAGGCGGGCGTGGAGATCCCCGGCGAGGATGCCGCCACTGGGTCCCGCGACAGCTCACAGGACCACAGCGACGACGGATAGAAAGTAATGCTCAGCGTTATAGTTCGCTGGGACGATCATTAAAGTGCATCTGTTAGCAGGTTACGCTAAACAGGATTTACGACACTGGCACCGGGCAGACAAAATTGCGTATTTTAGCTTAAACCGTGCATAAAAGGCTTAGTGAGTACAGCGTTTCGACCTAAGTGAAATTGCGAGGGAATTACATAGCATCTGTACTTTTGGCTTTACCCTGTCCTTTACGTCCGATCTGACCTTCGCTGTTTACTTTATCTACCCCGGCTAACATATTTATTTATTTATTTAATTTTTATTTGATTTAATTATTTATTTACTTATTTATTTATTTTGTAATTGGCGCCGCCGCCATTTATTTACTTATTTATCGCTCACTTCTATAGTTTATTAGTTTATCTGTTTATAGATACACAGTTTAGTTTGTATGGGGTGCATACTTTTATTTTATTTACTTTGTAACTACTTACATCTTATTTACCTATTTATTTTACTTATTTCTGTACATCTACTACTAGCCACACATATATATATTTGATTATTTATTTATTTATTTACTTATTTATTTATATAAGCTAATTATACAAGCTTGTTTGGCATACCTTTGTTATGGGCGCATATGGGTACGACAATTAGGTAATAAACGACAGACGGGGCTATACACCCGATCTGCGGAATACCCTGCACCCTTGGGCTTCTCCTGACGGTGGGCTATTAGTTGAGCTCCATGTGCCACCAGGATCTGTGGCCCTTTCCTGCATGGCGAAGTAATGCGTGATAGCGGTCCTGCCCTGCGGTGATGGGGGATAGAGGTGGGTTTTAAAAATAAAGGTCTGCGTTAGGTCTGGGTCTAGGTCTGGCTAGGACTGGGTTAGGTACGCGGTCATGCCCGCCAGCCACCGCCCTGAGCTGCCGGGGTCCGTGTACACTGGTGGTCGTAAGCAGATCCAGACATATTGCACTCGGTGCGATTCCTCGACGTTGGTACATCCGCGCCAGAAGACGCCGGGGTGCAACGGAGACAGAGGTGTGGGTTTGCGCTGGGAAATTTCCTGGCGCGACGAACTCGGTCCGCCGGGCCATCGCAACTCGAAAGCCCAGGCATGGACGGAGCCTCCTCGGCTCTCTGATGAATCCATGGGGGCGCCCGTATCACATGGTTGCAGGAAGTTGCGATCATGGGCGCCTCGACTACAGAGAGCCTCGACCCCGCTGCTCAGGGGAACGATCAGCGTCATCTTCCCAGTCGGGGGAGACGTTTGAAGATCCCCTCGTCACGATCCACAGCCGACCACCAGGATAGTGGTCCGATGACCTGGGGTTCTTGAAGAGGAGCTGGCCAGGCCGTCCGGAGAATGGCTGCCAAGAAAACGGCGCCAGGACCATCCATGGTCCGGTCCATGGCGCTTTATGGCGCGCTCCAATGGGCCGGCGGCTTGATGGCGAACATGCGTTCCCATAGCCGGTTGCAGATGTTGGTCGCCATCAGGGTCGTGCGAGGATACCGCACGATTTCTTTCCTACACAGCCGCCACCTTCCACTGGCGGTCATGCGCTGTTTCACCTGCTTCGAAAATGGACGCAGAGGTATCAAAGCTTCTCTTTCCCTTCGTCAGCGGGGCGTGGACCCGTACGGCGAGGAAGCCGCCACGGCCTCCGGAAGCCAGGTGCGCGACGACGCGTATAGTCGGTGGCTGGTCTGGCTATCCAGGCCAGACCAGCGGACGATCGCGTCGCTGCGGCGGTCCGCCCAGTGTTTTATGCCCGGCGTGACTGAGTTGGGTACCACCTACCGTTCCCGCTGACACTGGTGCTGACTGGGCGCGGATGCTTCGGTCAGTACCTGCATCGAATAGGGCGGGAGGCGACGGCTGCGTGCCATCATTGCGAGGGCGCGGAGGACACGCGCAGCACACGTTGGAGTTTTGCCCAGCGGTTGCGCAGCGCAGAACCTGTCCTCGTCGATGGGATTGGGCGACCACTTCCGCCGCCGGCCGTCATTCGTGCGATGGTCGGCAAGCGCACGAGAGTCTTCTGGGCGGCCATGGCCTTGTTTTGTGAAGAGGTCATGGCTGCGAAGGAGGACGCCGAAAGAGCGCGTGAAGAGGTGGGGGCAGGCGGCGTCGCGTTGCCATTAAGCCTTCTCCGCTGCTCCCCCTGGCAGGGGGAGCGCGCAGGGGTCGGTGATGTGGTTTGCGGTGTGGGGTGAGGGGCATTGTTCCCTCATTCCCCCCGCGATTAGAGATTTCGGGCCAATCACCGTAACGCAGGGGCCCGTGGCAGGGCTCCATCTTGCGGGGGCGGCAGTGTTAGCCGGCTCGTAGCCGTGGCCGCGATCGGGTGGGGGCCCGGTCGCGCTAGTAGCAACGCACGAGTGGGGCGACGTCGCGGTGACCGCGTGGCGTCGCCGTGGGCAAGCAGTTTATTTCGTTCCCAATGGCGGAGGAGGATTTCACTTCCTCCCGGGAAGGGCCTGTAATTAGGCAGGGCGTCAACGGGGTTGTCGCGGTGGTATCGCCAGTTTGGTTCCTCGTGACTACCACTCAGATAAAGGGCGCAGGCGGTCACCGTGGGTTTTAGCCGGTAAGAGTCCGCACTACCCCGGTCTCCCTCAGGGGCCGGGGTGTCCATCAGGATTTCCCCACGTTAAAAAAAAAAAAAAAAAAAAAAAAAAAAATGGTGTGGGTTAGGGTCTGCTAGGTCTGTGTTATGTCAGGTTAGGATTGTTAAGCAGGTTCAAGCCGGGTTGCAGGACTGGGTTAGTCTGAGTTAGTCTGGATTCCGTTTGGTCAGGATTCGTAGGACTGAACGTTAGGTCGTTACTCAATTTGTGAGCAATCTGCCCGGCTCTCGGCATTGTCTGGACGGGAATTTGCGAGCGATCGGTCCGGGACGACGAGTGACGGAATTTGCGAGCGATCGGTCCGGCATTCGGTATGACGGATTTTGCGAGCGATCGGTCCGGCACATGGTATGACGGGATTTTATGAGCGATCGGTCCGGCATATGATTTGCGACCGATCGAACGACAGCACTCGTCATGACGGGATTTGCGAGCGATCGGTCCGGCACACGTCATCGTCGTGACGGATTTAATTTGGTCGATCATTTGCGATCGGTCTGGTGCGCCCCCACCCAGACCTAAACCGGCGGCGTTGTGCTTTTTGATCTAGTAACCGAGTCCAGCGGAGTGTTGTTTCCGTTTCAAAATGTTTTTTCCAAGTCCAGCGGCGTATTGCTTTTTGAAAAATCTAAGTCCAGCTATGTATTGCTTTCTTTGCAATTTTCCCTTCTTTTTTCTTTTCATATTCTTCTTCTTTCCTTCTTTCTTTCTTTCTTCCTTCTTCTTTCCTACTTCTTTCTTTTCCTACTTCTCTATCTCTCTCTAATCTCTCCTACCTTCTCTTTCTACCTTTCTCTTTCCTACCTCTAACTTCCTATCTCTCTCTTTCCTAATTTCTATCTATCCATCTATCTATCTATCTATCTATCATCTATCTATATTTCCTAACTAACTCCTATTATCTTTTCTTTCTGTTCAAATATGTTAAATATATTTAAAATCGCGTTCGTCCGGGAAAGAATAAATCTCGACCGCGATTCCTGTATCTGTTTGTGTACGTGACACTTCCGAAGGTTACGCATCGCCGAGTTCGTTCGGCGCACCGACAGTTTAAAAACCGCGGCTGTTCACGTGTTTTCGCATACGCCGACCTCACGCGAAGATTCGCTTCAAACGCCATTTAAACGGCTTAGTGACGTCAGCGTCGAGAGAACTATACGATTTATTGAAACGAGATCGACGGTCGGACTCGAGCAGCGCCACGTCGCGACGACGCAAGGCACGACCGAGTCTTCGTCTGTCGATGCTCGACGAATTTTTCGATTATTCACGAGCCGATCGCCAACGGGAGCAGATCCCTGAAGATCTCTGCCTTCAGTACGCGCCTCCGCAGAACAAGCGAAACGCTTATCTGCAATAATTAATGTTAATTTTCGTTAAAAGAATCCCTTATATCGTTGCTGATTAGAGATTTCGAACAAACAATCAACCGAACGCATAAGTGGTCGTAGTGCACGCCGCGCGTGACGCGACCGCGAGCGCGAGCTGAAGTGATTGTACGTTGCAGTCGTTGCCGCGACTCATGACGTAGGCCTCTGCGGCAGTGCAAGCACCCAGAATCCCATTAAAGCTTATATACGGCTTCGAGCCTCCCAAAGCGCCCTACCTGATAGTTCGGTACCGCCCTCGTGAGGTTTACCGTGTAGAATAATGCCACTGCGAACCCTTCCGAAACCCGTCAGTGTACGAGTCGACCGTACACCAACGGCGGAGTTCGGGTTCAAAGCGATGCTCTTCCGTCACGCTGCCTACCACATACGGTCCCCGTGAATACGGTCGCCGGGTAGGCTTTATAGTGCGGTTGGACCAGCCCGAGGTTTTTCTGTATAGAGCAATTCGCTTACCGTGCAGTCCCCGATATTAACGGTCGCTGTACAGTAGATATAAAGTGTAGCAGGAAAAAACACGCCTCGCGCGACGTTTATACGTCACCAACACGGTGAACGTGCTCACGTGGACCCACTCACTCTGGAGCCTTTTTACGACCTCCATTTGGTGACCCGTCCGTAGCATCGCAGAGGCCCTGACGACGGAATAGAGTCCAGTCTCATATGTTGAGGGAAAAAGTCTCGTCGATAGTTTAAATAAAACTATCCGCGAATAACGAACACAGTCCACTAGATTATGTTAAACGACAGCTGATCTCCCTCCGAGCGCACCGATAGTCGCCAGGGGAGAGCGAGTCGAACTCTTCCAGCTGACGAGCGTCTTTACATTACGTGCACGCACGTATTTAATTTGGTCGATCATTTGTTTCAGTAATCAAGGATCGAACTCCCAGGCAACACACCGGCGAGGCCTTCCACCCCCAATATTGCTGAAAATTATATTTATTTATTTTGTCTATTTGATTTTTTTCGTTTTTTTAATTTTGTAAAAAATAAACGGTTTGTCGCAAAGCGACAAACGGAAAAACCAAATCAAATTTGTACAAGTTCTCTTTCCCTGTCAACTCCCTCATTCCGGACCCCGGTTAGAACCCGTAGATTCTAAACTTACTTTCTCTCTTTCTTTCTTCTTTCTTCTCTAAGTTTTGTTTTTTGGGTCACTCCTCTAACTGACAAAACGAATCCCCAAGCATAGGGTTGAGTCTCAACAGATCGCAGCGTGGTAACTGCTCTACCGAGTACAACACCCCGCCAGGTACCTAAGTCGTCTACAGACGATTCCGAGTCTTGATGTCGAACTTGAGTACACGGCTGATCGACCGTTAGAGCGCCTTTTGTCCGTCGTTCGGCGAGATCCCGACGACGGGTACTCGAGACGCGCACGTACGGCAAACGGGGCCCGTCCGATGACCGAAGTCACCTAGTAATTTGGTTGTCACATTGTTTTAAGCCTTCGACCCACACGAGACTCCTAGAAATATCGTTGCCGCATTTGACTAGAAAGGATACGGCCTTAGAGGCGTTCAGGCATAATCCCACGGATGGTAGCGTCGCACCACCGGCCGCTAGACCGAGTTCGTGAACCAAATGTCCGAACCAGCGGATACTCTCGTAATGAGCAGGATTACTATCCCAACGACAAGTCATCAGTATCGTAAAACTAACCTGTCTCACGACGGTTCTCCAAAACCCAGCTCACGTTCCCGTTGGCGGGTGAACAACTGACGCTTGGCGAATCTGCTTCGCAATGATAGGAAGAGCCGACATCGAAGGATCAAAAACGCACGTCGCTGGCGGAACGCCTTGGCGCTACAAGCCAGTTATCCCTGTGGTAACTTTTCTGACACCTCTTGGTTTGAAAACTCTTCAAGCCAAAAGGATCGATAGGCCGTGCTTTCGCAGTCTGTATCAGCGTACTGAACATCCAGATCAAGCCAGCTTTTTGCCCTTTGCTCTACGCGAGGTTTCTGTCCCGCTGAGCTGGCCTTAGGACACCTGCGTTATCTTCTTTGATACAGATGTAGGTCTGCTCCCAGTCAAACTCCCGCGCCTGGCAGTGTCCTCGAATCGATCACGCGGGAGTATTAACGACGATCGGCCCGAGGCCTCACGCCACTCTAACACGCTTGGCTCTAGAACACCGTAGACAGCTGGGTCAAAGACCTCGGTGCACGCACTCCGCCTAACCGAGCGGCAAAGAAACGATGAAAGTAGTGGTATTTCACCGGCGATGTTGCCATCTCCCACTTTATGCTACACCTCTCATGTCTCCTCTTACAGTGCCAGACCAGAGTCAGCCTCAACAGGATCTTCTTTCCCCCACGCTAATATTTCCAAGCCCGTTCCCTTGGCAGTGGTTTCGCTAGAAAGTAGATAGGGACATATATATATATATATATATATTTAGACACTGTGTGTGCAGTATTCGAGCTTCCACTCATCACTGCCTCGGTCTCCCTCTTTTGGAGAACACACTTTGCTTTATGCAATCAATATATGCTTACTTTTCCTCAAGTGTTTGTATTTATAGTGCCTATTCTTCTCAAGGTTCTTAGCCGTCGGCCTTTAGAGCCGACGTTCCCGTCCCTAGCCACGAGGAGGCGGACCTTTCTACTTTCTTTGTGGAATTCCTCTTCGTAATGATTTGTTTCGCCAGCTGGTTGAAGTACCTGAAATCCTCTTTTCCGAAGCTATTAGATTTTGAGGAGTGTTTTCAGCTTCTGAGCCCCGATCGAGTCATTCCGGAATTCTTCGTAATTCGGGCATTCGCCATTTGATGTTCTGCCGTTTCTTCGGGTATCGCACGCGTGGGGTATTTTTGGGTCGTCAACGGCTCTCTATCAAAGCAGGGTACCGTTGATAGGACCATACATCCCTGTCATCAGTACACGCACTTCTGCCCGGAGAAAACCAGGAGTTTTCTCCTTTGAAAGAGACGTGTCCTATGAAAGAGAACGTTGCTCCCTCCATTGGTGGATTGTGTCCACCGGGCTTGCCATATTCTTCGATCAGGTTTCCTTGTAGTCTTGTATTTTTCCTCCTTTATGTTGATATCAGCTGGATTTTCTCTTCCTCGAAACGTAATTCTTCCACTGTACGGGCTTTGTTGCGTCGTACTTTGCTAGATTCCTCTTCTGTAACCTCCAGATCCAGAGGCATGAACCCACTGATGACCTGCATCGCGTTTGGTTGAGGTTGTTCTAGGCACGCTTTTGTGAGAATAGTATCATTGTTCTTTGCGTCGCGTCTAGTTGTCTCTAAGGAGTGATTGCGCTGGCGTGTCGTACCATACCGCACAGCCATACGTAGCTATGGGTAGGAATACTGCCTTGTAAAGAACGTTGAGAATGCGGGATTTGATCCCATTCTTGCTGGCTACTCTCTCAGTGTTATGATGAACTTCGAGAGTTTGTCTCTCACGTGTCTTGCGTGTTCGATGAAGTTTAATTGATCGTCCACTTTAATTGGTGTGTCACTGATGTCTCTGATCACTCTGGTAAGTCTCTTGGCTGCTCTTTTTCTGCTGTCATTGTGTTTAGTTGTCGGGTAAAGTTCTCTTTATGATTCTGTTGTTCGTTTCCTTTATTGCAAACCTTTCCCAGTCCGCCTTCGGATATTATATCCTCTGCGGTGGGAAGTTTGGTTGTTGGCGGTGATCGGGTCTTCTAATTTGATGGTGATTAGACTGTGGTCGCTGATGTTGCACTCAGGCGCCACTTTCCAATCTATGTTGTTGTTTAGTAGATTAGCGGTAGTTAAAGTAACGTCGATATTTGTATTTCCACTGTGTTACAAGAATGTGGGGTGTGCTGTCCGGTTTGTTTTGTATGTGAAGGTCGTTTTCCAGGATGAATTCCTGGAGTCGCCTTCCCCCTGTCGTCAGTGTGATCAGAGTGCCAGAGTTCTGAGTGTGCGTTTGTATCTATTGGTATGATGATCTTTTTTTATGTTCTAAGTTTGTCCATGATCCTTTGTATCTGTTCCAGTATCGGTTCTATTTCGAGTGAGTATTGGCAGTATGCGAATTAAAGATATATAGTTCCTGTCGTCCGTATTTAACTTGAAATGCCATCGTGTGCTGTGTGTTTTCCAGATTGATTTGAAATGTCTCTATATTTTTGTTTGCTATTATTGCCGCTACCTATGGTGCTTCGGTGTTTGGTTGTAGTACTTGTTACATTTGCGGAGTATATCCTTTAACCTTGAATTTTACCGTGTAAGGTTCTTTGGAGGCAAGATACTGTGTCTATATTGTCGTTATATATTCGGTTTAGTATATTTGCTGCTGCTGCAGCCGACCGTTGAGCATTAATTTGTCCTATAATCATGTCCGGTTTATTTTAGTTTTTACTAGCTCCACGTAAATTCTGGTATACGGGGCAGTATTTACTTTTGACCTCGTGGCCTGTTTCGGTTTTCTTCGCTCGAATGCAGTTGATGCATTTAGGTTTATCCTTTTGCTTGCACTTGTCCTTCAAGTGCTCCTTCGATCCGCAGGTTTCGCAGAGCTGGTCTTGTCCATTACAGTTTTTTGCCACGTGTCCATACCCGTGGCACTTGAAACATCGTGTGATGTTCAGGAATTCTCTAACTCGATAAGTTCCCCACATCAAGTATACTCTGCCTTTTCCGATCAGCTCGTTAAATTCTGCGTTGGGGGCTTCCACGATCCAGTTCATTCTGTCATCCTTATTCTTGAAGGAATGTTTGAATGTGATGTCTCTTTCTAGGATATTTTGTTGTTCCTCATTTCGGTCTCTGAAGTTCTTCGTGATGAAGTCCTTCTTCAGTTCCTCCATGGTATGTTCTTTCTCCACGTCGTAGATGATCAGCGACGGGCTTTGTTTCTTGGGCTCTTCTAATTTAAGCCCCGCCTTTGGAGCGGGGTCCTCGGATGAGTTGATTATTATGCTTTGCATCTACTTCGACGATCACTCCTTTGTTTCTCATTTGTCGTATGCTTACGTCGTGCAGTTTAGAGCGTATATTCTTCAGTTCTTTTGTTAAGTTCTCTTTGATTTCCTCGTTAGTTCTCTTGTCGTTATCCTTGCTCGGTTTCACAAGGATTACTTCCGTTGCTCTCTTTGTGTGTACTGGTCTTGGTACGGTTGGTGTTCCGCTTCCTTGAGGCTTGGGGCAGGTCATACCCTTGCCGGAGGCTACCGCTTGCAGTACGAGAGCGGAGCGCTCTTGTACTGTTCCTTTGTAGCCTTCAACTTCTCATTTTCTATGATGAGGTCATGGAGGATTGCCTCCATGTTCTCCCATCTTTTCATGATGGTCTTTATCGTTGTCTTGCTAATTTTGTTGTTTTCCGTCAGAAGAAAACTTTCCAGGTCGCTACGTTGTCCTTTGACTCTTTCCATTAATGTCTTGGTCGTTGTTTCTTGGGGTTGTTCCGTATCCTCATTTGTTTGTTCCTTTGTCTGTTCCTTGGTATGCTCTTTTGTGTTGGGCTCCTTTTCGATATGATCCTGCGTATCGATTTCCGCTATTTTCCGTTTCCTAGGGTTTTCTCCTCTTGTAAGGAGGAGAAGTAGTTCGTGCAAACGACCTCGGATGCACTCATTTCTCTTTCCGAGTCGCTCGAGCTGCTCGAGCTACTCGAGGTGTCCGCGTCCTGCGGGCTAGGCTCCTTTGGTGTAGTCGTTGTCAATGTTCTCGCCTTGGTCTTTACCTTTTTTGTTGTTGTTTTGGGTTGAGTTAATGGTTCCATATGATTCCCACGACAGTGGTCGGTTTTGGATACTGTCCAGGAAGAGCCGCCATTCCTGGCCAGGCCAGACACGCGGTGCCCTGAGGCCGAACATGCCATCACCAGGGGGGTGGCAGGTACCCCAGTGGAAGTCGCTTGGAATTGGAGCTATCCGTCCAATCATCCATCTTCTCGCCGCGCACAATAGCTTAAGATTCGGAGGCCGTTTGAAGAGCTGCCATCCTCGTGACCCGGGCGGTTAAGCCAAGGCCCTCGTTTCCTCTGCCGTCACGTACCATTGACAAGGCCAGAAGAGGGGTTGTGAATGGGTCGTTGTGACGACCAACAGAGGATTTACGATGTAGTTGCTCGGGTTCCTCGGGGTCGCTTCCCGTACTGCAGCATACTTGGCAGGCTGCGGTCCCTGAGTTTCTTTACCTTCTTAGGTTTTATGTCTCTTCTTGGTAGCTGGATTTTGGTGTTCTTGTTGGTGTTGTCTCTTTTAATTTCTTCCTTTCTTTCTTTCTTCTTTCTTTCTTTTCTTCTGTTTCAGGTTCCCCAGATTGGAGTTGGGGTCCCTGTTTTATAGTCTCTTTCGTTTTCCGCTTTCAATGCGTAGATAGCCTCCTGGGATGGGCGAGGTGTGGTGGATAGTATCGATCACATCCGCTTCATCCTGGTCTTCTATCTAGCTGCGTTTACCAGCCATTTCTATTGGCATCTTGGTATCCCTCGTTGTCCATAAGTATATCCAAGAATCCCTCGGTGTCCTAGAATCTCCCTCGGTGTCCCTCGGTGTCCTGTAGATCCTTTAGGATCCTTCCATATCCCTCGGAGTCCCTCGGTGTCCCTCGATGTCTCACGATGTCCAATCCATTCCTAACCACCCTAATACCTGAGTACCGCCAGGCACCGGGTCCGAAGACCCTCGACCATGAGCGTTGACTCCACGTGGCTAATTCACGTGCCTGGAATGCATGCCGACATGCACCGGTGCAGGATTGTACTTGCAGGGCTTGCCGTATATTGCACGTGTCAACAGGGTTAGGCGGGTTGAAGCGGCCATGAAATGACCGCTCACAGACAGTGGGTCCTCGGGAGTCCCCCGCGTGACACTTCTTCCGGCTGCCTTCTCCCGCACGCCTTGCGGCGATTGGGTGAGTGACCCCGGGTATAAACCCAACGACTGGTGTGTAGCCGAGTAGCCTACGCCACACTCCACTGCCTGCCCTTTGTGCCGATAGAAGTGGTGCACCACACCACAACCTCTGCCTGTCTTCACGCTCCCGCAATCGGCCGTAGCAACCGCGAAGCTAATCATGTGGTCATATTCACCCGCAGGTGTCCAACGCCACTTGGGCCATGACCAGTGTGGGATGGGAGGCCTAAAAGCACTCCCTGCTAACCAGAGCCCCTGTTGGCCGGCGCAATGCCGTTTCCAGCGTCCACCGCGAGGAGGAGGGGTTGGCACTTGCCATCCGGAGTAGTAGAGACAGAGCTCCACGCCAGGACGGCTTCTTGAGTAGATAGGGACAGTGGGAATCTCGTTAATCCATTCATGCGCGTCACTAATTAGATGACGAGGCACTTGGCTATTTTTTTTTTTTTTTTTTTTGAAAAGGGGGTTTAAATGCATTACGCACACCAGCTATGCGACGGTAGCTGGTAGTGTGGGACTCTCCGCTTTTTTTTTTTTTTTTTTCGTGGGGGAAATCCTCGAAAGACTCCCTCCCACCTCTTTGGGGTGAGGCGGGAGGGGTGTGTGGGATTCACCGCGCCCATTATAACGGGCGCGGGAACTACCCACTAAAAACCCCACGGTGACCCTTCCGCACGATTTGGGAGGATACCGGGAATCGCTCGAAGCATACTTCCGGTATCCTCCCCGTGCCCGCGCTTTGCGCCCACCCGCGGGGGGACAAACGGTCCCGCCGGTAATCGCCCTGTCTCATAGCCATCCGTCCCGGGGCCGCGTCTAGTGGCGGCTGCGAGCCCCAACTCGTAACCGCCGCGACCCCGTTTCTGCCCCTCGGAAGCCGGCAGCGCATGGCCGCACCAGTCCACCGAGGGTGCCGCTCCGTGCTCCGGACCCGGACAGGAGGCACTGCCACCCCATCCGGTCCGACCCTACGCCGCCTGGCGGGAGGGGGCTCCTATCAGGACCCCCCTCCCAGCCTGGGTCATGCGCCACACCGAGGGGGCCGCCCGCGTCGCCTGACGCCCAGGCGACGCTCTCTCGCCACCAAACGAGCGCGAGCCTCAGCGCGCCGCTGACGCTCGCGCTCCCTTCCCGCCGTCTCCTTCTGCAACATTACGATTTCGCAGAAAGAGGCCACGGCCCTCCACTTCTCCTCGCTGCCGAGCATGGCGCGTACCATGCCCGGCAGCGAGACATCCCGCCCGATGACGCCGACCAGGACACGGCGCTCCCCCTCCCACGCAGGGACTCTCCCCTTGCGAGGCATACCCACTAAACAGTCCCCCTTTCTTATTATGCCTGAAGATGTTAGGCAGGCAGCACCTTATCCGAGTAGGCCGTTCAGCGGCTTATCCTACTTCTGTGCGTGGCGGTCTGGTGTTCGGGCCAATCGCTGTGGTGCGGTTGAACCTCCAAAACGTGCTCAGTCCTCCAATTATAGCTCGTGTTTATAAAATCTTGAGCTCGGACTTTTTGAGCAGGGCCTTAGATGTTAAATCATTGGCAGATGCTTCACTCCATGCGCCACGGTATGAGAGAGTGGCAGTTGCAAAACATACGTGGTCAACTTCATATTTTTCCTTGATGGCGTTCTCGAGTGGCTGGTATTTCTCGAGTTTAGTTCTATGTGCCATACCTAGGTCGACATTCTCTCCTTCGACCTGCGCGTCAAAAACAAGTACCGTTGCTCCCTTTTTGGCCACAAGATCAGGCTTTCTCAAACCATTTTCGGTGTTAAAATTGGGTTCCACATCAACCCTATCGTATTTACGGCTTATTGCACGCTTCAAATACGATGTAATTGCGTCGTGCCTCGCAATGCGGGCACGATGCGTCCTGTGGCATTGTTGTAGGATGTGGTTGAGAGTTTCAACGGCATTGCATCCTGCTCTGCAGGTGCGTTCTGCAGGTCGCCCTCGAGTCAATCTAGACCTGGTCGGCAGAGCATTAATCCGCAGCTTTATAGCATTTATGAAGTCTTTCCCGCTTAAGAAGCGGGTTCCTTCAATAACCCAGCGATGCTGTTGGGGCACTTTCTTGGACTCTTTAAGCGCTTTACCGTCATTAGACGAGTGGAGGGCATTTGCCCATCTGTGTTTAATCTTGTCCAGCGAGTCAATTTCTTGACGGTTGTCGATCAATCTCCTAGTGGCTCTGGAAACTTCTTGAGAGACAAACGGGTCGGTTGGTTGATCTTCTCGTGTGAACTGTCTCAATCTCAGTTTCCTGTGAAGTGGCATAAGCCACCTCATCGATGATATGGAGAGACCGCCGTCCATGGCACTACTGTGGAAGTAGGCGTTCACGGTATCATGTGGGAGGCAGAGCCATTTCCTCACAGCCGCGCGCGATAGAGCATCAATTTTCTTGAGCCGACTTAAGGTGGTATTTCCCAGGGTGAGCAGATGGTATAGCCCTGGTAAGACCATTACACGCAAAGCAAACAGCCTTTGCTGTGGTTTTAGCGGCGCTTTACTCAATTTATCTATCGCCTTGGCCATATTGATTTCTGGCTGGACAAGAGTGCGTCCTTCAGGTGTGAATGGGACGCCGAGATATTTCCACTCGTCTTCTCGTTTTAAGGACGGCAATTGGCGTCCGAGGCAACTGAACTTTGTTCTGAAGTCTACCACAGCCTTCTTCATGTGAGGGACATTTCTTACCGCTATGGTAGATGACTTGGCGGCATTGACTCTCATGCCACACTGGTCGAGAAATCCGGCAACCGTGTCGATCGTGAGTTGCAGGCCTTTTGCTGTTGTGGCCATAAAAATCATGTCATCAGCAAACGCTAATGCATTAAAAAAGTTGTTTCCAACTTGCACTCCGATCTCCGATGGTAGTCTTTTTAGGAGTCTATCAATCACCATATTGAATAATATGGGGACAAAGGGGTCACCTTGTTTGACTCCACACGTTGGACGGATTTCATCAGATTCCCAGTCCTCACACATTAAGGTAGTCGTGCACCGCTCATATGTGTCCATAATATATTCGGTCATGGGGTTGGGCAGCCCCATGATATGCAATGTATCATTGATCGTTTTATGCGCGACGGAGTCAAACGCCTTCGCAATATCTATGGACGCCATGTAGAACGGTTTGAAGTTCTGTCTGTGGTATCTCAACACCATGTCTAGGCAGAAGATGTTTTCGGCACATCCTTCTTTGGGTAGAAACGCCTTCTGTCGAGGATCTAAAGTGATAGCCGTTGTGAGGCGGCTTGCCAGAATTTTGTGGAAGGTCTAGTTACCACCGACTGGACCGTAATTGGCCTATAGTCCTCCGGCCTCTCTGCATTCTTCTTTGGAATTAAGGTCGTTCTGGCCTTAAGAAGGTGATTTGGCAGTTTCCCGGTTAGCAAGAATAGGTTCAATATTCTTGTAAGAATATTCAACGGGACTGCTTTAAGCTGTCGTGCAGTGAGGCCATCTGGGCCCGGAGAGGTGTTTAGATCCGGGAAAGATCTCTTTATTTCCTCGGGGACTATAGGTTTCCACAGATCCTCGATTGTAGGGCGTTTCGCCTCGCACTCAGGGGATTCGTTGTTATTATGTGTCATGACATTTCCCCAGAATTGAGTCATTTCGGCTTCAGCTGGTGTTGTTGCCGAAGCTTTATGCTTTAAAATGGCTCTAAGGCAGCGGCACGGATTGCGCTTCCATGCTTTCTGTGTTCTGGCGTATTCAATACGCCTGGCTAGCCTTCGTGATGGAATACGTTCTGGGATGTCATTCACATTACGCCTCTCTTTCCTCCTGAGTGAAGGTGGAAAAGTCTCGAGGAGGTAAATCTCGAGTTCGGTGCGGATTGTGCTTACTGGCCATACCGACAGGTGGTTGCAGATACGGCACAGATGTTCTGCCCGAAATTCGGTGCCTGTTAACTGGTCAAGATTAGAAAAAAGTTCAGTTATCAGAGACAACAAAGATGATTGTGGGGTGGATGGTGTATCCCCATGTGGCGCGGGCTGCTCGCTGCCTTGGTTTCCTTCTTCGTCCTCCATTTCATGGAGGATCTGGAGAACCATGTCTTTGTGTCTCTGATTCCTTCGTTGCCCTTTTATGGCTTCAAGAGTCCTGTGCGGAAATAACGGGACTAATGCTTGGTTCATGAACCTTACGCCATCAAGAGTGAGTCTAGCTTCCTGCCGGGCGAGCAGGGCTGACTCCTCAGCACTCCACGGTGCTTTCTTTGAGTCGATTAGATCGACCTGCCGAGCATCATGCCAATTTTTGTGTGCTCGCTGTTCGTGCACACCTCGGCCTCTTAGTGTTCTGAAGGTTCGGCCACAGTCCGGATTTCTGCACACGAAGGATTCGGCAGCAACCGAACTGGCTTCTTCGGTGGCAGTTATCGGGCCGGCGGAGCCTGAGGGCCCCCCGGTCAAAGAATAGTTTCCATCCGAGGCTATTTGTCTTTGTTCTGGGCCGATAATTACGATCGAGCGGGCTGGCAACCCAACAAGATCGATGTTCGCAGAGGCGGCTCTTGGCTATCCCCCAGGGGGGACATTGCCCGGCGGGAACCAGCGAAGAGGTGGCTGCTTACTAAACTAAGCTCAGCTTAAGCTCTGATCTCGGATACTAGGACGGTAGTAATCCAGGTGTAGTGGAACACTGGATTGGACTTCCAAGTCCAGCGGCGTATTGCTTTATGGTCCAGATGTGGTGGAACTCATAATCTTTCTTCAAGTCCAGCGGCGTATTGCTTTAAAAGCAAAAATCAATGATACGCCGTAGTAGCAAATACTCCGTCCCGACACCTCAGACGATCGCCTTAAGAGTCATAGTTACTCCCGCCGTTTACCCGCGCTTTTTTGAATTTCTTCACGTTGACATTCAGAGCACTGGGCAGAAATCACATTGCGTCAACACCCTTGGGGGCCAAAGCAATGCTTTGTTTTAATTAGACAGTCGGAATCCCCAAGTCCGTGCCAGTTCTGAGCTGAGTGTTGAATGGCGGCCGAAGAGGACGATCGAGACGACCAAGCCGCCAACGAAAGCCTCGCAGCAAGGAAGATCCGCGGGAGGCCAAGGCACGGGACCGAGCTCGGATCCCGACGGGAACGAATAAATCCGTTCGACGCCGTTCACCTCGCCCAGGCCCGGCACGTTAGCCAGACCCGCTTCCCGACCAAGCCCGACACGCCCCGCTCCTCAGAGCCAATCCTTATTCCGAAGTTACGGATCCAATTTGCCGACTTCCCTTACCTACATTAATCTATCGACTAGAGGCTCTTTACCTTGGAGACCTGCTGCGGATATGGGTACGAACCGGCGCGACACCTCCACGTGGCCCTCTCCTGGATTTTCAAGGTCCGAGGGAAAATCCAGACACCGCTGCAACTGCGGTGCTCTTCGCGTTCCAAACCATATCTCCCTGCTAGAGGATTCCATGGAACTCGAACGCTTATACAGAAAAGAAAACTCTTCCTGGATTTCCCGACGGCGTCTCCGGGTCATTTTGGGTTGCCCCGACGAACTCTCAATGAGGGCCCGACTTTTATACGGTTCCGCTGCCGGGTTCCGGAATAGGAACCGGATTCCCTTTCGCCCGATGGGTGTGTGTCTCTCTCTCATCGTTCAAGTTATTTTATTTTATAATCGTTTCGCACTTGTGCGTCTCGTGTTATTATTATTATTGTTGTCGTTGTTAAAACAATAGTTTAAAAAGAAAATTGCTTTTACAGACATTACACTCTACTACTGGTTTGCCATGATGGATCTTACTTGATAATATAATATTACTATTTTTTTTTTTTTTTTTTGTTTTTCAGTGTTCGAGTCAAAGTGGACGATTAAGCTTTGTAATAACTTCGTTTCGTTTCGTTTGCTGCGTTTTAGGACACCTCATCTTCATAGGATTTCTCTTAGGGCTTAGGATCGACTGACTCGTGTGCAACGGCTGTTCACACGAAACCCTTCTCCACATCAGGGCCTCGCTGGAGTATTTGCTACTACCACCAAGATCTGCACCGACGGAGGCTCCAGGCAGGCTGACGCCCAGACCGTTCTGCGCTGACCGCCGAGACCCTCCTACTCGTGAGAGATTGTTGGAGGACGCGGTCCACCCCGAGAGGATGACGCGTTCCTCCCCACTTGCCGCTGACGGCAGAGTATAGGCGCGACGCTTCAGCGCCATTCATTTTCAGGGCTAGTTGCTTCGGCAGGTGAGTTGTTACACACTCCTTAGCGGATTCCGACTTCCATGGCCACCGTCCTGCTGTCTTAAGCAACCAACGCCTTTCATGGTATCCCATGAGCGTCGACTTAGGCGCCTTAACTTTGCGTTTGGTTCATCCAACAGCGCCAGTTCTGCTTACCAAAATTGGCCCACTTGGCACTCTGATTCAAATTAGTCTCTTGGCTTCATGATTGCAAGCAAGCCAGAGATCTCACCCATTTAAAGTTTGAGAATAGGTTGAGGTCGTTTCGGCCCCAAGGCCTGTAATCATTCGCTTTACCAGATGAAACTCGCACGCGTTCACGAATGAACGAGCGAGTGCCAGCTATCCTGAGAAACTTCGGAGGAACCAGCTACTATATGGTTCGATTAGTCTTTCGCCCATATACCCAGTTCCGACGATCGATTTGCACGTCAGAATCGCTACGGACCTCCACCAGGGTTTCCCCTGACTTCGTCCTGACCAGGCATAGTTCACCATCTTTCGGGTCCCAACGTGTACGCTCTGGGTACGCCTCTTCTCAACGAGAACGAGACGCCCCGGGAGTGCGAGGCCGCGACGTGACGCGGCCCATCCTCCCTTGGTCGATGCTTACGACGACTTTCACTTTCATTTCGCCTTTAGGTTTCAATGTCCCAATGACTCGCGCACATGTTAGACTCCTTGGTCCGTGTTTCAAGGCGGGTCCTGAGAGTACCCAACGCAATAGCGTCGCTGACCGGTAATTCGAAGCTTGGCCGGTCCGAGGACACCGTCTGCTAACAGCTGGCCAGACCCGGGGAGGGCGCTGCGTCCACACGCTCCGGGTGCTGTCCGAGCTTGCGACGGGCCTGGACGCATATACCATTCGAGAATGGATTGGTTGCGGCCCGATACCGTCGTGCAGCCGGCCGGGCGACCGAGCCTCTGCCGCGAGCGACGTAATGCCACCGCGACAGGCAAATAGCCCAGGCCGTAGACCGACACACAACGGGTCGCGACGTTCTACTAAGGGAGAAGTGCACGACTACGTCGCCGGTTATTCGCCGAAGGGTTGTTACCCACGTTCTGGGTACCGTGGTCCCACCGTGGAAATCACACGCAAACGGGAGCCAGCTTCGTCGTCGATGAATCTCCCCATTCTATCTTTTGGGTTTCTCAGGTTTACCCCTGAACGGTTTCACGTACTCTTGAACTCTCTCTTCAAAGTTCTTTTCAAATTTCCCTCACGGTACTTGTTCGCTATCGGTCTCGTGGTCATATTTAGCCTTAGATGGAGTTTACCACCCACTTAGGGCTGCATTCTCAAACAACCCGACTCTGGAGAAATCCTCCCGAAACGCGTACCGGTCGCTACGGGCCTGGCACCCTCTATGGGTAAATGGCCCCATTCAAGATGGACTTGGACACGGTTCGACGTCACGGGATAGGCGGATCCTCCTGAACACTACATTTCCCTACGGCAATAACCGTGGGATTCAGTGCTGGGCTCTTTCCTGTTCGCTCGCCGCTACTAAGGAAATCCTTGTTAGTTTCTTTTCCTCCGCTTAGTAATATGCTTAAATTCAGCGGGTCATCTCGCCTGCTCTGAGATCGTCGAACAAACTTGTT
>JASGYR010000271.1:0-233502 GCA_030068185.1 Colletes collaris
TAATCACATGCCTTATCAGCGCTATAATCAAAGCAATTGTGGACAGCTATGTTTACAGTTTCTGCAGTCGGTTGACAATCAATTTAAGGACAGTCATTGCTCACCTTAACTCCAGTATCCGTTTGAACATGTCGCTGACGTTAACGCTCACCGGTCAAAATAGCATTCTCGTAGTAAGCTATTTTCCAGCCATCGATTTGAGCAATGGTGATTATGAGCTCGGTCTTATGGACTTTGAGACTTATTACACTATACCGAATATAAATTTGTCGAATAATAAATTTTACTACGATAACGATGATAAGGAAATCATTATTCCCGAGGGATCTTATGAGCTGGACGACATTCGCATGTATTTGCAACGATCGCTTTCACAGGGTAATGAAGGAACCCACCCATGATGCTTAGAGCCAACAACAATACGATGAAGAGCGAAATCAAGTGTGATTACAGCATAAATTTTACCAAACCCAATACTATCGGCTCGTTGCTGGGGTTTTCGACGAATCGGGTGCTACAACCGCGGAAATGGCACGAATCGGATGCACCAATCAATATAATGAACGTAAATATTATTCGCATTGAATGCAACGTGACGGCTGGTGCTTACAGCAATAACAAGTGCGTGCACACGATACATGAGTTTTCGCCTACCGTTCCACCTGGATATAAGATATCGGAAAGACCAGCACAGATCATTTACCTCCCAATCACTGCGCGAAGCATTTCGGATTTAACGATTCGCGTTGCGGATCAAGACGGTCAATTGCTCGATTTTCGATCACCGTTCGACTGCATGTACGGAGACAACGGCTGTAGTAGGAGATGCTTGTGCTGAACGAAGCGGAGCAGGTGAAACAGACAACACGTGAAAACAAAGAGAAGACAATTCAATCGTCGGCGCACCTCACTGTATCGAATATTGACTGTCTAAAACCATCAGGCGAGAAGGCAATTCGATCACCCGCGAAACTCACCGCATCGAATATTGAATTTCTGAAATCGTTGGGTTTTGTTGTACGAAATGGCTAATATCTTAAACATTTGAGGCAAACCGATCTTTGACGACAGCATCGTCAAGATGGAGACTCATACGTACAACCCATACGCCAACACAACGTTTGGACACAGCGATGAGATACGAATACCTATACAACAGCAGGATTTATGCACGTTGCCAAGCGAGAGCTTTCTATACGTTGAAGGAAGATTCACAGTAAAGAAGCCAAACAAGGAGTTGGAAGCATATCTCGGAAATAATTGTGTTGCGTTTATGTTTGATGAAATTCGATATGAACTCAATGGTGTGGAGATCGATCGTAACAGAAACGTTGGAATAACAAGTACCATCAAAACCTTCGTGTCCTCAACATTTGATAAATCGTTAATTTTACGGAATGCAGGATGGGTCACACAGTCAAACATACCGACAGGTTACTTTAACTTTTGCGTACCGCTAAACATGTTGTTGGGTTTTTGCGAAGATTACAAGCGTATAGTAATCAATGCTCGTCATGAGCTCATTCTTATACGCGCTCGCAGCGATAACAACAGCGTCGTTGCAAATTCCGCGCTGGAGCCAGAGATCGAATTACTAAAGATACAGTGGCGAATGCCTCGCATTATACTGAACGATACGAATAAACTATCGATGTTGCGGATTTTGGAAAACGGGCAATACCTAAGCATGAGTTTTCGTTCGTGGGACCTTTACGAGTACCCATTATTGCAAAGTACAACTAAACATTCGTGGGCCGTTAAAACTGCAACTCAGCTGGAGAAACCGCGATACGTAATTGTTGCGCTGCAGACTGGTCGAAAGAACATCATGTCTCAAGATGCGAGCAACTTCGATGCATGTAACTTGACCAACGTGAAACTTTATCTAAACTCTGACTTTTATCCATACGATGACTTGAATATCGATTTTGATCAAAACAGATATGCTATTCTTTTTTATATGTATGCACGTTTTCGTAAAGCTTATTACGGATACGACTGTTACGAAACGCTTTGCAACAGAGACAACTTTTCGTTGTATGGACCATTTGTAGTAATCGATTGCTCGCGACAGAACGAATCAATCAAGAGCGCAACCGTAGATGTGCGAATAGAATTTGATTGTAAAGAAAACGTACCAACAAATACTACTGCGTATTGTCTTATTTTGCATGGTCGTGTCGTCGAATACTGTCCACTGTCCAACGTTGTGCACAGAATCACATAAATTGCAGCATCAGCAGTATCTGTAGTATTTAAGAGCTGGGCACATCATATTGCGGTATAGTTTCAAAGATATTGTTGCGATGGTACCAACGTTTGTTGACATACAAGGATTCTTCCACAACGACAAGTTTGTCGTAAAGGAAGTTGCAGTGCTGAGAAAAGGAAGCATTATCGCACACTATATATTCCAAAGACCATTTACTTGGAGTGCGTTGTCTGTAGCCGATAAATCCCAGGCTGCTTGGGTGACGAAGAACATCCATGGATTGTCATGGAATGAGGATGGTTTCGTTCCACACCACGAAGCAAAACAATTGATTACAGCGGCAGTTGTGGGTGACGATTCAAGTACTCTCGTATATGTGAAAGGATCCCAAAACGAGACTGGTTGGTAGATTTGGTGGAGGAACATGTGCCAATCGAGACCATGGATGCTGTATATGAAGATATCGGTCGTTTAGGAGAACTTGATAGCGATAATACATTTCGATGTAGCATCCATGAAAAGGATTGTTTTTTCCAAAAAAAGAAAGATTTGCGCATTACAAAATGTATTCAAATTATATAATTGGTGGTTAAAAAATCAGAAATAAATGTATTTTTTAAAACAATTTACATCATTAAAAGAGATCTAATTTCTTTCCCCTCCTTCGTACACGGTCCAGCCTTAGATTTATGCGAGGAGAGAATGTGGAAGACGGGTAAATAAATAAAATTGGAGAAATAATATATGTTTTAAATGATATTATATTGTTTTTTTTTTTTTTTTTTTTTTGAAACGTCGAATCTTAGAATTATGCGAGGAGAGAAGGTGGAAGACGGGTGAAATAAAATTGGAGAAATAATATATGTTTTAAATGAATATATATTTTGTTAGGTATGAAAGATTGATTAAAAATACAAAAATAAATAAATAAAAATTAATCCTCCGGCGGAGGCGGCGGCGACAGCGGTGGCGACGCAAGCCGCGGGATGCTATGGGGCAGCCTTAGTGGCCTATCGCCGCTGTCAAATGGTTGCAGCATCCTAGGCCACCGGAAATGTGGACAAAAGAAATGCATTCTCTCCACCCGCTCGCGCAAGTTCGCCGGCGGCGACGGCGGTGGCGACGGCGTCTCCGGCGGCGATGGGGAGGGCGGTGGAGACGGATCGTTCTACAACCCACAATAACTGATATAATATTCGCATGTAATAAATGCCATAAACATTGGTATGTACATACCTCCTCATCGCCTCGCCGGGGCAATCCTTCAAATGCCGGTATAATTCGCGTATTAACCATTGCGCGTAATTATCCGTCGAATGTCGATTGAGAACTGATCTCGCTGCATCTCCAGGCTCATGCATGTAAACGTATATCTCGAAAGATGCATAGCTTGCAAAATAGGATGTCTTTGTTCTTCGAAATCTTTTGCTGACCATCTCCATTCTTCCTTGCATGTATCATTGCCTAAGCCGTATCACTTCTCCTTCTTCTTTAAACCGATTATTCGACTACTCCATATCAGTTGTTGCAAAAATAGGATGTCTTTTTCTTCATGTTCTTCGAAATCTTTGTTGACAATTTCCATTCTTCCATGCACGTATCATTGGCTACGCCGAATCACTTCTCCTTCTTCTTTAAACCGATTATTCGACTACTCCATATCAGTTAACAATGTAGGGGTACCACTTTTGAACGTGTCTCATGCCATTTTGAACCATGTATTTTAACATATTATATAAGTTAATGAAATGAGATGTGTGATGAGGGATGGGGAGATGCGGTGTGGTGACATTGATCATAGTACCATGTATATAAATTGTTTTTATTGCATATATGTTTATAATGGAAAAATATATTAATAATCACATACAATGATTGGACACGCTGGTATTGCCATGGGCGGGGTATGTAATACTGCTGTAACGCACGTTACACAATTCTCAAAATTACCCTCGAATACATGCGGCTGTGGCATAGCCTACAGGTGGCTAGGGCATGGGCCCGTGCATAGCCCGCCACTAGCAGATGCACGGGCTCTCTTATGTATTCCGCAGCTTCCCGTGGCGGAAGTGTATGAAAACACCCTTCGCATATTCGAACTCCTCATCGGTGTCTTTCCAACACATGCCTCCCCGCAAACAGGTGCGTTGTCTGATGAGATATTGTTGATGTGTCGATCATCATAGGTGATGATTCCGGCTGTGGGATGAGAATGTTCATATTAGAATATTATGTTGGACTATTTTGATAAAAAATAAATTCTATCTGCTTACATACCGAGGTCCCATCTATCTGCAACCATTTTTTCACTCCTCACTTGTTTTTTACTTTTACGTTTTTTCACAGATACACTTTTTGAAAAAAATGACGCGGGCTGGTTGTACAACGGTTTATATAGTAAATTATTCAGGTGGGGGGAGGACTTGGTCTTCTTAGGAACAGCGGTGGTACTCGCTTGTATCTGCTAACGTTAGTAGAATTGCATGCTCCAAGCTTCTCCCACAGCATTCTGCAAATTTTGCGTTCTTCGCAATCGAGAGCATCATCGTGAGACAATGTTACCGAGGTCTGTGTTTGAGTTACAAAACATATGTATACTGGTGCGCCTAAGACGGTATTTTATAATGCCCCCATGGTAAGGTCTCGGTTGAATATGGTACAATATATCGTTTGTCGTCGTGCGGACTCAGAGCAATTTTTGTTTCTGATATCGTGTACACTTCATGCAACGTGGATCTTATACACGATTGGTGGCAAATCTTTTCAACCTCGCCCATCAAACATTGCACATAATCATCGTATGTTATAGTTCGTGCTACAACATTACTCTTGACACCTTTCACCTTCTTCGTATCGTTCTTGCCATCGACTTGCATGGCGTACATCTTTGCTCTCAGTCCAACAAATTCGGTCATAATCGCACCATTATTTTCGTCTTTCATTAAACCTGGTATCTTCTTATTGACAAGCGGAATACCATATCGATTATCTGAGGGATAATCGCTCGTGTCAAATCGGGCAATGTCACGTATCATAAGTTCATAAATATTGTCACACTCGATGTGATAAATTAAACTGTCTGTATCGGTGTACATAATTTTACATTTATCGCTATGTGTGGGTAACATGTAGTCGTGATGGAATTCATACAAACAAACCTTAGATATATCTAGTATACACATACCCACATAGATTGGTTTGTTCAATTTTACGGACAGTTTGCGCAGCTCGATTGCAACTAAGTTTTCCGAAAATATGCTGCGACTGTGAAAATTTGGTTTAGCGATCAATGCCGCCGCACCATATCTCCCTTCCCATTTTGTTACTAATTTTACATCTACATGATTGCGCACATTCTCCATAGTTTTACCAAACACTGCATTGTTCATTAACTTGTATAAATTTTTCTCAAAATCATTTGTGGCAAGAGTTCTAAACTTTGTATTTAGTTCGATGTAATCGCGAAGCCATGGCGATTGTGAAAACTGTAATACGCGGTGAACTTCAGTTACGCGAAGGCCGTGAAGAATACATTGCTGCAGATTGCGGTAATGTATTACGTAACGATTCTTATCGTATAGAGTCGCGAGGAGCTTTTCCTGGCGCTTGCCGGGCGGTTTATCGCGCGTTGGGCAGAACGGTAAATCTGTGTGTGCCTCATGCAGATGTTGTGGATACTCCAGATCGACTTCCAAAATATACCCCATCGTTGAGTCTAACGCTATGGCCATTACATCTATATCTTTGTTGTTGACCCACTGAAAATTGGCGTATGGCAATGGTTGACACATTGCCCAGCCGTACAAATTATTTACATCGAAATACATTAAATATGACGACGGTTGCGATGCATCGTACGACTGCATGTACTTGTTGTTGGCTCGTGCGCGTCTGTTGGAACATTGACTTAAACCACCGCGTATACCACGTTCGATGAATAGGACCATGTCGATATCGGTAAGAAGTTCGAAATTGATACGTGTATGCTTCAGCATGGCATCCCACGTAAAACCTGGCAGAGTATAATAGTGCGCGGGATCGAGTCCGTAACTTGTGACGCAACTATTGCGAAAATTTTCAAAAATATCTGCCAACAGCAAGACATCAGTCTTTAGATACAAATCGCTATACTCGCCGAGCGTTTGAATGGAGAACCGCGTCCACACGTTGACGGCGTGTTCGTAGTCATTTTCGGATACTGTATCGCCAGTCAAGGAACTGTAAAATGAATTGCGCGATGGCAAACATGATTGCTCCAACTTTTCGACACAGTCAATGTACTCGTACGGGAACACCCTTTCCGTGTCAATAAATCAAAATCTTCCGTAGATAATTTTTGAAACTCAGACCGTGTAATTTGAAGTTTATCTTTACTAAGAAAAGATGCCAATTTCTCGAGACTTGTATTTAAAAATTTAAACGAATCGATGAATTGCAATTTTATGCGCTTGCGCGAGTTCCATTCTTCATCCGTGCATTCAATGTATTTTGTAAATGAAATGTACTTCTTTTTTGTTATCGGCAATACAGTGACGTCGCCCTCAAATGCCGTGGCTATCTCCTTGATAATAAAATGTGAATCATAACCGGATAAATTGTGAAAAACCACGGGGATGACAAATGCGTCTTTATAATTTAGATTGTGATTTGAATGTGCGGGGCCTCTGTACCGACCGGTCAAATGACAATGATCGCGTACCCGTTTGTCATCTTGTGCAAACGGTCTTTCACATATGTGACAGTGTGCTGCAGTATTAAAATTTTGCAATTGTTCAGTTGACAAATTTTCCATGGGTACATTGGTCGATAAAATGGACTTTACACGATGCGACAAATCTTTGAGTTGTCTCACAAACCATGACACGCAGTCAGGATCGCGACGATATTGAAACGTAGATAACGAGTCGTCGTACGAGCACCGCACATAGTATCCCACACTAAATACACGATGATGCTGGTATGTGTATCTTGGCGCTTCTCGATCAGTATCCGTTTTCTCCAGGATGCATTCCAGATCGGCATACACGATAAACGGAACACGCTCTTTCCTGCTGTAGTTGCTGAAGCTGAGCCACTTCCTACCATCATCATTTGGTAATATGATTGCACAATCATTCATCTTCTCACAATCCATGGTGTGAGCTTCCAGCTTCTCATTTGAACTAAAGTAGTGCAAGCATCTGCAATATGAGACATAATTTTGGATTTATCTGCGATAAGAGACATAATTTTTATCTAAGAAAAATATTTAAAAATTTATTTTATACATACCTATCACAAAAGTATTTTCGACCATTATGTTTACTCAATTGCGTGCTCACGAGACGAGATAAATTCTTGATCCATGCGAAATGTCCCACGCCGTTTGCTCCTTCTAAATACAACAAATTGACATGCCTCTCCATCTTCTTATCGGCGACTCGTATCGGTAGCACCTTCTTATTCTCAATGGTATAGACGTTGATGGAGATGTTGTTAACATGTTCAAACTTTTTAATTTGGTTCAAAGTCATTGGAAATTCAATATCCTGGATATTCAACACTGTTGTATAATGAGGATATGTCGATGCCCGATATATGTGATTTTTGGCTGGATGCAGAGCAGCCACCACTGACCATGCGAAACATGCATTGTCCGTCGAGCATACGCTGATTACAGCTTTCTTTAGTTGTATCTCACGCGGTAATTGTATGGTACATCCTGCCTTCATCGGCATAAATTTATTTGCATTAACAGTTAAATTAAGTATACGCGACAGCGCCCACCCACTATCGCGTTCCTGAAACTCGTCTAAGGATGCTAGAATGGGTTCGATGACGCGTAAATCATACCATTCGCGTAGGTCAGACAAGCGAAACAGTTCACAATTTTTGTGTTAACACTTTTGTTTGCACATTTATTACCAGCCACAAATTCACCGTTAAATATAGTATTTATTTTTACACTGTCATGTTTCAGCACAATGTTCCACACATGATTTGAGTACAATGTCCCTAGCATCTTCGAGAAAATTGCGGGGCTCTATGTGGTTAGAATTTATCACCACACCGGTCAATATACGGTTAACGAAAGCCGTATCAATTTCACGCCATCTGAGTCTTGCACTGTGTCCAGCACCCACATGTACAAATCGAATGCGTGTCGAATCTTTCAGACTTTCCAATCTAGCGATACGAGCAATCAGCGATTGTTTTTCACCGATTGAGAGTCGCGGTCTCTTGATTCGACTTCGTTCCTCCAACGAATTGAGATAATCATCAAATCGATGTTCCCATAAATTGTATTCATCCTTCGACCTTAATTGAGCGGCCTGCTCGTACAGCTCCTGCTCTTGATGACTCATACTACCGTTTTTGCGTTGCCGTACACAATGATGCTTGCGATATATTACAAAAATCTGTGCCCCGATTATACTCTCGGTGATGCTTGCGACATATTACAAAATCTGTGTCCCGATGATGCTCTCGGTGATGCTCCAGATATATTAAAGAAATCCCCGTCGTCGATTGCAATGTTATATGCTTTGTAGAAGTTGCAAGTTTGGACGTGTTCAAGGTAATCTGTAAACGCTTTTGCATAACTTGCACTTTTCGCGAGTTGCAACGAGTTGCTAATTCCGACGTGTATCTGGTTGAAAAAGTATTACGTAAGAAGGGGAACAGTGTGTACGTAAAATGGCTAAGACTCAATAACTCGCACAATTCATGGATCCATAAAAGTAATGTTTTATAATCATTTGTTGCTTTAATAAATATATCATATTTTAAAGGCATCTAATTTCCTTTCCCGCGCCCATAATGCTCGTCAATGTTATACGTTCTGCTGAGGTTGCATTTTTGCACGTGTTCATGGTAATATAAAAGGTATTTGCAAACATTGCACTTTTCGCAGAAGAACACGTGACATCAAAAATTCCTCTCACCCACCTCTATATGCCCCACCCGCTTCGCATGATACACATATTTTTTTTATGTGCTGCACACTCGTTTTGATAGTATCGCCGTCGCCGTCGTCGTGAAACGTTATGGATTCTACAAACATGAATTACTACATTTCTCGCGAAACGGTGTGCATAAGTCGCGAGTAAGTGTTATTATCATCATTTCATTAGCGTTATTACTTACCTTTCATTCTTTACATACTTTTTCTATATGTTGCGATAGCAATAAACAACGTTCGACGCCTTATATACTGGGGAGGAGGTTTGCCCTCACATCCACGGCATACAAGTACCTGGATATTAGAATCGCGGTAGGACCTGTGTCCGCTGTGGAAATTATTCTTGGCGATACTCGAGGAAATGTGTTGTTGTTGCCACACTCGACATGGACGACATTGATCCAGAAACGCGAGGATATCGAACAACATGTAAAATCAGCTCCTTCTCCAACGTCATTAACGATTTGTGATTTGGTGCTTACAGTGGTTACAATGCGTGGCATGAACCTTGTGCAAATGAAATTGTATGATGCCTGCATGTATATGAAACCATCGACTGTATTATTTTTATTCGAACTGGAACTGTGTGTCGAGCACGCGTATTCGTGGCTGTGTCAAAATACGCACTATGTCAGCGAGAAATATAAACAATTTGTAACTATATTAAAACGGAACAGTATTGCGCATAAACATGAGGCCGTCAAAATCCTTCGTGAATATTATGATAAAAATTCTCCTGCGGATTGCGAGCTGTTGACATTTGCAGTGGATAATATGTTATACGATGCTATTAATAATTAAATAAAAATATATCTAAATTTGTAATTACATAATTTATACTCTCACTGAATTGTAATAAAAGATTAAATATATAAATTTTATAAAAAATAGCAAAAATTTCTTTCCCCCCTTTTACCGACATCTGACAATTACCTCTTTCTGATAATTACTAAATAATTTATACTCTCACTGAATTGTAATAAAAGATTATGTTTAAATATCGCTTAAAATGCGAAAATTAATTTGTTTAAATATCGCGTTAATTCGAAGCATATAAGAATAGTAGAATATTATTCGTCACCCGGTATTGTTTTCTGCGTATGTAACCGACTCGAGACTGTTCGACTCTCGTGTCCGCTACGCGAAAACAAGGCAGGTTATAAAAACTGTCACATACGGATTTCTTCGAAACATCACGCGATCGACGAAACTACGCGTGATTTCGAGCTAACGTTTCGGCGCGTGTATAAAGAGAAGGTACGACAATAATAAGTTGGACAAAGACGAACTCAAATTCGTCTATTAGCGCCGCTAGTCGGAGATTCTCCCTCCGAATTTGACTAACCGTGCTGGATCGTCACTCTTAACTTGGAACCGGCAGTGAGCAGATGGGCATACGATCCTGCCCCCGGAATTTCCAAGACGTTCGAATAGTTTCGAGTTACTCGAACTTTCGACGAAATTGTAAACGTGGGTTGGAAGCGTACGAGAACGGATTGGGAATCCATCCGGTACCGTCAATACTTCCGCAAACCCGTTTACAATTTAAAATCAAAGAGTCGTAAACGTGGACAGGAAGTTCAAATACGGAACGGATTGGAAAACAATCCTCTACCGTGAACTTCCACCACCCGTTTAAAATTTTAATGAGTTGTCAACGTGGACAGGAAGTTCAAAAACGGAGCGGATTGAAAACAATCCTATACCGTGAACTACAACCCGTTTACTGGAAAGAGCCGTAAACGTAACAACAAGTTCATACGGAACGGATTGGAAAACTTATACCGTGAACAACAAGTTCAATACGGAACGGATTGGAAAAACAATCCTATACCGTGAACAACAAGTTCAATACGGAACGATCGTCATACCGTGAACTTGCACAGACGTTCAATACGGAACGGGTTGAAAACAACCCCATCCCGTGAACCTCCGCAGGACGTTAAATACGGAACGGGTTGTAGAACAATCCCATCCCGTGAACTTCCGTAAGCCGTTTACCAATTAAATGATTAGATCGGAATACGACCTGATCCAAAGACTGTAAGATCTCGAGGTTATAATCCGAGATTTCGATTCAGCAGTGGTACGATCCACCTCAGCCTGAATACAGACACGTATCGCAATCAGATCGTGTCAGGAAGTATTCAGCAGTGGCTACGACCCACCTTGGTCTGAAAATAAAAGGTAAAGAAAACACGTATCGCTGCAATCAGAGGTCGTGTCAAGGTATCGAGGTTGACTCTCGTACCTCTCTTGTATATCAAACGGTTCGAACCCACAATCCAGGGGGTGTATAAAATACCCTGGTGGATTTACGTCATTCTAGTCGAAGTGTGGGACAACTTTCAATCCCAGCTTAAGACGAATCGCTGATTACCTCCTCAGATCGCCAGTCTAGTACGGTCACTGGGCGTAGGACGTTAATTCATTAAGCTTTCACGTGGTGTCAGCCCAATCGTAAGTCGACCCAAGGGCGCCGTTGGCACACCTGCATCACACCGTGCCCGTACGCACGCAATAAGGTGGTAAAAAGGGCCGAGGAGCGGGTACGGTTGCAGCCTTACAACCTCCACTGCCACCCTCTCCTACGATAGTCGAAACCTGCAGTCGGGAAAGAAACGAGGCGAATCTCGTCCTTCCAAAACTGCAATCAGCTGTTTCCCGGTTTAAAGGAACGCACACAAACATATACAGTCCACTAGCTTAGCTGCGTAACGCGGCGGCTGAGTTCCCCGCCCTGAGTGCGACAAGCACAATCAGGAGCGCGTGAACATTAACACGAGACGGAGAGAGTGACAAACGTTACCGTATATTTACATCTCGTTCCGTCTCTTTTGTTTCAGAACAGCGTGACGCGAGCACACGCCAGACGCCAGTCAGACAGGCGAGGTTTTTGTCGCGTATAATCTAATTAAGACAGGCTGTTCGCATTTAAAGGTCCACAAAACGACGTCGTCGAACTCTTTCGACGACGTGAAATTATATATAACGTGTGACAATTACTTTTCCATCCTTTCCTATTCCCTCGTGATCCGAACCTGTTAGACGAGGTTCCCAAATCAGTGTTTGAGCCTCCACATTCTAACATAAGGTCCTTCGAGCCGGATCCATACGAGGTTGAAAGGAATAAAGATAAGTACATTTTCTCACACGTGTGGAACTACCCACGTAAAGGTTTTTCGAGCGGTTTAATCTCGAAAACGATCACTATGGCCGTATCACGCAATCCATAGAAATCGATCTCGATGACGAGATCGAAGACTGGTCGATCTATGTGGTCAGCTCAAACGGTTGGGTGTAAAACCTAAAAAAGTTGGGACGAGCGAAGTACTCAGAGCGTTTGCTTGAGGAAAACACGAGCACGCTAAAGAAACTTGGCGTGAGATACGCACTAAGTACGCTAGCGTGCGTAAACAAATACTGCAGCGGAAAGACCGTCTCACGATCTTTCAAGCTGAATTATATGAGGCATGCCGAGGACGATTTCCGCGATTTTCAGGATTCGTCCTTACTGAACTAGGCCGACTGAGTGCTGAGTCGAAACCAGCAACGTCGGAAGTTCAGTGTAGTATACCGATCGAGCTCCCGAAGCAACGATTACCCAAATTCGGAGGATCCTCAAGAATGGGAACATTTCGAGGATCTGTTCACCTCCGTCAAATGAAATGCAGTGACTGTCAGATGTGCAAAGAGTGCATTATCTGAAAGCCTGCATATAGGGACCCGCTCTAGCTTCCATAGCTTCAATCGAGATCGTCGGTCGTAATTTCTCAGTGGCGTGGACAAGGTTGAAGAACACCTTCGGCCTCCCACGCATAGTCACGGGAAAACCGCTGATAAGCTCTGTTCCTAAAACCCATTGACACCGGTGATCTGGCCAGCATGCAGCAGATCACCGTGGGTTGCACGCAGGCACTCGCTGCCCTTGACAAAGGGCACGCCCGAACAGCAGCGGGACTGGCTACTGCGCATTGGGCGAAACAAAAATTCTCGCCTGCGCTTGAATTAGAGTGGCAGAAAACGCTCAATCTCTCGACGGAATATCCATCGTTTGAGGACGTACGGAAGTTCATCGAGATGCACTCCCGCGCACAGCTCTCCATGGACGCGAAGCGTCGCGAGGCTTTACTCTTGCGCCTGCTACAGAAAAAGCGTTTACGTAGCCGAAGCTAGACTCGGGAAACGAGTACCGCGTAGAGACAGGTACGTAGCCATAACGTTGTCCAAGACCACGTCTGGGCTTAAACGCCACGGGAAAAGGGTCATGACAACGGGCAAGGTGTATCAGCGTCAACAAACCGTGCGGATTCTGTACAGGACCGCACAAGTTAACGAAATGCGAGACTTCGTGGTATTGACTGCAAAAATGCGCAGCCAATACGTAAGAAACCGTCACTGGTGCGTACAATGTTTGGGCACCAATCATACGGTAACGAAGCAAAAGCTCCACGGCCTGTCCGGAGTGCAGCGGGAGGCACCATCCCTACTGCATTTCGAAATATCCCGGGAACCTCCTCAAAATCAGCCTTTAGCGGAAAACGCGTACGGCGATGAAGAGGACAGAGGCTCAAAAGCCTCACCCCGGCGGCCTGCGAACCAGGTCGAAACGCAAAAACTCGCCGAGTGCGGATAAGACACACGCCTCGATGTAAAGCTGTACGAAATTCGGTACAGCCGCACCGAGGCGAGAGCGCGAGTGCGAGTTCGGTACAAGAGATGCGTCGCGAATCGCTTACCGATCGAAATTTCAATTCCGATCAACACGATTCTAGACGCCCAAAATTATTCGACTGGGATTCCGTCGAATAATACAAAAGGGTAACTTCGCCAAAAGTCTGTTTTCGGATGGGTGAAATCCAACCCGATATATACAGCGGGCGAAAACTCGGAAAATTGTACCGTAATATCAAATCACGGTTTAAAGTGATTACGAAGCTCGGAGAAACTGAGGAGATTGCCTCGACCTCTGTGAGAACAAAGGTGGAGGATGACCGATTCTCCCGGAAAACCGTCGCGCGATCTGCGACGGGGTAATTTGTATTCCGGCTGCCTCTTAATTACCTGGAGACGGAAGAAAAACGCTGGAAAATTTTCCATGACGTATTTTCCGGTCTCATTACGGCTGCGGAGGAAGCTTTGATGTGTACAAAATTCGGGAGAGGAAAACTCAGTTTCTCGCGGAATATGAGTCCACTGGGTCAGGTGGATTCGTATCGAGCCCATTACCCAATTATGACTCGAAATTCCGCACTTTGTTTCACATTATGACACTCCAAAAACCTTTTTTGGGGCTGACGTCCTCCGGGTACCGGCCCACGTTCCTTGACGTCAAGGCGTTGCAAAAGTAAGGTACCCGGAGGTCACTTCCAGACCGAAGTGGGCAAGGGGCGGAAGCCTCATATCGTGCGTTTACCGCGCGGTCGCCAAACGCCGTCCGTACCGTCCAGGGTGAAAACCCCAGAGGAAGGCGAGGTCGCAATCGAGGTGGAGACCGCCGGGCCCGAGACAGGCAGACGTTCACGCGACGGCAAAGGGGACAATTGGCCAAATAGCCGGCCGAACCAGAGTGGATGCGTGACGGCACTGCACGAGGTGGTCATCACCAGCTTTCCAGATATTGAGGGCAGACGGGCCCTCGCACGACGTGAATGTAAGTTTGACTTTTCCATAATTGCGTATGTCGACCTTCTAAAGTCGATCAAACGTGAACGCGAATTACCGCTCCTCCGGATTATTGCACGGACCGTGCAAGGGGGCGGTATGTTTAAATATCGCGTTAATTCGAAGCATATAAGAATAGTAGAATATTATTCGTCACCCGGTATTGTTTTCTGCGTATGTAACCGACTCGAGACTGTTCGACTCTCGTGCTCGCTACGCGAAAACAAGGCAGGTTATAAAAACTGTCACATACGGATTTCTGAAACATCACGCGATCGACGAAACTACGCGTGATTTCGAGCTAACGTTTCGGCGCGTGTATAAAGAGAAGGTCAATGACAATAATAAGTTGGACAAAGACGAACTCAAATTCGTCTACAGCGGTAGTCGGAGATTCTCCCCTCCGAATTTGACTAACCGTGCTGGATCGTCACTCTTAACTTGGAACCGGCAGTGAGCAGATGGGCATACGATCCCGCTCCCAAGGAATTTCCAAGACGTTCGAATAGTTTCGAGTTACTCGAACTTTCGACGAAATTGTAAACGTGGGTTGGAAGTGCAGTACGAGAACGGATTGGGAATCCATCCGGTACCGTCAATACTTCCGCAAAACCCGTTTTACAATTTAAAAATCAAAGAGTCGTAAACGTGGACAGGAAGTTCAAATACGGAACGGATTGGAAAACAATCCTATACCGTGAACTTCCACAACACGTTAACTAAGTAAAAGGGTTGTAAACGACACCAAGTTCAATTACGGAACGGATTGCAAAACAATCCTATACCGTGAACTTCCACAACCCGTTTACTACTTAAAAGAGCTGTAAACGTGAACAACAAGTTCAATACGGAACGGATTGGAAAACAATCCTATACCGTGAACAACAAGTTCAATACGGAACGATTGGAAAACAACTTATACCGTGAACAATAAGTTCAATACGGAACGGATTGGAAAACAATCATACCGTGAACTTGCACAGGTGACGTTCAATACGGAACGGGCTGAAAACAACCCCATCCCGTGAACCTCCGCAGGATCGTTCAATACGGAACGGGTTGTAGAACAATCCCATCCCGTGAACTTCCGTAAGCCGTTTACCAATTAAACAGATTAGGTCGGAATACGACCTGATCCAAAGACTGTAAAGATCTCGCAGGTTATAATCCGAGATTTCAGACACGTATCGCTGTAATCAGAGGTCGTGTCCGAAGTATTCAGCAGTGGCTACGACCCACCTTGGTCTGAACAATAAAAAGTAAAAGAAAACACGTATCGCTGCAATCAGAGGTCGTGTTTAAGGTATCGAGGTTGACTCGTACCTCTTTGTATATCAAACGGTTCGGAACCCACAATCCAGTGTATAAAATACTCCTGGGTGGATTTACCACCTTCTAGTCGGTGTGGGACGGGCGTTCCTCACCCCAGCTTTGACGAATCGCAGAATACCTCCACAGATCGCCAGTCTAGTACGGTCACTGGGCGTAGGACGTTAATTCATTAAGTACGTGGTGTCAGGCCCAATCGTAAGTCGACCCATTGGCGCTGCTGCACACCTGCATCACACCGTGCCCGTACGCACGCAATAAGGTGGTAAAAAGGGCCGAGGAGCGGGTACGGTTGCAGCCTTACAACCTCCACCCGTTACCCTCTACGATAGTCGAAACCTGCAGTCGGGAAAGAAACGAGGTTAAATCTCGTCCTTCAAAACTGCAATCAGCTGTTTCGGTTTAAAGGGAACGCACACAAACATATACAGTCCACTAGCTTAGCTGCGTAACGCGGCGGCTGAGCTTTCCCGCCCTGAGTGCGACAATACAATCAGGAGCGCGTGAACATTAACACGAGACGGAGAGAGGACAAACGTTACCGTATATTTACATCTCGTTCCGTCTCTTTGTTTCAGAACAGCGTGACGCGAGCACACGCCAGACGCCAGTCAGACAGGCGAGTTTCTTGTCGCGTATAATCTAATTAAGACAGGCTGTTCGCATTTAAAGGTCCATTAATAAACGACGTCGCGAACTCTTTCGACGACGTGAAATTATATATAACGTGTGACAATTACTTTTCCATCCTCCTATTCCCTCGTGATCCGGACCCCCGTTAGACGAGGTTCTCAAATCAGTGTTTGAGCCCTCCACATTCTAACATAATTTAAATCCGAAACAATTCGTTACCCGGTTTGTTTTCGGTTACGCGACCGACGAGGAAGATTCTAGGTCGACGCGTCCGCTATTCAAAATGTTAGAGGACAGAAAAACACACGGTTCTTGAGGTTTTCTGCAAGAGTCACGCGAACGATTAATTAACGTTCGAATTTTGAAACAAGCTTGGTTCCAAACGCCCGAAGTTTAGAGAAGGTACGAAAAATTCTATAATAGACAGAGACGGACGAGAGACACGGCGACAGCGCCGCGTAGCGGAAGACTCTCCCCCACTCACGCGCTCACTTTGGCAGCTCGTGCTCGTCCCGTCACTCGCTATCAAACCACTGCCACGAGCACTTCGGTATCCGAACACGCTCAGCAGTCTGAATAAACGAATAATTCGAGCAACCCGATCCGAGTCCGAGTTCTTCGACTACCCTCGGAGTTGTGAAAGAAGTATTCACAAGAAGTTAGCAATATCGAGCCAGTCGGTACCCGACCGGAAGAGCTCCGTAAAAAGACTTATAAATTCGGAAAAGGCTAGAAGAAATTACAGTGCTTCAGGGGAATCGATACATAAACAGATGTGGCAAGAAACCCTGAGTGGACTCAATCGTTTCCCAGGGATAGAGGGCTAGCTCATCCCAATATATAGATGATACGAGGTTTTCTCGCACGCTTTCTTAGTGCACGACTCCATAATCCAGGTGTGGGAAAGAAACCCTGAAGTGGAATCATCGTGCACTAGAGGAACGAGAATACAAATTCCTTCCTCCAATTGGCTGTCAGAAACGGCTTCGGAACCCACCATACAGGGGTGAATAATAATGCCTGGAATTGGTTGCCGGAAATGTCTTCCAGTCGAAGCGGGACATTTTTAAACCCCAGCTATCGGCGAAAGCTAGGACACGTTCCCCAAAATCGCCAGGAGTACGGTCCCTGCGCGTAGGACGGAGCATCCGACAAGCAACGTGGTCTCAGGCCCAACCGTAGAAAGTGTCTGACCTAAGGGCGCCGTTGACAAGCCTGCACCACACAGTGCCGTACACACGCACTTACGAAGGCGGTGAAGGGCCGGGGACCGGCTGAAAGGTTAGACCTTACAACCCCTCCACTCCGATCACCTTTTCCTGCGACAGTCATAAAAACAAAGTCTTAAATTGCAGTCAGAATTGCAGTCCATTGGAATTGAAAATTAGAGCAGAAATCTCGTACACGACAATAATAAGCAAGCGATTCCCGATTTAACGGAACGCTCACATTGATACAGTCCACTAAGCTTAGCTGCGCATCGCGGCGGCTGAGATCCCGCTCCCTGGGTGCGACAAGCACAGACCAGACTGAGCGCGGAAGAAATGTAAGACACACAGCGTGATTCACGTTTCACAGGTATTTAACGCCTATTCATTGGTAATGCTCTGCTCTTTCTGTTTACCAGGTTTACCAAACAGGATTAGCTGCAGCGGCGTCTGGCCGGGCAGACAAAATGCACGCGTATTTTAGTTGTCAAACCGATCATAATAAACGGCTTAGTCAGATCTTTCGACTAAAGCGAAAATTAAAAATTAAAATCTGTATTCTTTTTCACGACGTTTCCCTTCCCTCACGATCCGGACCACCGTTAGGCGGAGGTTTTTCAAACCTACTCCCCTAACATAAAGGTCCTTCCGAGCCGGATCAAACGAGGTTGATTGGAACGGGAAAAGGTGACTGCCTTTACACGTGACGAAATTACCACGTAAAGAGTTGGAATCGAGTTGATTAATCACCTCCGACAAACTCCGCTATGGCGTTAAACGAGTCCATGTCAGCATTGTGCCGACATTGAGGGATCAGCTCATGGAGTTCAACAGACAGAGTTCGATCGTCTGCCCAGATCCCGTGAGCATAAATCTCAAAAAATGGGCAGAGCTAAATTCACGGAGAAAACTTCTCCAAGAAAAGCTCGACTTCACGCCGGACGAACCTGGCGGGATTGTCCGCACCATGTATGCGAACGATGCGGAAGATGATTCCCGCACGCAAAAAGACAAGCCTATACGCTTTTAAAAGCCAGGCTACCTCCTCGGCGTGGAAAACGAATTCCAGGAATTCCAGGATTTCGTAACCGCCGAGCTACGACGCGAATCACGCTGCTGAATCGAGACCACCGGCACCGGAGGTCCAGCAATTCAGCATGCCCGATGAAGCTCCCCAAGCAACGAATTGCCTAAATTCGGAGAGGGATCTTCTCGGGAGATGGGAACATTTCCAGAGGATCTATTTACCACCGGGGTAATGAATAATGCACGCAGTTATCAGACGTACAGAAATTGTACCTGCATCTGAACGCGTGCTTGGAAGGACCAGCTCTCGCGACGATTTCGTCGCTCCGAAGATTGTCGGGCGCAACTTCCCCGAAGAGCGTGGAAGAATGCTCAAAGGAAAAATACGGGCTTCCACGCATGGTCACGGGAAAGGTTGCTCGACAAACTATTTTTCGCTGGAAGCAGATTTGAATTCAACGATCACAGCTGTAAGCCAGCAATGCAGCAGAGTCACTGCTGGAATGCACAGAGACTCTAGCTGCATTAAGAAAAAGGGGCACGTCCGAACATCTAGTAGAATGGATGCTAGCGTACTGGACGATGCAACATTTCACTCGAAATTGGAGCTGGAATGGCAGAAGAGATCAGCTCGGCCTCTCGACTAACTACCCGATGTTCGAGGATGTCCCGAACCTTCATCGATCATCACGCGCAAGCGCTGCTTTCTGATGAATAAGAGGACCGCCGAGAGGCATCTCGCCCGGAAACAAAATCCACATGCCAGAAGCCCATCGACGCTCGACCAAAAAGCGCGTCAGCTTTCGAAGCCTC
This sequence comes from Colletes collaris, assembly GCA_030068185.1. NCBI lineage: Eukaryota > Metazoa > Arthropoda > Insecta > Hymenoptera > Colletidae > Colletes > Colletes collaris. The sequence goes on from JASGYR010000271.1 coordinate 19,826, forward strand.
TGGCGAAGCCGCATAACGTCGTTATAGGAACCGACTCGGCCCCAAACCCGGGACGCTCAAGTTCCGCAAACGACGAGCGAACCAAACTCAGTGCGGATGCCAGTATGCCGAGATTCTGCAGGGGCACACAGTCTGCCTCAATGCACCAATTTTCAAGTGCTGACGCCAAAACTGCGTCACCACTATGTGCAGAACCGCATGGCCTGCGTGCTGTGCGCTCGACCTTTCTCATACGGCATCCACAATGTCAGAGACCCCCATAGGAATGCCATCGGTGTAGGGAAGCATCGCCATACCACTCCTGCACTATGATGGACTGCAGGATCAAAAGGATTATACGAGGCCGCAGGCACAAAATACATACGGCCAACGTGACGAGAGCGATTACAACGCTCAACCACGAGAAGGATAAGGCCGTGTCGAAGCCGAAAGGAAAACGCTTCGACTTCGAAGGCCTACAAGAAAACCGGCCTCACGACATCACACATGTACCGCGCTCGGTACAGGCGCACCGAGGACCGTGCTTGCTAGCCACGGCACGAAGTACGCGTGTTCGGAGAGAACGGTGCATCGCGAATAAGCGCGAGCACTGTTAGACCATAGGATCGGAGACGTCATTTCGTTTCCCGCAGGTCAACTGGCAAACGACCTCCGATTGAAACGCGTGCATTACCCCAGCCACGGTATCGGGCTTGGGGGGCGAAGCCAGACGCAAACCGGCAAATAAAATATAGCGTCGGTTTAAACCTCGGCTCGATAAACGAGTCAAAACCGATATGTGTCGCTCGTACGCGTACGTCGTGCCGAAAATCACGACCTACCGCAACTACGTCGGCGAACGCGCGTGTTTACAGTGCGTTCCGAGGTTTACCGTTAGCCGATCCAGAAGCCGAGGGCCGATCCTACGATCAGGAAATTTCTGGTCGGAGCGGATTTATATGCTCAGGTGATTCGTTCCGGAGGCTTCCGACGAGGGGCGAATGAAGGTCCGATCGCTCAGGGGAAACGGCGTTTGGCTGGGTAATATCCGGCCCTATACACGTTGGATGCGACGGCGGGAATACGGTAAGAACGCTTTGCATTGCACCGTTCTCGGAATCAGCTGGATTACGCAATTCGACGATTCTGGGAAACCGAAGAAATCCCCACGATCTCCAGTGCCGGGGTCCAAGGCGGAAAAAGAGTGCGAGAAGCACTCTTCCGAAAGAACTCGTCGGAACGGGACAAAACCCGGACGGTTTTATAGTCCGATTGCCCTTGAATCACCCGAGACCGGACCGAAGCGTTAGGACAATCGTTTCCCACATGGCGCTGTCCGCCCTCGCCGAGGATGAGGCGTAAATTGGACGCGGATGCGACCCTCGACAGAAGAATACTCTGAGTTCCTCGCGGAGTACGAGTCGCCAGGTCACATAACTCGCGGCAGGCCGATTGACCAGAAATCGACTGGTACACATTCCGCATCGAGCGCGGTCGTACGCACGGAAAGTGCAACGACGGCAAACTGCGCACGTTGTGTTCAATGCAACCAGGCAGAACGGTCGGAGGAGCGATCCTAAACGCGACGTCCTGCATGTCGGACCAAAATTACAGAACGATATCACCTCGGTTTTAACGAGGTGGCGTCTGTATGAGTACGTTCTGGTGGCAGATATCGAGAAGATGTTTCGGCAAATCCTCGTCGCCCCACCCAGGACCGTCGTTTCCAATGCATCGCATGGCGCGCGCGTCAAACGACAGCTCAAAGCTTACGAATTGAATGCCGTAACATACGGTACGGCGTGCTCCCATATGTTAGCGATGCGAACCCTCCTCGAATTAAAAAGGAACAGGATGGAAGAGGTATCCTCTCGCCGCTCCACGATCCTCGAAGGGACACTATACGTCAGACGACGTATTTATGGGAAGCGATCAACAAAACCCTGCTGAGAAAAGTCGCAAGCAAGTCTTCAATCTCCTGCAGGGAATGGTGTGGGTTCAAGTTGAGAAAATGGGCTGGAAACTCCGCGAAATTATTGCGGAACATCCCCGAGGTGCTCACTCCCACGCCGTAGACCTCCCACTCTGTTCGACGATTCCGAACTAAAGGTGCTTGGTGCTACGATGGATCCCATCCTTAGTCTACTTCCATTTAGATCTGAAACGGTTTAAATCTTCTGCGTTACAGATGACAAAAATAAATTTGTTCTCGGAGATCGCTGAAAGCTCTTCCGAGTCCCCTCGGCTGGTTATCACCAGTCGTAATCCGTGCAAAAATTCTGATGCAGTCCCAATGGCTGGAGAAAATCCAGTGGGACGATCAAATTTCCACGGACACACGCAAAAAACAGTGGAACACGTTTTGCAGGGGATTGGAGCAGTCTCAAAGAACGCATAAAATTCCCGAGATGGATCAATACGGAGCGAGACGCAGTTGCGGTGGAACTACACGGATTCTGCGATGCATCACTCGCTGCCTATTCGGCCGTCACTTGCTTACGTGTGACGACGAAAAATAATGACGTGTTTACGACATTAATCATGGCAAAGACACGAGTGGCTCCGATAAAAACACAGTCCTATCCCCGTCCTGGAATTGAATGGGGCTGTGTTACTTTCCGAGCTCATAGTGCACGTGAAACGGTCATTCCCCCATAGAGAATGAGCCGCATAATCTGCTGGACAGATTCCACGATTGCACTCGCTTGGCTGAAAAAGCATGCGTCGACATGGAAGGTTGTGATAGCCAACCGTGTGTCAAAGAAATTCAGACCATGCTCCCCCAAAAGCTGAATGGCGGCACGTTCCCACGCGCTTCAACCCAGCGGATCTGAATTCGCGAGTGTAGATGCCGCAGAACTCATTCCAGTTCGAATTATGGATTTTCCGGGCCGAAATGAAAGCTTCGACAATCCAGAGGAAAAATTGAAGCCGAAATCGCCAGCCTCGCTCGAGACCGAGGAGGAGTAAACGCGTATCGCATACCCTCGTGGCCACTCCGGAAAAGGAATGGAACTTAGTTTTCCGATTTTCCAAATGGAGCAAGCTACAACGTTAGTTGACTGCCTATTGCCTCCGATTCCGGAGGCCGGCGGTCGGGAGAACGAGGTCACTCGATGCAAAAGTTGTCGAAGCAGCGGGAAATCCAGCGTGCAACGGAAGAATTGCACGCTACTTACGGCGTACGCATTTCGCAGGAGAGTACCGGTGCTTGAAAAAGCGCAAGGGGAGAATCCCTGCGACATCTACTCTAAAGAGCCTAAACCACGCTTTTTCTCGACGATAAGGGAAGTCTTACGAGTGGGTGGAAGGTTGGAGAATGCGACGCTTGCATGGGAAACCAAACACCCGATTATCCTGCCGAGAAACATCATGTAGTCTAACACCCATTGATGAAATCGAGCAATACCACGTGGATACGTTGCACGGGGAGTTTACAATTGAGCCATGTACACGGTGAGACAGGAAATTCTGGATCATCGGCTGCCCGAAAACGCGGCACGCACGGTTATCCACCCAATGCATACGATGCGTGAGGATGGCAAGCAAATACCTCCACGCAAATCATGCAGGATTTTAATACCGGAGCGCAGTCGCGGCGGCACGACGCTTTGCTCAAACTGCGGAGTCGAGCTACGCGGGACCGTATCCCGGGGTCCGCGACTCCGCACGCCGGTCGTGGTGAAAACGGCTGCATAAAGCTTATACATAGCAGTGTTCATCTGCTTCGCTTCTACGAGAGCCGTGCACATCGAACTTCAAATCCATGATTATACGACGAGGTGGCATTTCTGGCGGCCCGCGATTAGACCGATTTATCGCCCGCCGCGGAGTTCCGTCCTGTATGTTCAGTGATAACGGAGACGAACTTCGTCGAACAGATCGGGGTGAAGGAACGCTTCAAGTACACGGTGTATCAAACTCTCAGAAATGCGAACGAAGTGCGGTCAAAAAGGGCATTAAGTGGGTTTAATCCACCCAGTGCTCCCCACTTTGGTGGTATGCAAGAAGCCGGCGTGAAATCGGTGAAACATCACACTGGAAACGCATCATCGGCGAATTTACACCCACAAGCGAGGAAATGCAGACCTCCTCCTCTGCAAGATCGAGCGAGTCTGAATTCACGCGACCGATCGCCGCTTTGAGTGACTGTCCCGAGGATTATGCCCCTCTCACGCCGGGCCACTTCCTAATAGGCGGACCGATGAATGCACTTCCGGTCGAGTCAGTGGAAAAGGAAAATCTCTCGCTGGCTTACGCGATGGAAACCATCAGAAATTTCCACGAGCAGCTCTGGAAGCATTGGACGCGAGATTATCTCCACGCACCTCCAGAAACGCTATAAGTGGCGCACCGCCCAAAGTGCAGTTAAAACCGAATGACTTGGTTTTGGTGCAAAGCCCTCTTCTCCCCTTTGAGTCAATGGGAAATGGGACGAATCGAGGAAGTATTACCGGAGCCGAGATAGGTGCGTACGTGTAGTTAAAGTATGTACAGATTACGTCTACATACACACGTCCGATTACACGGTTGTGTAAACTGCCCGTCGATGAGTCCAACATCGACAACGGCCGGCGAACGCACACGGGATAAACCAGAAGACCCGAATTCCGCTGTATCGAGGACAAGGACGAGTGAGAACAGCCGTTTAGAATCGAAACGGGTATGAATTCTCACATATCCAGCGTCTTTAGAATAATACAGTGAGAGGGAGATATACCCTACCATCCCGGTAATTAATCTGGAAGGGAGCGATTCGCGACATCCGCACGGCAAAAAGCAGGATCACGCAGGACAGATCGCCCAGTTTCCCGCTGCCTGGTAGCAAAGTGAAGAAGTGAAAATAAAAAATATAAGAAATATGTCGTCCGAGCGGAGACGAGAGTCTGATTACGGTGGTGGGGTCCCCACAGGATGGCCAGGGGGGTGATAGACAATTTACCCGGATGGTGATCCTGGCCGACGAAAACCAGCCCTCTGGCCCTTCGGGCATACAGGCCCTAACGGAGCACCAGGAACCCGCCGCGACCGGAGGGACGAGTCCGGGAGTCGGGCCCACAGCCCATGTTCCCGATCGATTTGGGGCGGGACGTACTGCGGAGTGCCCCCGCACGTCCCCCTGGACCACACGGCGGTATCGCCACAAGGTCCCAGGGGGCCACTACAAGATTAAGTGGGAGAGGGGTGGCCGGTTGCAGAAGTTAGAGTTCTACCCGGCCGCATCCACGGGCCCCGCACCGGCCCCGACCGCCCACGCAGTAGCGACGGCCGCACCACCGCCTGTAGCTGCACCGCCGCCACCCGCCGTCGAGCAACGACCGGCGCGACGCGCCTCGCCGCCCGCGCACTATGAGCGGCGGGATTACGCACGAAGGAGACGGAACCGGGGGCCCGCTCGACCCATAACGGCCAGCCGCCCCCGAAACCGGAGCCACCAGACCCAGCAGCCGCACCGACGACCTCGTCGCCGGGAACCCACGGGTTGCAAGCTCTCTCCGGGAGGTTCTGCTGACCACCCTCCGGTTGCTGGAGGAGGACGAAAAGGGCCCAGAGCACGCCGCTGAGGTAAAGTTACACAATTAAACCTTTACAATAGAAAGTTGTTGAAAGTGTACTTCTACCTTCTCTACGGGCTTTACGCGACGTGACCGCGACCTACGCCTCCTATTCTTGTTGCACGGACCGTGCAAGGGGGGCGGTATGTTTAAATATCCGACCAATTACCGACCTAATTACCAACCGTTGATACTAATTACCGACCTAATTACCGACCCCCCCACCACAGCGCTCCCCCAACGGTCGGGCCCCCCACCCCACTCCCCCTGGCCCTCGATTCCCCCCTCCCCCGCACCCCCCGCGGGGCCCAAGGCTCAGAACTCCCCTTATACACCTACTCGTCCCATTATTTTTCGTCGTCACCCGTAAGTAAGTGACCTGGCCGAATAGGCGCCCAGCAGTGATGCGTCGCCAGAATCCGTGTTGTTCCACAGTAACTGCGTCGGCTCCGTATTGGATCCATCTCCGGGAATTTTAGTTCTTTGAGACTGCTCCAATCCCTGCAAAAACGTGTTCCACGTTTTTGCGTTAATCCCCGTGGAAATTTGGTCGTCCACTGGATTTTCTCCAGCCATTGGGACTGCATCAGAAAATTTTGCACGGATTACGACTGGTGATAACCAGCCGGGGGGATCGAAGAGCTTCGCGATCTCCGAGAACAAATTTCTTATTGTCATCGGTAACGCAGACGGTTGAAACGGCGTTTGCAGATCGAAATGGAAGTAGTCTCGGATACAGGATCCATCGTAGACCCAAGCACTTTCAGATTCGGAATCGTCGAACAGAGTGAGGATTCTACGGCGTGGGAGTGAGCACCTTGGGGATGTTCCGCAATAATTTCGCGGAGTTTCCAGCCCATTTCCTCAACTTGAACCCACCGCCCTGCAGGAGATCGCAGACTTGCTTGCAGAATTTTCTCCAGCAGGGTTTGATGGTTTGGACGCTCCCATAAATACGTCGTCGACGTATATGCCCCTCTCGAGGATCGGAGCGGCGAGAGGGTACCTCTCTCCATCCTGCTCCCTTTAATTCCCGAGGAGGGTACGCATCGCGCTAAATATGGGGCGCACGCCGTTACCGTATGTTACGGTATTCAATTTCGAAAGCTTTGAGAGAAGCTTTTTCGTCGTTTGACGCGCGCCATACGATGCATTGGAAACGAAGAAGCGGTCACCTGTGGGGCGACGAGGATTTGCCAGAAACATCTTCTCGATATACTGCCACCAGAACGTACTCATACAGAACGCCACCTCGTTAAAACCGAGGGTGATATCGTTCTCTGTAATTTTTGGTCGCGACATGCAGGACGTCGTTTGGGGATCGCCCTCCGACCGTTCTGCTGGTTGCATTGAATACAACTCTCGCAGTTTGGTCGTCGCACTTTCCCGTGCGTACGACCGCTCGATGCGGAATGTACAGTCGATACTGGTCAATCCGGCTCAGAAAGCCGAGGTCATGTGACCTAAGGACTCGTACTCCGCGAGGAACTCAGAGTATTCTCTGTCGAGGGTCGTAATCCGCCTCCGGATTTACGCCTCATCCTCGCGAGCGGACAGCGCTATGTGGAACGGAGTCGTCCATAACGCTTCGTCCGGTCTCGGGTGATTCAAGGGCAATCGGACTATAAACCGTCCGGTTTTGTCCCGTTCAGACGGTTCTTCGGAAGAGTGCTTCGCACTCTTTTTCCTGCCTTGGACCGGACACCGAGGTCGTGGGGATTTCTTCCCGGTTTCCCAGAATCGTCAGAATTGCCGTAATCCAAGCGATTCGAGAACGGTGCAATGCAGCGTTCTTACCGTATTCCGGCCGTCGCATCCCAGCGTGTATAGGGGCCGGATATTTTACCCAGCCAAACGCCGTTTCTTGGGCGATCGGACCATCCATTCGCCCCTCGTCGGAAGCCCGAACGAATCACCTGAGCATATAAATCCCGCTCCGACCAGAATTTCGATCGTAGGATCGGCCCTGGCTTCTGGATCGGCTAACGGTAAACCTCGGAACGCACTTGTAAACACGCGCGTTCGCCAACGCGTGTTGCGGTAGGTCGTGATTTCGGCACGACGTACGCTTGAAGCGACACATATCGGTTTTGACTCGTTTATCGAGGCCGAGGTTTTAAACCGACGCTATATTTTATTTGCTGCGTCTGGCCGCCCCCAGAAGCCCGATACCGTGGCTGGGGAGTACGCACGCGTTTCAATCGGAGGTCGTTTGCCAGACCTGCGGAGACGAATGACGTCTTTCGATCGCTTATTGGTCTAACAAGTGCTCGCGCGATTCGCGATGAACCGATCTCTCCGAACACGCGTACTCGTGCAAAGTGGCTTAGCAGCTTACCACCCGCAGTCCTCGGTGCGCCTGTACGCGAAGCGCGGTACAGTGTGGCGATGTCGAGGCCGATTTCTTGTAGGCCTTCGAAGTCGAAAGGTTTTCCTTTCTGGCTTCCGATACGGCCATACTTCGTGGATGAGCGTTGTAAATCGCTCTCGTCCTGCGTTGGCCGTATGCACTTTGCGCCTGCGGCCTCGGATTATCTTGTTTCCCGCAGTCCATCATCGCGGGTGCAGGAGGGTATGATGCTTCCCCTACCGACCGATTAAGCATACCTGGGGTCTCTGACATTTGTGATACCGTATGAGAAAATGCGAGGCATAGCGCACAGGCCATGCGGTTCTGCGCGTAGTGGTGACGCATTTTTGGCGTCAGCGCCCGAAAAGTGGTGCATTGAGGCCAGGACTGTGTGCCCCAGTGCAGAATCCACATACTGGCATCCGCATTTTGTTTTGGTTCGCCCGTCGTTTGCGGAACCCGAGCGTCTCAGGTTTGGGGCCGAAGTCGGTTCCCATAACGACGTTATGGCTTGCTGCAGCGGCTTCGAAGCTTGACGCTTTTGGTCTGCCGAGGCGTCGATGGGCTTCGGCGTGCGGCATTTGTTTCCGGGCAGCGAGCTGCCTCTCGACGGTCCTCTTTCATCGAAAGCGAGAGCTTGCGCGTGATGATCGACGAAGATTCGGACATCCTCGAACATCGGGTAGTTAGTCGAGAGGCCGAGCGATCTCTGCCATTCCAGCTCCAATTTCGGAGTGAAATGTTGTATCGTCCAGTACGCTAGCATCCATTCTACTGGCGCTGTTCGGACGTGGGCCCTTTCTTAATGCAGCTAGAGTCTCTGTGCATTCCACAGTGGCCTGCTGCATGCTGGCACTCAGATCCGTTGAATTCGAAAATCTGCTTCAGCGAAAATAGTTTGTCCAGCAACCTTCCCGTGACCATCGCGTGGAAGCCCCGTATTTATCCTTGAACGCATTCTCCACGCTTCCCGGGAAGATTACGTCCGACAATCTCGAGCGACGAAATCGTCGCGAGAAGCTGGATTCCTTTCAAGCATGCGATTCCAGATGGTTCACAATTTCTGTACACGTCTAATAACGGCTACCATTGTTCATCACCCCGTGTGGTAAATAGATCCTCGAAATGTTCCCATTCCCGAGGATTCCCTCCCGATTTAGGCAATCTTTGCTTGGGGGAGCTCAATGGGCATGCTGGTGCTGGACTCTCCGGTGCCGGGTGAGTCTCTGATTCAGGCAACGATTCTGTGTCAGCTCGGCGGTTACGAAATCCTGGAATTCCATGGAATTCGTTTTCCACGCCGAGGAAGGTAGCTTCTGGCTTAAAAGCGTATAGGCTTGCCTTTTTGCGGCGGCAATCATCTTCCGCACGTTCGCATACATAGGTGCCGGACATCCCGCCATATTCGCCCGGCGTAGTCGGAAGGCTTTTCTTGGAGGAGGTTTTCTCCGTGAGATTTAGCTCTGCCCATTTTTTGAGATTTATGCTCACGAGATCTAAGACGAGTCAGACTCGTCTGTTAACTCCATGAGCTGATCCTCTCAATGTCGGCACGCGACATGGGCTCGGATATAACGTCATAGCGAGTTTGTCCCGAGGATTAATCAACTCGATTCCAACTCTTACGTGGTAGCCGAGAATTTCGTCACGTGCAAAGGCAGTCACCTTTCCCCGTTCCAATCAACCTCGTTTTGATCCGGCTCGAAGGACCTTATGTTAGGGGAGTAGGTTTGAAAAAACCTCACCCTAACAGTGTGGTCGGATCGTGTGAGGAAGGAACGTCGGGAAAAGAAGATACAAGATTTTCAATTTAATTTTCGGCTTAGTCCGAATGAATCGACTAAGCCGTTTATTCTCGTAAACTTTTGGAAACAGAAATTATAGTAATACGAATTGTCTGCCCGAAAGCCAGACGCCGCAACTGCACGTAAATCCTGTTTGGTAAACCTGCTTAACTGAAAAAAGAGAGACACGAATAGGCGTTTGCAATACGCTGTGACCAGACGTGAGTCACGCTGTGTGTCTTACTTTCTTCCGCGCTCGTCTGGTCTGTGCTTTGTCGCACCCAGGAGCAGGGATCTCAACCGCCGCGATGCGCAGCTAAGCTAGTGGACTGTATGTGTGAGCGTTCCCATTAAATCGGGAATCGCTTGCTTATTATTGTCGTGTACGAGATTTCTGCTCGTCTAATTTCACGGCTGCAATTTCTGACTGCAATTTATGACTGTGATTTATGACTGTCGCAGGAGAAGGTGATCGGAGGGAGGTTGTAAGGAACCAACCTTTCAGCCGGTCCCCGGCTCTTCACCGCCTTCGTAAGTGCGTACGGCACTGTGTGGTGCAGAGCTTGTCAACGGCGCCCCCTTAGGTCGACTTACGGTTGGGCCTGAGACCACGTTTGCTTGTCGGAGTCTCCGTCCTACGCTTGCAGGGACCGTACTCCCTGGCGATTTTGGGACGTGTCCTAGCTTTCGCCGATAGCTGGGGTTTAAAAATGTGTCCCGCTTCGACTGGAAGACGGCAAATCCACCCAGAGGTATTATTCACCTGTATGGTGGGGTTCGAAGCCGTTTCTGACCGTCAATTGGAGGAACGAGGTTGTGCCTCGATCCTCTAGTGCACGATGAGTTCCACTCAGGGTTTTTCCCACACCTGGATTATGGAGTCGTGAACTAAGAAAACCGCGAAGAACCTCGCACCTATAACTTGGGATGAGCTTAGCCCTCTATCACTTGGGAAAAGATTGAGTCCAATAAGGGTTTCTTCCCACACCTGTTTTATGGATCGTTTTCCCCGGGAAGCACTCAGATTACTTCGAGTCTATTCCGAATTAAATAAGAGTCTGATTACGCATGGCTCGGTCGTGTACCGACTGGCTCGATACGATAACTCGCGCATAATTCCTTTGCAGCGCTCCGAGGGTAGTCGAAGAACTCGACTCCGGAGTCCGGATTGCTCAATTATTCGTTTATGCGACTGCTGAGCGTGTTCGTAAATACCAGAAGTGCTCGTGGCAGTGGTTGATAGCAGTGACGGACGAGCCCGAGCTGCCAAAAGTGAGCGCGGGAGTGGTGAGAGTCTTCCGTCACGCGGCGCTGTCGCCGTGTCTCTGACGTCCGTCTCTGTCTATTATAGAGTTTTCATACCTTGCCTCTAAACTCGGGCGTTTAAACCGCTTGTTTCAAAATTGAACGTTAATTTAATCGTTCGCGTGACTTTACCGAAAACCTCAGAGCAACCGTGTTTTTCTGTCCTCCTATATATGTCTTTTGCGAATAGCGGACGCGTCGACCTAGAATCTTCCTGGTCGGTCAGCGTAACCGAAAACAAACGGCGAGTAACGCAGGTGTTTCGGATTTAAATTAACTATTGCATTTTAATCGATATTCAAACAATATTCCATTTACCTATACATTTAAAATTACAATCCTTTTATCTCCATCTAAGTTTTATGTTATCTCCTAATTTTCTTATTCTGTTTTAAGTTAATATACATATCTCTCAGACACTCTATTTAATAAATTACCTTTTCATTTGTTATTTAACTCCGAGACCTGCATGAAATTTCTATAATAATCTATCCCGGTCTATGTCATTTAAAAAACTACTTTTTTTACTTACCTTCGATTTTTCAGTCATTTATCATACCGTTTATCTAGCTTACAAACGCTACTGTACCGGACCGTATCATATTTTATTGTATTTATGAGGGAATGTTGCAAAGTAGGTGCGCGCGGGAGCGCGTATGCTGTGTGTGTGCTGCGTGAGGACGATGGACGATCGTCCTGTTCGTCTGCGACGAGGTGGCAGTCGCTAAGGTGGAGTCAAAGAAAAAGCACGTGTAAAGTCCATCAGATTACCTATTTTTATTCTCATTAAATATTGAAATTTCCTCCATTTAAAGCTGGTTAGATTACCGTCTTTTTCGTCACCCCTCTCTACCACATCCTACAAAATGGGGGCTCGTCCGCCGAGGAAGGATAGTCGAGGAAAACGGGTTAAAAAGTGCTGGAAAGAGTTCGAGCGGTCGTACTACGAAGTAACCACAAAGGCATAAAGTGATAAAGTGATAAAGTAAGCTTAGTGGCGAATCAGTGGTGTGAGCGAATCGAAAAAACAGAAAGTAAAAGTGACTTGTGAGTGAAAAAATAGAAGGAAATGGATAAAACGGACGACGGAAATAACGACAGCGAAAGAAACCGTAATGGCCAGCGAGATTGCGACGCGAAGAAAGAAGAGAAATCAAAGGCAAAGAAATCGACAAAATGAAAATCAGTGAGCTACGCAAAGGTTGAGCGAACTGAGACTGGAAGGCGACAGGTAAAAAGCAGATTTAAGAGAAAGATTAAAGAACTACACATGAAAGGCAAAGAGGATGACATAGAAGAAAGAAGCTGGAAGAGAATCCCTGAGGAGAGGAAGCTCGAAAGTAGAAGATGAAGATTTGATAAGACCGGAAGTAAGCAATATAAGGGGCAGATCGATGGGAAAAGCGTGCAGCGGACAATCCAGTATTTTTACAATTAAAAGATGTTGAGGAGTCCATACACGTATTTTGCAGGCGACGATAAGTTACCCTATCAAAAAATGGATCCAAGATTTCGAACGACATGGGTACGTTATTGCAATGGAACGATCTGCAGATGCTGATTTACGCAGAACGCATGTTACGAGGGTCGGCGGAAATAATTTATCACGGCAGAGGAAGGTATCCGATCATGGGGAGGTAATTGCGTAAGCGATTGGAAAAAGAATTTAAAAACGGAGACAAACAGTGCTGTAGGTACAATTCAGAACTGTATAAACGGAAAAGATTGCCTCAAAGAAACTGGACGACAATATATATATATTCGATGCGCAGAAATAGCCAGCGAAGGTAACGTCGAAAGAAAGGTGCCCTTATCGAGTACATAATTAATGGAATTCCAGGACCAGAGAGATACTAACAGAGGCTATTCTGCTTATCAGTCACGTACGATAAAAGGAATTGAGAAAGCTAATCTAGAAATATACGATAAAATGAAAGTGTTAGAATGCCAGGAGTTTTCCTGGCTAACGGGAGTCGGATTACGTGGGAAAGGACTTTAGGAAAAAGTATATTAAAAATTGATGCACTTGATTTATATTTTCGCTTGGTCGCTTATCGCGGCCAAGCCGTTTATTTATTTTAAATTTTAATTTATTAGTAACAAAAAAGAATAGGAAAAAAAAACCACCTCGACGTCAGCCAGACGTTGGGGGGGAAAAAAACCTACGGCTGCCGCTCACCCTCAGCCCTCGTTGTTTGGTCTGTAACAAGGAAGGACAAGGCTGGATTTTAATACCTTGTAACGCTTGCATTGCGTTGCCCGTCTCACTTTATTTCGCACGCTCCTGTCTGTGCTAGTCGCACTCAGGAGCGGGAATAACTGAACCGTGCTCGTCGAACTGAGCGATGTCTATGTGGACTGTATATGTGAACGTTCTCGTAAACGGAGAAACGTTCTGATCGCAGTGCGGAAGAAGAGATTTAATTTCTCAATTCTCCGTTTTTTGCGATGGTTGAAATGCCGCAGGAATGGACAACAGGTGGAGGTTGTAAGGCTCCCAAATGTTGCTCAAATCCTGATTTCTCACCGTTCTCGTATGCGCACAAGGCGCGGTGTGGTGTAGCCCTTAACGGCGCACGAAACGTCTTACGTTTAAAGGAGCGTACCACGGTGCTCTTTTGCGGTGCTCTGCGCACAGGAGTACGTACACTGGCGGTCAAGGGCGTTGCTTCAGGAAGGCGTGTCGGAAGCGCGGGAAGAATCCGGTTTTCTCCAGCTCCAGCACGAGTAACGGCAAGCCCACCGGGGTATCGACCAAAAGGATTACCCTGGGGTGAAAATTCAAAACCGATGCGGACAATTCAATGTCTATCACGACCGCGTCAAATGCGGCAGTACGTGCGATGCGACAATTTGCTCTTCCACGGCCGCCGAAGCTCAAGCGCTACGTGGAGAAAATCCAGCCCTCACACGACCGCGTCAGATACGGCAGTCCGTGTGGCCAGAGGTCAGTACTGAGTAGGCCGTAGCCGCACTGGCTGAAACTGTACTTCCGACGACCGCTGAGTTCAGCGGAGACGTTGGAAAGTCAGCCTCACGACCGCGTCAAATGCAGCAGTCCGTGATATAACCGGTAGTCTCTCACGACCGCGTCAAATGCAGCAGTCCGTGGAGCCGTCAGCACTGACTGGGCCTTAGCCCTTGGCGGCTGGGACTGGAGTTATCGACGTACACGTGAAACGAAGATTTTCCTCCGATTCGCTTCACGGCCGCGAAAACTCAAGCGCTACGTGAAGCTGAGACGAAAACTCCACAGTCTGTTTGGACTGAAATCTCGACAAACGGGAGACGAGTTTCCTCGATTCGCCCCTCTCACGGCCGCGAAACACAAAGCGCTACGTGAAGAATTCGGCGAAGATTTATATGAGTCATTTAATCGGGGCTGGAAAAATGCCTCACCGATTTAATTAATTGCGAAGCAGCATTCGATTAATGAGTCTCAAGCGAAAGGTTCGAGTGTTCTCCAGAACCCTTTTTCCGGAGAATCTGGCTTCGTCGCGGAGCCGATTCGTTCGTCGATCTGCTCGCTGCGAGGACCAGGAATTCGAATCCACAAAGCGAATGAGACATCACGCAGTCACGGCCACCACGGGAGGGGCAATCACCCTCTCGCGGCGCTATCCCTGCAACTCTTCGATATCTATCTGCCTTTTACTCAATTTTTAATATTTCCAAATACCCTCTCTGTTTATGGATCCTTCAGACGATCAGAGTCCCCAAGTATATACGGTATTAGGGCGATCACGTGACTGAGCAGCAAACAAACTCGTGTGTGGTTCTTCTAACCTGTATTGGTCCCTGTAGCCCGCCGATCCTACGCATCAGAGAGTCTCTGGAATGTCGTGTATTGCGCGAAAGCAAAAAGCTGTACGAAGGAATTTACGGTTCTCAGTTTATGGTTCACGTTAAATTAGATAATTCTCTTAACGGTTTCTCAAACCCGTCAATTAACGCGATATTTAAACAGAAAGAAAAAGGCTGGAAGGAAGTTGAACTATGGTAAGAAAGAAGAAGTAAAAAGAAAAGGAGAGAGGCATCCGCTAAAACAAAGAAGCCTCGTTGCAACTTGCGTGTGGATTGCCAGAACACACGGCGCTAAGAACTGTCCAAATAAAAGGTACAAGGGGCCAAAATGTTTTTAAAATGTAACAATTTTGGGCATATATGAACAAATGCACGGTAAAAAAGAAGGAAACAATACCGAACCTGCAAACGTAAAATTGCATTGCGAATCCTAAATCGACATATCCAATAAAAATAAAAGAGAAAAAATGCCAAGCGTTAATTGACTCTGGGAGCAGATATCTCATTGGTACGAGAGGCGAAGCACAGGGATATCGGCAGACCGGCATTAAAAACCACGGCGATGAATATAACCGGCGCAGGCAACGCGCAACGACGAAAGGTCATCGGCGCGCTTTGATTCGGACATACTGTTAGATGGAGAGACACATAGTCTCAAATTCTTTGTTATTCCAACATACTCAATTCCGCACGATGTTATTTTTGGGACAGGATTTTCTGAAGAACGTAAATATTCAAATACACAAGAGGTGGGGAAATAATCAATATCCAGAAGATAATAACGACGGCAAAGGATGTACCGGCAGAGCAGTGAAAGTCGAAAACGAAGAAACGATCATCAACGTATTGAAGAGGGAGGCGGCCACGGGTAGTGTTGACCAAAGCATTTGCAGAATTGCGAGAAAATCATGTATATCGAAAAAGGTGAAGTGAATGCTGAGGGACGCATACAAGGACAAAATACTCAAGCTAATTGGCTTGAATATCAGCCCAGCGAAAAGCGGCAAATACAGAAAGGTAACGACAAGAAATTGTATTAAAAGATGATAAGCCTCTTAACTGCAGACCGCGACGGTTGGCGCCAAAGGAAAAAAGCGATGATTAGATAAACAGGTAAATGAATGGTTAAAAGAGGGAATTATTCGACCGAGTAAGAGCAGAATTTGCAAGTCCGGTAGTCATAGTTCCGAAAAAGAATAATTTTTATAGAGTTTGCATCGATTATAGAGAATTGAATAAGAAAAATCGAGCGTGATCATTTTCCCGATGCCGCTACATCGAGGATAGAATAGACGAGTTAAAGAAAGAGCGCGCGTATTTTCTACAATTGATTTAAGAGAATGGATTTTTGCACGTACCGGTAGCGGAAGAAAAGTATAAGGTATACTGCGTTCCGTAACACATAGCGGACAATTTGAATTTCTAAGGACGCCGTTTGGAGTTTGTCTATTAGCACAACTGTGTGTTTTTTAAGATATATAGATAGAGATATTTCAGAGGATTTAATTCGACGTAAAATAATGTTAACTTATGTAGGCGATGTAATAATACCGGGAGAAAAATGATGAAGATGCGTTTCCGGAAGTTGGGTGAGGTTTTAAAAGTAGCAGCCAGAAATGGGCTAACGATTAACTGGGGATAAATGTCAATTTTTGCAGTTAAAGGATAGAATATTTAGGACACGAAGTCTGAAAGCGGAAACGTATATCCAAGTAGCTTAATAAAATTCCGGGCAGTCGAAAAATTTCCAAAACCAAAAGAATAAAAAACATATACAAAGCTTCTTAGGGTTAACGGGATATTTTTCGCAAATTCGTTAGAGAAATTATGCCAAAAATCGCATAAGCCACTATCCGATTTAATTAAACAAGATGTTATTACCGCAATTTATATGGAGGGAAAAGGACAAGAGCAAACATTTTTAGCGTTACAATCTATATGCTAGCTAAAAAGCCAGTGCTACGAATTTATGATCAAAACGCAGAAACAGAGGTCCATACTGCCACGTATATCAGCCAGGAAGGGTTCGGCGCAGTTTTGCTACAGAAAATAACAAACGAAAACGCATTTCATCACCTGTGTATTACTGCCTTACAGCAAGAAAAACTTCCGAAACAGAACGAAAATGTCATTCTTATGAATTAGAGGTGTTAGTGGCGATAAATGCAGTACGGAAATTTCGCGTGTATCTCTTGGGCGTGCCGTTTAAAATTAGTTACTGATTGCAGAAGCATTTAAGAAAACACTGTCAAAAAGAGATTTGTCACCTAAAATTGCGCGTTGGGCATTGACCCTTGAAGGAATTTGAGTATAGAATAGAACATCGAAAAGAGGAACGCGACTTAAGCACGTAGATGCGCTCAAGTAGAATTCCGGTCTTAGTGATAGAAAATAAAATTGCTCACATTAGATGATAAAAAGAAGAGAAACCAAAAACCGAAGAAGAAAAGACTACAGAATAATTAGACGTATTTTGAAAGCGAAACGTACGAAGATTATTTAATAGAAAACGATATTTTTGATGAGGCGAAGGAACGGTAAAAATGTAATTGTGGTACCTTCTTGTTTACAAACAGAAATAATAAGAAAAACGCACTTTGAAAATGGCCACTTTGGCGTAAGAAGAAAAAATAGAAAAAGAGGCGGTTTGAGTCAGAATATTATATCCCTACATTAGAAGAAAAATTAGAAAAAATTTGTTAGTTGTTGCATTCCGTGTATATTATCCGAGAAAAAAATTAGGAAAAAAGGAAGGTGCAAGTTAACTCCGATACCCAGAAGGGGATAGGCCTTTAAGTACGTATCACTTATAGATCATTAGTAGGCCCTATATGGCGGCGACAAGTAAATCATATAGATACATTTTGGTAGTAATAGATGGTTTTTCCAAATTTGCATGGTTATATCCTACGAAAACAGAGTAGCAGCAAGGAAACAATTGGTAAGGATTAGATAGTCAGCAAAGAATTTTCGGCAATCCAAGATCGCATCATATCGAGACAAAAGGAACTGCATTCACGTCTCTAGAATTTCAGAAATATTGCGAAGAAGATGATATAGAAAAATAGGGAAATTACGACGAGGAGTTCCTCGCGGGGAAACGGACAGGCAGAGCGCACTATACGCACTGCATAATACCTGTATTAGCAAAATTGTCATTAAATAAATCCGGACCAATGGGTATAAATATGTAGGTAGAGAGTTCAAAAATGTATAAATAAGCACCATACCAGCGAACAATAGGACCATGACACCGTTTGAAGTCCTTTTTGGAAGAAAAAAATAAAAACCATTGAAGATCACAGGAAATTATCACTGTTATCGAACAGGAGAAGCTTATTCACAAATGTACAATGAAAACCGCGATGATTTAAGAGTTTTGGCGAAAGAAAATTTGTTAAAGGTACAGGGAGGAAAAATAGGCGACAATATGATAAAAACTGTAAACCGGCGAAACAGTACAAAGAAGGCGATTTAGTATTTATTAAAAGAACGCAATTCGGACCTGAGCTTAAAGATTAAACAGAAATATTTAGGACCATACAAAAATGCTTAACGAAAGTTAAAGCGGAAATGATCGATATGAGGGTAGCGCGAACAGCGAATGATGGTGAAGGACCTATGATGACTAGTACCGCCGTAGATTACATGAAACCGTTTGATTGTAATAGAGAAATTGACGGCGTGCCTTGGAGACCGAAGATAATGCAGGAAAGGCCGAGGTGAGGGGAATGTTACAAAGTAGGTGCGCGCGGGAGCGCGTATGCGTATTTGTGTGCGTGAGGACAGTGAACGATCGTCCTGTTCGTCCGCGATTGGAGTCAGTCGCTAAGGTGGAGTCAAAGAAAAAGCACGTGTAAAGTCCATCAGATTACCTATTTACCATATTCTCATTAAATATTGTTCCTCATTTAAGTGGTTAGATTACCGTCTTTTTCGTCACCCCTCTCTACCACATCCTACATTTATTTTTATCCCATATTACCCCCATTTTATTTTTATCTTATTTTACTGTAAATTTAAATTTAAATTTATAGTATGGCATAGTATAGTATCTATAGTACACTTACACAGTATTTTATAGTGTTGTAATTTATTTTCATATCATTTTACACCATTTTATTTTATTTTATTTGAACTTATCTTACGTTACCTCACTTCTGCGGTATTTTATTCTTTCAGTCCATTCTATTTTTACTTATTTCTACTTTATTTTATTTAATATTATCTTATTTATATCACTTCATCCCAATTTACGACCTGAGTATCGTTCAAGTGCATCCCACGGGCATCTGTGGGGAAACTCACCTGGTAGGTTTAAAGGTAAAGGAGAGCCCCTTGGGTCCGCCGGTAAAGTGGACTGGGCAGTCGGTTAGGGGCAACAAAGGTGAGTGTTCAGCATCACAGGAGGAAACGACACCAACTGCCGGAGAGTTATCCCGGGCTGGTAAGGGCAAGGATCCCTTCGTGACACCGGCACGGTCGGTAAGGTGCAGAGATGGCAGCACCGGGGAAAGGACAGGTAGAGTAAATTCCTGCGTTAGACTTGAACGCTATGGCAAAAATACCGAGCGGCGGGACTGGGTATATACCCAGAAGTAGGACGGCTCAAGACAGTGGAGACGTAAGGGTATTACCGCTGCCAGAGTAACATACACTGTGGTTGGAGTATGGCTAGGAATTACCATAGGGAGATTTATTTATGTAATAATTATTTTAAAGTATTGCAAAATGATACTTTCAAAAGACACGTAAAAGGCTTAGATTATTTTATTTTCTACTTGCCCTTTTCATGGCGTGTCAATATGTCTTATTTTATTTTATTTACTTACTTACTTATTTACTTATTACTTATTTATTACCTAGTCGTATATTCTTAATTGTATCCATAATACTACTTTTTTAGAGTAGGCCTCAGAAATCTTAAAATTTTAAATTTCATTTTATTCCAACACGCATCTTCATATTATGTTTTCATTATTTTCAATACTTTCAATACTTTACGAACACTTTTAATTTACTGTTTTCCACATAAATATATATACCTACCTAATATATTTACAGTTCATCACACTTTTCACTACATTCTGGTTTTACATACCCTATCTTACAGTATATTTACTTATCTAAGATACTCTTTTCTATTTATATATTATACTCTATTTTTCATATTTATATTTATTTATTTATTTATTTATTTTATTTTATATTATTTATTCCTCTCTTTTCTCACTACTACATTAGTCTGACTGTATATTATTTTATTTCTATTTGTTAGAGATTACTCGAGTTATCGGCCTTGAGAACTATTTGAATTTAAGGACCGAAAAGAGGTCGATTCTTCGATTTCCCCATTCCGCGGAAGCTCTCCTTCCACTCTGCGGCTGGGACCGCATGAGCTCAGTTCAATCTCAACTGGCGTGTAAGCATAGAGCGAGAGAGAGAGAGAGAGTGATCGTGTATACACAAGCTATCATAAGAACTAACTATGCTAAATAATACTTATGAAGTTAACCAAATAATTATATCATATTAATTATTAACTATATAGCCCGTTTTTGTTATTCGTACTGTGTGTTAATTTAAACGAAAAAACCCTGCAAACTTCAACACTATTCATTTATTTTTAGTACACTTATCTTAGATTTATTTTAGTCTCATTTTGATTTTAGTTTATCTTTTATATTATTTTAATTTATTCTAATCATCTAATATTATTAAAATTATTTTCTCCAATTGTTATGTATCCCATATCACCCTATTTGGTTTGCTTAGGACCATACCTAGAGGATGTTTTAACCCGGACATTGTCTGTACACACCCTGCAAGACAGATAATGATAATAATCCTAATAATATTTCACTTCAGTTTTATTCTACTTTATTTATTTCATTTCTCAAGTACCAATCACTTTGCATATTCCCTCTTGTCCTTGGTCGGTATCTGCTATCACATGCTTTATATTTTTATTTTACTTTACTTATTTTATTTTAGTTTATTCATAAATTATATAATTAATAATCACACTCCACAACCTAAGTACCTGTTACTGCCCTATTTTCTCAAAATATGGCTCCCATAGAAAACCTTCTAAGAACGGACTTTCTTTTCTTCTTTCTTCTTTCTTACAAATGTTCATAGTATTAAACCTCATACAGGTAGTTTCTTTCCCTGCATAAGTCTGGATTTTCTAGCTTAAATTCTGACAGATATAAAGTAAATTAGGTAATGAAGTAAGCATAATTAAATCGAAATTAAGGGATAAAATAATAGTAAAACAGTAAAATCACACAACAGGATGTAACAGAGGAAAGATAGTAGTAGTAGTAGCTAATAGTGTATGTGCAATCAGCCGGTATTATATAAATGTAACAAATAGACGTACGATACAATACAAGTCACTAGTTATTTTTAGTTATTTTCTCTCATTATGAATCAGGTCAGGATTCTTTACCCAGATTATACAGTTTACTGATATGGAAACGCTTTCGTCTTTCATCACTAATAAAATATTATATAATATAATAATAGCATATACATCTACACTCCATATTTTACAGTTATACCCTACAGCTTAGGGGTTTTTCTACATTTACATGTACTTGTCCACTAAAAGATATGGGCTACTATGACACCAAAGAAGATACAGGATAAGCTAAAACATTTACTCTACAGTCTAGTCTAGTTTAGTTTTATCATATTTTATTTTATTTTATATTTCTTCTAGTCTTTCTTATTTTCATTTTTATTCGTACTTTATTTTATTTTATATTTCTTCTGTAGTCTTTCTTATTTCGTCTAGTCTTTCCCTATTTTCATTTGTTATTCGTACTTTATTTTATTTCATATATTTTACTATACATATTTACCTCTACTTGTTAGAATGTGGAGGCTCAAACACTGATTTGGAGAACCTCGTCTAATCAGGGGTCCGGATCACGAGGAATAGGAGGATGAAAAGTAATTATCACACGTTATATATATAGATTTTTTCACGTCGTCGAAAATTCTGACGACGATCTTTTAATTTCCACGATTGTTGGCCCTTGAAAGAATACCTGGCCGTTTGTCTGTTATTTATCGACGCGTGATCCGCCTGGCTGCCGTCGTCTGGCGGCTGCTCGTGTCACGCAGTTCTGGAAACGAAAGAGAGACGGAACGATCGTGTAAATGTTCGGCAACGTAGTCACGCTTTCCCGTCTCGTTTTAATATACACGCGCATCCCTGATTATGCTCGTCGCGCTCAGGAGCAGGAAAATCAACTGTCGCGTTACGCGGCTAAGCTAGTGGACTGTATATGTTTATTGCGTTCCCTTTAAATTCTTAATTTAAAGGAACTGTAATGCAGTTTTGGGAAGACGAGATTCAACCTCGTTTCTTCCTCGACTGCAGGTTTTTGACTGTCTGTAGGAGAGGGTAACGGGTGGAGGTTGTAAGATACTGCAGCCACATGTACCCGCTCCCTCGGCCCTTTTTACCACCTTATGGCGTGCGTACAGGGCACGCACGGTGTGATGTAGGTGTGCCAACGGCGCCCCACTTAGGTCGACTTACGATTGGGCCTGACACCACGTAGCTTGATGAGATTAACGTCCTACGCACAGTGACCGTACTAGACTGGCGATCTTTGGAGGTATTCTGCTGTTCGTCGTAAGCTGGGAATGAAAGTTGTCCCACACTTCGACTAGAAGGTGGTAGAAATCCACCCAGGGTATTTTATACACCCCTGGATTGTGGGTTTACGAACCGTTTGATTTACAAGAGAGGTACGAGAGTCAACCTCGATACCTTAAGCCCACGACCTCTGATTGCAGCGAGGTACGTGTTTTCTCTTTACTTTTCTATTTTTTCAGACCAAAGGTGGGTCGTAGCCACTGCTGAATACTTCGGACACGACCTCTGATTACAGCGATACGTGTCTGTGATATTCAGGCTTGAGGTGGATCGTACCCACTGCTGAATTCGAGATCTCGGATTTTTAACCTGCGAGATTCTACAGTCAATAAATTAATTAATCGGGTGCGTATTCCGATCTGATCTTTTTTAATAGGTAAAGCGATTATGGAGGTATCGACGGCACCGGATGGGTTCCTATCCGTTTTCGTCGAGACGCTTTCTTTCGCTTCCGACTCTAATTTTTAATTGAAATAGAATTAACGTGTTTGGAAGTTAAAGACGTTACCGGATGGATTGCTATCCGTTTTCGTGATTAACTTCCGTACCACGTTTGGTAATTTCTCCGATAGTTCGAGGAGCTCTCCCGGAACTAGTCGGCCGTTTTGGAATTTAAGGGGAGCGGGTTCGTATGCCCATGTGTCTCTACCGATTCCAAATTCAGAGTGACGATCCAGCGCGGTTAGTCGAATTCAGGTGGAGGGCGAATCTCCGACTAGCGGCGCTGTAGACGTTGAATTCGTCTTTGTCCAACTTATTATTGTAGTACCTTCTCTTTATACACTTTTGCGCCGAAACGTTAGCTCGAAATCACGCGTAATAATTTCGTGGATCGCGTGATGTTTCGAAGAAATCCGTATGTGACAGTTTTATAACCTGTCTTGTTTTCGCGTAGCGGACACGAGAGTCAGGCAAACCGTCTCGAGTCCCGGTTACATACGCCTGAGAAAAACAATACCGGGTGACGAATAATATTTTTACTATTCTTATACGCAACGAATTAACGCGATATTTAAACACTACTCTTATTCTATTATTATTTTTTTATATTTTTCTATCTATTGAGTAAATCTGATAATCTATAACAAAACTGGTAGTACCTTCACTTTCAATTATTTTGATTTTATGTTAACATATTATATTTATGTAGGATCAGGAAAGTGATAAATATTAACAAATTAAACGGAATATAACTAAACCAAACTTTAACACTTTAAACTAAACAGCGCAGTTCAATGTTACGTCGGTATTCTTAAATGTACGTCTTTGCGTTTCGACCTATCGCCATTCGAATTACTATCGATGTTTATCATCGCTTGGCCCTTTGCGATGATAAACATGTCATAAACGCTACCTTGCTCAGCGACTAGGTTCGGCCAGGTCAAGCCACGTACAAAGGTACTAGCCGATGCACCCTGCTTCTCCCTTTCTACACTCCCACTCCCTACACTCGGCCATCCTGTTCTAGCATCTGTCCTCCAGATGCTGCATCTACAGAATCAATTTCTTCGCTGCTCATGTAGTGGTCTACTTGGTCCCACGGTTTAATATAGTATGCTACAGTAGTGGTCTGTTTCTGCCATTCTTGATCCCCAATCTTCTCTGACCACATATCAGTTTGCTTTCGCAACGTTTTGCCATAATTCAGGCGTAAGGACCTAGATATTTCGCTGCTAACTTCATACCAGGTCCCGTTTGCGTTCAGCTTGATCGCTACTAATTCGTTATCATGATAAGGTCCGTGCTTCCTTTTCTCTTTTTGTTGCTTATGTCTTCTGATTTTCCCTTTGAACCTTCGCGATATTTTTCCCTGGCCTCCATTCTTTCTTCATCCCTTTTCTCATCAAACATTCCCGCCCACTCCTGTTCCAACATCTCTCACTGATTGGCGCTGCATCGTCTCTTGTCCGCATCCGTGTTCCAAAGAACAATTTGAAACGGTGTTGTATTTATACTTCGGTGATGTGTTGCATTGATATATTTCTGCACCGCCTCTAAATACCTGTACCACTCCTCCGGTTTTAGGTGCGGCTAATTTATGTAAGTATTGGGATGAGTGTTTTTATTGACCCGCTCCACTTGTCCCAGTTGCCTCGTGGAACTCCGAGTCGCGATAAGCAGAGTGTTTCAATCTTTTCCCTCACACAAAGCTACTCCTAAACTCTCCGGATGTGAACGCAGTTACCTCTGTCTCAGAGATAACATACGCCGTGGATTTCCAAACATAGTTGCTTGTTTTCGAAGGTGTCGCGCACTACCTCGCGCTGGTGTTTTTGTCGTTTTCGTTGTATAGAGCCAGACGGAATTTGGTAGAACGCATCAACGCGATGACCAGAATGTGATGATAACTTTTTTTGTTGATGCCAGAGGTCCTAGGTGATCTGACACTGGAATGTGTCGAGCGGAGCCTCTCCCTTATTTATTGGTGTAAAGGAAGCCGTACCTGTTTTCCTGTCTTCCCTTTCTGCCAATATACAATCGATACAATTCCTTACTGTTTTCGATCCCTGGGTCTCATGTCTTGGAACCAGTAGTCTCTCTTCAACGCTGTTTCCGTGCTTAGCCACCGAGAAGTGTCGCTTTCTCATGCATTCGCCGTATAAATTGTGACTGCAAACTTCTAGGAGGACCACACGAATGTCATCATCTACTACCTTGAAAAAGCACCCCACCTCTTACCAAGATAACCGTCTATCTTCCCCTCTTCGGCCCAACTCCAAAATTCTCCGCACTTTTTTCGTCCTCTTGCTGCGCTCTCCGTATTCCTTTCTGTCGCCATACACCTCTCGTCCTCACTAATAATTAGGCATGTTGGCAAAGGGTGCCTTAGCAATGCATCGACGTGTGCCATTCGGTTGCCGGACCGATGCTCAATAACATAATCAAACTCTTCCAATGACAATGCCCATCGCGCCACACGCATACACAAATCACGCTTGCTCATTGTTAACGAAGCAACGCTTTACAGTCTGTTACAATCTTAGAAACAGAATCCCTAATAAATAAACTCGGAACTTTTTGAGTGACCGTACAACCCGCAAGGACTTCAGTTCATAGCTCCGAGTATTTCGCCTCCACGCTTGCGTTGTTTTCCCGCTCGCAAAATGCACCGGATGCATCTCCCCCGTCCGTCGTCGCTACGCTGTAATAAAACCGCTCCAAAACCAGAACATTGACACGCACTTCAGTATGCAGTTCGGTTTGCGCTCCCTGCTGTATGAGATTTAAGCACAGGCTGTCTACATAAACTGGCCTTTAGCTCCTCCGAATGCTTCTGTTTCCCCGGAACCGAATGTAAATTTTACGTTCATCCGCAGCAAATTACGTCAACGGCCTTGCGATTAACGAATATCCTTGTATAAACTTGCGGAAATACCCGGTTAAACCTAGGAAGCTTTGTACTTGCTTGACGCTCGTCGGCTTCGGAGGAATCTTTGAACGGCAACCAATTTACTTTCAGACGGGGACGAACACTGCCGTTTTCAATAACGTGACCGAGAAATTCAACTTTCGTTTGTAATATTTTACATTTTCCAATTAATTTCTAATCCGGCGTTCCTCGCCACCATTAATACCGTTCCGAGATTCCGAATTCCGCTTATAACATCACCCGTTGGTACACAATCAAATCGAAAAATCCACGTACACTAACACAATTCGTCTATTGATGAGTTCTCTAAAAACCGCGTGAATAAATTTCGCATAAAAACAGCAGGTGAATTACACAACCCAAACGGTACACGCAGAAATTCATACTGCATCCGTCAGGGTACAATAAATGATGTGAATTTACGACTATCTTCGCTTACCGCCACGTGAAAGAAACCGTTCCGCAGATCAAGCGTACTGTACACTTTAGCGCCCTGCAATGCATCAATTGGTCCTCCACGAGCGGCAAAGAGAGTACCGATCTTTCACAATTTTCGTTTATTTTTCGGTAATCGACACACAAGCGCGCCGAGCCATGCGTCTTTTTCTTTACCATCACGATGGGACTTGCGTATTCAGAGAGCGATGGCTGTACAATACCGTCTCTGCAACCACTCGCTTCAATCTGCACATTGATCTTTTCTCTCTCTATCGGAGCTAAACCGCCGCGCTCTCTGAAAAAACAGGCTCATCATCCTTCAATATGAGACGCATTTCTACATCTACCTCACATGCTCTTTTTGGGGACGTAACCAAGTCGATCATTGTCCGGACCCTTCGCCTGATCGTGTCGTCCCTAAGATGTGCCAAATCTACACCAAGACCCATTTTCGTCGCATTCAATATGGGAATATTTCTGGCACGCCCTCAGTATCGATGGAGTCCTGCTTCGCGCTTTTCAATTGTGACTACGCCTTGCCTTACTGTAAGATTCACCGAATTTAAAAAGTCCCGTTCCTATAAGTAAATCATATTTTAACAGTGAGTCTCGATACTACATTTATTCCAACGCAGATAAGGGTTGCCGTCGACATGGAGATTCGCTATGAATTTGCCCTAGCGTCCTATTTACATCTCGTTCCGACACCTCGAAACACTATTTCACCCGCTTTAACCCCAGTGCTCCCATTTTAATGTAACATTCTGCTCGCATGAGTGTTAAGTCGCTACCACGTAATCGATAAGCGCTATTATATCTAAACCATTCCAGCCTTACCGCCTTGCATATTTTTTTCTACCGGGGCCTGCTCCACCCAGGTTGGCAGTTTTGCTCACTTCATCATAGCGCTTCCCGGGCATGCTGTGGAAATGTGTCCGTAAACCCCGCAGCTGGTAGCACCTCATACCTCGGTCTTTGGTCAGGACACATTCTGCTAAGATGACCCATCGCTCCACGCAGTTTATGCCAACACCTCGTTGCTTCTTACCCTGGATGTCCCTGCATTGACCTGCTGGAATCCGCTCTGACGTGCCCCCACTGGGTGGTCTAAGCTGAGTCCCTCTGATGTTGTTCCCATACGCAACCGTTGGCAATACTAATCGTTCAAATGCTCGCAACAGCGCATCCGGCGTACTGGAAACAAATTGATGCATCCTCGCCTGGTTTCGTAATATCTGGTCGGTATTCCCTTCTACTAGATAATCGACTATAGCTCTGTATCTGGTTTTCGATGGGGATGCGATTTGCCTTTATCATCCTTATCGTGGTAATAGTTCTCGAAAGGCTCACCCCGTTTCCAAAGTGCGCTCTTGAAACGTTGACGCCTTGCGACAATGGTGCTGGGTCTGTGATGGAAACATATTTTTCGAATTCCACTAATAAGGCGTCAACGCTCATTTCGATGAACCGAGGATGGGAGTGCATCCATTCACGAGCTTTCCCTGAAGCCTCCATTCACTATCAAAATTTTCGCCTCGTCGTCGTTCAAGCGGTAGGTCGCTTGCAATATCCCGTACCTGTTTCACGACCAGCTCGGGAAATCCTCTGACTGTACCGTCAGAAGTAGCCAAGCAATTCGGCAATGGTCTTGACGCCTATTCGTGAATTTTGTGGTGCGGACCGCTCTGCTCCAGACGGCCCCGACTGCCAGCATACCTCGAACTAGAGCTAGTTCGCGTTGTGCGAGTTCAAGCTCTCTCTCCATCAGGGCCTTTTCCCGTCGAAGTAGGTCCATTTCCCGATGTTGTTGTACCATTTCCTCGGCGATTACTGTCATGTAACCGGCACGTTCATTTCCCCGTGTGCGCCTTCCTCCTCCGCAGAAACGGCTGAAGAGACACCATCCCTTCGCGAATTCACTCCGTCTTCGTCAACGCACTCATCCATAACCCCGAAGGGTCAAATTCGATGCAGCCGCGCCGGTAAAGCTCGGCAACTTTGCGCCGGTTGTACCTAAATTACGGGCTGCTTAAGAGTTCCGCTTTAGGTCGAGTCACCGTACAGCTCCAATTGATCGCGTTCTTGCCTCTAAGCATTTTTTCCTCTATTTATCCACCGCACCGTCCACTGACACCTCGCACACAATTTCTATTGTCCACCTCACTTCCCGATCCGCGTTTCTCTCTGTATCCCGGACCGAGCCCCAATTTTGTAGGATCAGGGAAAGTGACTAAATATTTAACAAATTAAACGGAATATAACTAAACCAAACTTTAACACTTTAAGCTAAACAGCCATTAATGTTACGTCGGTATTCTTAAATGTACGTCTTTGCGTTTCGACCTTCGCCATTCGACTGACTATCGATGTTTATCATCTGCTTGGCCCGGTTGCGATGATAAACATCCTCATCAATGCACGCCTTGCTCCGCGACGAAGAAGCTTCGGCCCGGTCAAGCCACGTACACAGGTACTCGCCGATGCACCCTGCTTCCTCCCCCTTTCTACACTCCCACTCCCTACATTTATATACGCGACTTTTCACTATTATGGTTGCTTTGCTACTTTGGAGGCCCGTTTCTACTTTCCTTTATTGTTAACTTTATATTTTAGATCGATTTTATTCCTATTTTATTTTATTTTATTTTATTTTATTTTATTTTATTTACCTTATTACTCGCATATACGCCTACAAGTAAATAGGATAAATATGGGACGCTGTTTGGACCTAAAGTGCATTGTTAGGCGAGTAACATGCACCCATACACATACCGGTGTGCCGAGTTGGGACACAGGGTACGGGGTATGAGGACAAGGGGGCCCTTAGGTATCAGAGGGGTTCTACGGGACCAGACGGAGGAATATTACCGATGGTTAATACTGACCACGGTAATACGAGGCGAAGGTAGAGCACGTAGGTACGTGACATATATATATACATTGTGTCTTGTCCTGTTATTGTTATATGTCTGCGTAGTTATCTAGCTTTATGTGTGTGTCGTTCTTGTGGTGTTATACTGACGAGGCCATTTGGCTGAACAGGGCATGCAGCCCAAGGGGTGCTACCCCTTATACTGCGAGCCCCTAGGGGGATTATTGCGACACGTACCCTCAACCTGCGGGTTAGGGTAGTGGTTATGTAGATGATGGGGGGGGGGGATCCACCCACCCCTATGTGGGCTACTTGCCTGCAGGAGGATACCTCGGAGGGGTCACCTGTGGGGTGGCTCCACCGGGAAGGGAGAGGGTGTCGCTGCCGCCGCGCAACATCGGGCGGCCACTGCCCCGGGAGCGAAGTAATGTGTTAAACAATGCCGCCCCGGGTACAGTGCGGCGGAGGGGTTTTAGTCGGTAGGAATCCTACACTGCGGGCCAGGCCCGGGGTGTCTTATGGAAGATTTCCTCCGCCTTAAAAAAAAAAAAAAAACAAAAACACCGGAGGTCTGGGTTATGTCTGGGTTAGGACTGTTTTAGGGGGTGGAAAGGGAGGGGGTCCTGCCGCACCCCCATCCACGGGAGTTAAATCCTCCGCGGGGAGCCGGCCAGCCGCCAGTACTGCGGCTGGCAGCAAGAAAAAGGGCGGGGCCCAGCCTACGGCGGTCAAGTTACCGAGGCTGCCGAAAAGTGCAGCAGTCTCGGTGACCGCCGCGACTGGGCGGGAAGGAGATTTGGGCCCCCTCCTCAATAGGGTGATGCCCGAGATTTGCAAAGATCTCGGGATCACCGGGATGCGGCCCACAAGGGCGGTCACCGGGGCGCTCCTTTTAGCAATCCCCGGTGAACAGGGGAGGGAGAAGGCGACCGCCCTGAGGGCGCGTCTTGATGGGGCCCTCCAGGTTGAGGGTGTCCAGGTAGCTTGAGC
This sequence comes from Colletes collaris, assembly GCA_030068185.1. NCBI lineage: Eukaryota > Metazoa > Arthropoda > Insecta > Hymenoptera > Colletidae > Colletes > Colletes collaris. The sequence goes on from JASGYR010000271.1 coordinate 49,948, forward strand.
CCAGAAGCAGGCCGAGTTGAGGGTGTCCGGCCTGTCGGAGGCAGCCACCCAGGGAGCGGTTAGGGAGGCCCTTGCCACCACCGGGGGTGCGGCGCCACGGAGGTCAACGTTGGTGACCTCCGTCGGGGCAGCTCGGGCATGTTCACTGCCTGGGCTCGCTGTCGCCTTCGCGCCGCAACCAAACTCGCGAAGTCCGGCCGAATAGTGGTCGGCTTCCTCGACGCACGGGTGGTGGTGCTCCCCACGAGGCCGCTGCAGTGCCACCGATGCCTGCAAATAGGTCATGTTCGGCAGCGGTGCACCAGCACCGTAGATCGCAGCGGTCTCTGCTACCGCTGCGGGGAAGCCTCCCACACAGCGAGGAGTGCACGGCCGCCCCCAAATGCCCCAGCTTTGGTGTGGGCACCGGGCGGGGGGCGGATCACCGTATGGGTGGGGCGGCTTGCCGTCCCCCAAAACGGAAAGGGAAAAAGGGGAATCGGGTGGGTGTGCCCCCATCCGCGCTTCCGGCCAATAGTAGGCCGGCGCCGCAGTCCGTCGCGACTAAGGTTCAGGGGGCGGCTTGTTCCCCAGCCGTCCCCAGCTGAGGTGTCGGGAGTTGTCCCAGCCCCAGCCTCTATCGCGGCGGCAGAGAAGGTAGTGGGGGCGCACCTGCAACCCAGCCGGTGGCGGAGATGATGGAGGTGGATGTGGCGCCTTACGTCTCGGCGCCCTCCACCTCCACAAAATTAGAGGGCGTGCTCTCTGGTGGGGGTTCTGCAAAGCCCCCACTATTAAAGGCAGCCCAAACACCGTGCGCGCCAGAGAGCCTGATGAGGGGTGTGATGGCTTCGTACGGCGGCGAGGATCCGGGGGGCGAAAACCCCCAGAAATCAGGAAGGGGATGCCTGGAGGAGGCTGCGGCTGAGACCAGTTAATGTCACAACGCCTCCTCCAGGCCAATTTGAACCACTGCCGGGGGGCTCAGGATCTCATGCTCCAAACCCTCCGGCAGTGGAACATTGGACTGGCTGTGACCGCCGAGCCCTATCGGGTCCCCAAGCACCCATGCTGGGTGGGGGATATCGGTGGGGTCTCGGCGATCACTTGGGAGTACGGGCACGGCACACGGCCGTGCTTCGTCGTCGGGAGGGGCCGCGGATTTGTGGCGGTGAAGTGGGGGGAACTGGTGGTTGCCGGGTGTTACGCGTCGCCCGCTATGGGCCTCAACGAATTTGAGGCGTACCTCGATGGGGTGGGGAGATGCATCTCCCACACCTCGCCCGTGAGGTACGCGCGTCCTGGGAGATTTCAACGCCCACGCTGCAGCGTGGGGTTGCCCCAGGACGACCGTGAAGGGCGACGCGATGCTCGTATGGGCAGCGGGTCACGGCCTCGCAGTGTTGACCCCACAGGGAAGCACACCCGGCGCCACGCTGGTCCGTCAAGAGGCTGCTCTTGGGATGGCAGCCTCCGTTGTGGCGTGGCAGGAGATGCCACGCCGGACCCTCGGCAATCCTTCTGCTGGGGCGCGTTGGTTCCGGGAGACCATGACGTCGTTGTGTGACGCAGTCATGCCCCGGACCACCGCCCCGAGCCGCCGGGGGTCTGTGTACTGGTGGTCGGGCGAGATACAGGACCTACGCAGTCGGTGCGTCCTCGCCCGACGCCGTACACCCGCGCCAGAAGACGGCGCGGTGCAACGGAGGCAGAGGTGGTGGGTTTGCGCTGGGAATTTTCTCTGGCGCGCAGAACCCTCCGCCGGGCCATCGCAACCGCGAAAGCCCAGGCATGGACGGAGCTCCTCGGCTCTCTGGATGCAAATCCATGGGGGCGCCCGTATCACATGGTCGCAGGGAAGCTGCGATCATGGGCGCCCCCGACTACAGAGAGTCTCGAACCCCAGTTGCTCGGGGAAACGATCAGCGTCCTCTTCCCGGTCGGGGGAGAGGCGTTCGAGTATCCCCCCGAGCCACAGCCGGGCCGCCAGTTTTGGTGGTCCGACGACCTGGGGGTCTCCGAGGAGGAGCTAGCCAGGGCCGTCCAGAGAATGGCATCCAAGAAAACGGCGCCTGGACCGGACGGCATACCTGGCAAGGCCTGGGCTATAGCGGTGGGCGTCCTGTGTGCCGGCCTGGTGCGTGTCTTTGACGCTTGCCTGCGGACCGGCCAGTACCCCCCCGTATGGAAGGTGGCGAGGTTGGTCCTCCTCCACAAACCAGGGAAGTCCGCGGACTCTCCATCCGCGTTCCGACCCATATGCATCGTTGGTATGCTATGCCGACGACACCCTCGTGATAGCCGGCGGGGATACGTGGAGGAGGACCGTGGCCCTCGCGGAGGATGGGACAGTCGTCGCCTACGACGCGGTGCTGCGGGCTGGGATACGTGGAGGAGGGCCGTGGCCCTCGCGGAGGATGGGACGGCACGAGTCGTCGCCGAAGTAGAGCGCCTGGGGTTACGCGTGGCACCCCAAAAAGACCGAGGCCATCTGGCTGTGCAACGTCAGTGGTCGCGGGTGCCGCGCCAGGCTTCCTACGGGTGGGCGGGAGCCCAGTCGGGGTGGGGCGTCGGATGAAGTATCTCGGCCTCACCCTGGACAGCTACTGGCGTTTCGGGCATCATTTGGAAGGGTTGGCCCCCGTATCGAGAGGGCAGCGGCCGCGTTGGGCCGCATAATGCCTAATCTCGGGGGGCCCAACATGGCGGCACGGCGGCTGTATTTGGGAGTCGTCCGGTCCATGGCGCCCCAATATCGGCCGGCGGCTTGATGGCGAATCGGCGGGGCACATTCGTGCTCCGCCGGTTGCAGAGGTTGGTCGCCATCAGGGTCGTGCGAGGATACCGCACGATCTCCTACACAGCCGCCACCTTACTGGCGGGTTCCGCGCCGTTTCACCTGCTGGCGAAAATGGACGCAGAGGTGTATCAAAGCCTCTGCGCCCTTCGTCAGCGGGGCGTGGACCCGTACGGCGAGGAAGCCGCCACGGCCCGAAGCCCGGCGCGGCGACGCGTCTATAGTCGATGGCTGGTCTGGTTATCCAAGCCAGACCAGCGGGACGATCGCGTCGCTGCGCCGGTCCGCCCTGTGTTTTATGCCTGGGTGGACCGGAGCTGGGGTACGCCCACCTACCGTCTGACACAGGTACTGACCGGGCACAGGTGCTTCGGTCGGTACCTGCATCGAATAGGGCGGGAGGCGACGGCTGGATGCCGTCATTGCGAGGGAAGGGAGGACACCGCCCAGCACACGTTGGAGTTTTGCCCAGCGTGGGCTGCGCAGCGCGGTGTCCTCACTGGTGTGATAGGAGCGGACCTCTCGCTGCCGGCTGTCATTCGTGCGATGGTCGGCACGGAGGAGGCGTGGGCGGCCATGGCCTTGTTTTGTGAAGAGGTCATGGCCGCCAAGGAGGATGCCGAAAGGGCGCGTGAGGAGGTGGGGGGCAGGCGGCGTCGCCGCCATTAAGACCCCCCGCCGCTCCCCGTGGCAGGGGGAGCGTGAAGGGGGCGGTGATGTGGTTTGCGGTGTGGGGTGAGGGACTTTGTCTCCTCATTCACCCCCGCACCCAGCCAAACACCGTACCAGGGGCCCGTGGCAGGGGCTCCATCTTGCGGCGGCGGCAGAGTTAGCCGGCCTCGCAGCCGTGGCCGCGATCGGGTGGGGGCCCGTTCGCGGCTAGCAGTAACGGCACGAGTGGGGCGACGTCGCGGGTGATCGCGTGGCTTCGCCGGGGGGCAAACAGTTAATTGCCCCCCATTGGGGGAGGAGTATTATATCTCCTCCCCCGGGAAGGGCCTGTAATAGTAAGTTGCCCCAACGGGGGTAGTCGCGGTGGTATCGCTAGTTTGGTTCCCGTGACTACCCCCAGATAAAGGGCGCAGGCGGTCACCGTGGGGTTTTAGCCGGTAGGAGTCCGGCACTACCTCGGTCTCTCCCCTAGGAGGCCGGGGTGTCCATGAGGATTTCCCCACGTTAAGAAAAAAAAACCAGGACTGGGTTTGGACTGGGTTAGGTCTGTGTTAGGTCTGGGTTAGGTCTTGGCGGTGGCCACTGTCGTCGCCGAAATCCGCAGACTAGGCCTGGAGGGATGGCACAGGTGTTCTCGGGGCATGGCAGCTTCGGGAGATACCTGTGCCGGATAGGGAAGGAGCCGACGGCGCGTTGCTGCCATTGTGACGCTGAGCAGGACACGGCGGAACATACCCTCGAGGTATGCGCTGCATGGGAGGGTGAACGCCGTGTCCTGATCGGCGTCATCGGGCGGGATGTCTCGCTGCCGGTGCGCTCCATGCTCGGCAACGAGGAGAAGTGGAGGGCCGTGGCCTCCTTCTGCGAAATCGTAATGTTGCAGAAGGAGACCGCGGGAAAGGAGCGCGAGCGTCAGCGGCGCGCTGAGGCTCGCGCTCGTTTGGTGGCGAGAGAGCGTCGCCTGGGTGTCAGGCGACGCGGGCGGCCCCCTCGGCGTGGCGCATGACCCAGGCTGGGAGGGGGGTCCTGATAGGAGCCCCCTCCCGCCAGGCGGCGCAGGGTCGGACCGGATGGGGTGGCATTGCCTCCTGTCCGGGTCCGGTGCACGGAGCGGCACCCTCGGTGACCTGGTGCGGCCGTTAGCTGCCGGCCTCCGAGGGGTAGAAACGGGGTCGCGGCGGTTGCGAGTTGGGGCTCGCAGCCGCCTCTAAAACGCGGCCCCGGGACGGATGGCGGCAGAACGATGTGGCCTCGTCCTGCCGCTATGAGACAGGGCGATTACCGGAGGGACCGTTTGTCCCCCCGCGTGTGGGCGCAAAGCGCGGGCACGGGGAGGATACCGGAAGTATACTTCGAGCGATTCCCGGTATCCTACCAAATCGTGCGGAAGGGTCACCGTGGGGTTTTTAGTGGGTAGGTCCCGCGCCCGTTATAATGGGCGCGGGGAATCCCACACACCCCTCCCGCCTCTCCCGAAAGAGGTGGGAGGGAGTCTTTCGAAGACTTTCCCCACGAAATAAAAAAAAAAAAAAAAAAAAAAAAAGACTAGGCCTGGAGGTGGCACCCCAGAAAACGGAGGCCATGTTTTTTCAGAGACTTGGCCCCCGTGGGGTGCCGCCGGCCGGCCTGCGGATCCGAGTTGGGACAGCCTACGTCGAGGTGAAGGCCCATATGAAATATCTGGGCCTGATCCTCAGACAGCCGGTGGCGCTTCGTCGAGCATTTCGACCGCTTGGCCCCCGGGTGGAGAGGGCAGCTGCCGCCCGAGGCCGCCGTCTCCCGAATCTCGGGGGGCCCGATGTTGGAGTCCGGCGCCTCTACGTGGAGGTGGTGCGGTCAATTGCCTTCTACGGGACCCCAGTATGGGCCCTAGACCTGGATGCCAGCCGGCGCAGTACGGAGATGCTGCGCCGCGTCAACCGTCGGCTGGCCATCCGGGTGATTAGAGGGTATCGCACCATCTCCCACGAGGCGGCGACTACCCTGGCGTGTCTTCCGCCCCTGGAGCTCCTCGCTTGGAGAAACCGGCAAGTGTACCGTCACTCCAGGGAGCTCCAGGAGGCTGGGAGACCGCCGGAGGAAAGGAGGGCAAGCGGTCGAGGAGTCGAGGCACTATGCCCACCGGACCGTTGTATTTATGTGGTTCCAGCAAATGATTCCGGCTGGAGCCACGCAACGGTCCGTTGGTGCAGTCCTGCCACATTGGCAAGAGTGGCAGGATAAACCGGGTAGGCTGTCCTACAGGATGACACAGGTACTCACCGGGCATGGTTGCTTTGGTGAGTACTTGTGTCGAATCGGGTAGGAGGCGACGGCGGTGTGCCACCATTGTGGAGGACCCCAGGACACGGCGCAGCACACGCTGGAAGTCTGCCCAGCCTGGGTAGATGAGCGCCGTGTTCTGGAGCAGGAAGTGGGAAGAAATCTCTCGCTGGCTACCATAGTGGGAAAGATGGTGGCCAGCGAGAAAACCTGGCAGGTGGTGGCCTCCTTCTGTGAAGTTGTTATGTCACAGAAGGAGGCCGCCGGGCGGAAAGCGCGAGCGGACCGCGCATCCCGCTCGGAGAGGGAGGGCTCGGAGAGGGGCCAGAGCGAGGCATCCTTCGCCTCCTGGCCCCCTCCGACGCCCTTGAGGTGGGACCTCCAGAAGTGGGGCGGCCCGCCAGCACTCTCCTCCGACCACCACGTCGGTGGTCAGGAGATTGGCAGGCCGCCCCTGGGGGTTGCAGGTGCTCGGTGCAAGGGGCCCGATCACCGAAGGCAGCCCCGGGGCTGCGGGCGTCGGGTGACCTGGCGTACGTGGCGGAGAAATCAGGGGGGAAGGACATGTCGCCCTTCCCCCCGGGATGAGCCTCGACAGGCAAGGCGCGGCGGGGGGCTTTGTGATGTCTCACTAGTGTTCCCGGTCCCTCGCCGCAGCGCCGGAGGACGGTCACCGTGGGGTTTTAGCCGGTAAGAGTCCGGCACTACCCCGAGGCCCCCCCTACTTAGGGCCTCGGGGTGTCCCTGAGGATTTCCCCACGTACAAAAAAAAAAAAACGGTCCGGGTTAGGTCTGGATTAGGTCTGGGTTAGGACTGGGTTACGTCTGGTTAGGTCTGGGTTAGGTCTTGGTTAGGTCTGGGTTAGGTCTGGGTTAGGTCTATGGGATTTCTCGAAGTACTCTCCAGGCGCTAAAACTGGTTGAGGAATTCCAGACGGTAGCCCGCATCAAGCAAGAATTCTGTCTATTAATAGCATTCGATGTCCGCAATGCATTCAATTCGCTGCGATGGGAAAATATTAAAAACGCTGCTAGAGACATGGGTCTCTCTACTTACCTTATTGCACTAATTGATGACTATCTCTCTGACCGGATCATTAGCTACCACGCCGAGGGCACCTGGCACCAGGCGACGATGGAAATGGGCGTCCCTCAAGGATCGGTCTTGGGCCCCACACTATGGAACGTCGCTTACGGTGGATTGTTAAATATTCCCATGAGAAAAGGCTGCAGTTTGATCGCTTTCGCGGATGATATTGCATTGATGGTCCGGGACGGAAACAAAGTATACCTAAAAGAAAAAATAAGGAAAACAATTAAAGATATTTTATACTGGCTAACAAAAAACCAACTTACCTTAGCACCGGAGAAAACGGAAGCCATTGCCTTAAATAATAAGCGACTAGGTCGACTAACTATACAAATTTTAAATACGAAGTTAAAGATATCTACTGAACTAAAATACTTAGGACTCCATTACGACAGGAGCCAGAAGTTCAGAGTACACATAGATCATAGTTGCAAGAAAGCTATCAAAGTCATGTCAGCTTTGGCTCGCATCACCCCAAACATCAGGGCCCTGGGTATAAGACTGGCCTCACCTACTATCGCGTTATGGAGTCCATATTGTTGTATGCCGCCCCTATTTGGGCACCTGCACTAGAGTTAGAAGCAAACAGGGTTAGATTACAAAACGCTCAATGCATCGGTCTCGGTAGGGTTGTTAAAACCTACCGAACTGTTTCTAGAGAAGTCCTTCCCGTACTGGCTGGAGTGCTACCAATCCACCTAAAGATACAGGAGCGAGCGCAAATCTTCGAGGTCGAGATGAGAGCTAGAAGAGCTCTTACAGCGGACCACGAACTTAGGTTTCCAGATCTACAAAGCGAAAAAGCTCGGATAAGAGAACGAATCATGGACGAGTGGCAGCGAAGTTGGGATGCCAATCGTAGAGGTAATATTTCGCATAGATGGATACCAAATATCATAAAATGGATCAAAGCCACACATGGTCAGCTCACTTATCATATGTCCCAAGCGTTCACTGGGCATGGCTGCTTCAACAAGTACAGAAAACGCATCGGGAAGGCATCCTCCGATTTTTGCTGGTATGGTTGCAATGTAATCGATGATGCTGAACACACATTCACACAATGCCAGAAGTGGGCTGATAACAGACAGCAACTATGTGAGGCTCTAAATATTGATATAAATTCAGTAACCATTGAAGATCTAGGTGTTCTCATGATAAAGGACCTATCGAGGTGGAATATTATAAAGACATATGTAACGATTATCCTAAAAGTAAAAGAGGAATATGAGCGGGAATTAGATAGAGCAGCTAGGATGGCTATACCGGCACCCTTGCCACCGTAAACAGGGTGGTTCTCTCTGAGGCGCAACTTCGCGTCTCCTACGGTTGGGCGAAGTAATGCTGAAGGTGGTTCCGCCCAACAATAGGAGACACGTATGGCGCAAACGCGGTGCGAAACACCGGAGGAGTTTAGTGAGTAAGAATCTCACACTACCCCTACCCCCTTCAGGGGTAGGGGTGCCTATGCAAGGTTCTCCTTCGGTATAATAAAAAAAAAAAAAAAAAAAAAAGGTCTATGGGATTGTACGCGGTTGATAGTGAGGGAGTATACACCTATGAGACGGCCAATAGGTACTCTAAAATAGATTTTATGGCATGCGATAGCGCCTCTATACGGGAACTCACAAGTAGCAAGGTGCTGAGAGATTCACCGCTTCAGACCATCTTTATCTGTTGCACGTCTTTGCTGGAAATAGGACTGGACGGCGGATTGAAATGTTTGGATGGAAAGCATCCACCTTAGACACTGGCAGGTTGCTCGGGAGGCTATACGAGGACACTGAGGACATCGACACATCGCGGAGGTGGATAGGGTTCTTGATGCTCTTGAGGCGGCTTGTGAAGTGTCAATGGAACCCAGAAGACCGGCACCTGCTAACAAAACCACAAAAATCTGGTGGACCAGAGAGATTGCGGAACTAAGAGCACGCGCCAACAACAACCGTAGGAAATACCAGCGGGCAGTGAAGAGGACGACCGGAAGTGCCCCTTCTCGCGGAACTGTTCAGGAGCTCCAGAAAGGCACTGAACCTGGAAATCAAAAGGAGCAAGATTAGAGCGTGGCGTGCCCTTTGTGGCACCGTTGAAAATGATGTATGGGGCAGGCCATATAAAGCAGTCATGAAAATCGTCAAACCGAGGAAGGAACCACCGGATATTTCCAGCGAGGGGACTGAGCGCATCTTGGAAGAATTGTTCCCGTACGAACCTCAGGGGGTAACGCTGCAGCGGGTCGACGTGGCACGGTATGCTATGGCAGGACTGAAGTTGACCACACCTTTTTTTTTTTTTTTTTTTTCTTTTTTGTCGTGGGGAAAATCTTCGAAAGACTCCCTCCCACCTCTTTGGGGAGAGGCGGGAGGGACGTGTGGGATTCCCCGCGCTCATTATAACGGGCGCGGGACTTACCCACTAAAAACTCCACGGTGACCCTTCCGCACGATTTGGGAGGATACCGAGAATCGCTCGAAGCATACTTCCGGTATCCTCCCCGTGCCCGCGCTTTGCGCCCATCCGCGAGAGGACAAACGGTCCCCCCGGTAATCGCCCTGTCTCATAGCGGCAGGACGAGGCCACATCGTCCTGCCGCCATCCGTCCCGGGGCCGCGTCTAGAGGCGGCAGCGAGCCCCAACTCGCAACCACCGCGACCCCGTTTCTACCCCTCGGAGGCCGGCAGCACCAGGCCACCGAGGGCGCGCTCCGTGCTCCGGACCCGGACAGGAGGCAATGCCACCCCATCCGGTCCGACCCTGCGCCGCCTGGCGGGAGGGGGCTCCTATCAGGACCCCCCTCCCAGCCTGGGTCATGCGCCACGCCGAGGGGGCCGCCCGCGCGTCGCCTGACACCCAGGCGGCTCTCTCGCCACCAAACGAGCGCGAGCCTCAGCGCGCCGCTGACGCTCGCGCTCCCTTCCCGCGGTCTCCTTCTGCAACATTACGATTTCGCAGAAGGAGGCCACGGCCCTCCACTTCTCCTCGCTGCCGGGCATGGCGCGCACCCTGCCCGGCAGCGAGACATCCCGCCCGATGACGCCGATCAGACACGGCGTTCACCCTCCCATGCAGCGCATATCTCGAGGGTATGTTCCGCCGTGTCCTGCTCAGCGTCACAATGGCAGCAACGCGCCGTCGGCTCCTTCCCTATCCGGCACAGGTATCTCCCGAAGCTGCCATGCCCCGAGAACACCTGTGCCATCCTGTAAGTGAGGATTCCATGGCCTCTGTCCAGCCACTCACATAGGAGTGGCCGAACAGCCCCGACTGTCCGGTGCCCCGCGGTAGGCAGAGCCAACCGCTCTTGCCACGCGTGCACCACGGACTGCCGGGCCTGGCGCTTCAACTCGCCCCAAGCAGGTTCCTGCACACCCGGGACCGCCCCACCCCCGTGCGACGGTCGACGCGGTGACGATACATCATCGCGTGCGACCGCGCGGGGAGATCCATGGGCGGCATCCCCGCAAGAACCGTCGCCGCCCCATGTGACACGGTCCGGTACCCGCGGACGATCCTTAGAGCCATCCGCCTCTGCACCCGACGCAGCATAGTCATGCCGCGCCGGGAGGCCGCCAGGTCGTCCGCCCAGACGGGGGCCCCGTATAGGACCACCGACTGAACCATTGCCACATAGAGGCGGCGAACTCGGCCCGCCGGGCCCCCAGGTTGGGCAGAATCCGGCCCAAAGCCCCGACCATCCTCTCCAGCCGGGGGACCCGGCAGCGGAAATGCTCCTCGAAGCGCAAGTGGCTATCGAGGATCAGCCCCAGATACCTCATCTGGGGCTTCACCTCGATATTAGCCTCACCCACGCGGATCAGAGGAGGTGGCGGATCCTGCCGAGGTGAATGGAACGCTATCACCTCGGTCTTATGGACCGCCACCGTCATCCCCATCCCTCTGATCCGGTCGACGACGCGTTGCGCCCCCTCCTCCGCGAGACGCTTGGCCCTCCCCCAGTGCGCCCGACGGCCAGCACCAGTGTGTCATCTGCATAACACACGGCGCTGACGCCGTCGGGGGAGGTCGGCCCGCAACACTGCGTCGTACGCGATATTCCACAGGAGTGGCCCGAGGACCGACTCCCTGCGGAACACCGCAGTACACCTCCCTCCGCATATGACCATCCCGGGTCGGATACTCGATCCACCTGCCGCGGAGATAATCCCCGATGACCGCCCCGAGACAAGTGGGGACCCGATGATATTCGAGCCCCCTCCTTATCTCCTCCCAGGGCAGGGTGTTAAAGGCGTTGGCAATATCCAAGGATATTGCCAAAGCCACCCCTCCCCGGGAGACGGCCAACCCCGAGAGGGCCCTGACACAACCTATCGCGTCGATGGTCGATCGACCCTCCCGGAAACCGAACTGGCAGTCGGCCAAGCCGGGGGCACCCCGCGCCAGGTGCTCGACGAGGCGGGCAGCAATCACCCGCTCGAAGAGCTTGCCCACCTCGTCGAGGAGACAGATGGGCCGGTATGCGGAGGGAGACTCCGCGGGCCGACCCTCCTTCCGGAGGAGGACCATCCTCGCCACCTTCCAACTGGGGGGGAATCGCCCGTCCCTCAGGCATCGGTCGAACAACCGCCTGATGTCAGCCCCAAGGACGCCCTGGGTCAAGACCCAAACCCGGCCGGGTACACCATCCGGACCCGGGGCCGTGGAGAGGGAGGGCTCGAAGAGGGGCCAGAGCGAGGCATCCTTCGCCTCCTGGCCCCCTCCGACGCCCTTGAGGTCTAGTGGGACCTCCAGAAGTGGGGCGGCCCGCCAGCACTCTCCTCCGACCACCACGTCGGTGGTCAGGCGATTGGCAGACCGCCCCTGGGGGTTGCAGGTGCTCGGTGCAAGGGGCCCGAGCACCGAAGGCAGCCCCGGGGCTGCGGGCGTCGGGTGACCTGGCGTCCGTGGCGGAGAAATCAGGGGGGGAATGGACATGTTGTCCTTCCTCCCGGGATGAGCCTCGACAGGCAAGGCAAGGCGGGGGACTCTGTGTTGTCTCACTAGAGTTCCCGGTCCCTCGCCGCAGCGCCGGAGGACGGTCACCGTGGGGTTTTAGCCGGTAAGAGTCCGGCACTACCCCGAGGCCATCCCTACTTAGGGCCTCGGGGTGCCCATGAGGATTTCCCCACATACAAAAAAAAAAAAAAAAAAAAAAAAAGTCTTGGTTAGGTCTGGGTTAGGTCTTTATATGCACTCGGTGCGTCCTCGCTCGACGCCGGTACACCCGCGCCAGAAGACGGCGCGGTGCAACGGAGGCAGAGGTGGTGGGTTTGCGCTGGGAATTTTCCCTGGCGCGACGAACCCTCCCGCCGCGCCATCGCAACCGCGAAAGCCCAGGCATGGACGGAGCTCCTCGGCTCTCTGGATGCAAATCCATGGGGGCGCCCGTATCACATGGTTGCAGGGAAGCTGCGATCATGGGCGCCCCCGACTACAGAGAGACTCGACCCCCAGCTACTCGGGGAAACGATCAGCGTCCTCTTCCCATTCGGGGGACAGGCGTTTGAAGATCCCCCCGAGCCACAGCCGGACCACCAGGATAGGTGGTCCGATGACCTGGGGTTCTCCGAAGAGGAGCTGGCCAGGGCCGTCCGGAGAATGGCTGCCAAGAAAACGGCGCCAGGACCGGACGGCATACCTGGCAAGGCCTGGGCTATAGCGGTGGGCGTCCTGGGTGCCGGCCTGGTGCGTGTCTTTGACGCTTGCCTGCGGACCGGCCAGTTCCCCCCCGTATGGAAGGTGGCAAGGTTGGTCCTCCTCCACAAACCAGGGAAGCTCGCGGACTCTCCATCCGCGTTCCGACCCATCTGTCTATTGGACGAGGCTGGAAAGCTCCTTGAGCGCATCATAGTGGCGCGTCTCGAGGGGCACTGACCCGCGTCGGCCCCGATCTGGCCGACCGACAGTTCGGCTTCCGCCGGGGCCGCTCCACGGTCGACGCCATATCGACCGTGCGGACACTGGCGGAATCGGTAATCTCCCGGGGGGGCGTGGCGTTGACAGTCTCGTTGGACATTGCCAACGCCTTTAATACGGTCTCTTGGGGGGCACTCCAGTATCACCGAGTGTCCGCCTATCTATGCCGACTGATCGGGGACTACCTGCGGGACAGGATAGTCCAATACCCGGGTCGGAACGGGATGGAGGAGAGAGCGGTGCACCGCGGCGTTCCTTGGGCCGCTCCTGTGGAACATAGCCTACGACGCGGTGCTGCGGGCTGATCTTCCCGCCGGCGTGTCGTTGGTATGCTATGCCGACGACACCCTTGTGATAGCCGGCGGGGATACGTGGAGGAGGACCGTGGCCCTCGCGGAGGATGGGACGGCACGAGTCGTCGCCGAAGTAGAGCGCCTGGGGTTACGCGTGGCACCCCAAAAGACCGAGGCCATCTGGCTGTGCAACGTCAGTGGTCGCGGGGTGCCGCGCCAGGCTTCCCTACGGGTGGGCGGAGCCCAGTCGGGGTGGGGCGTCGGATGAAGTATCTCGGCCTCACCCTGGACAGCTACTGGCGTTTCGGGCATCATTTGGAAGGGTTGGGCCCCCGTATCGAGAGGGCAGCGGCCGCGTTGGGCCGCATAATGCCTAATCTCGGGGGGCCCAACATGGCGGCACGGCGGCTGTATTTGGGAGTCGTCCGGTCCATGGCGCCCCAATATCGGCCGGCGGCTTGATTTCGAATCGGCGGGGCACATTCGTGCTCCGCCGGTTGCAGAGGTTGGTCGCCATCAGGGTCGTGCGAGGATACCGCACGATCTCCTACACAGCCGCCACCTTACTGGCGGGTTCCGCGCCGTTTCACCTGCTGGCGAAAATGGACGCAGACGGTGTATCAAAGCCTCTGCGCCCTTCGTCAGCGGGGCGTGGACCCGTACGGCGAGGAAGCCGCCACGGCCCGAAGCCCGGCGCGGCGACGCGTCTATAGTCGATGGCTGGTCTGGTTATCCAAGCCAGACCAGCGGGACGATCGCGTCGCTGCGGCGGTCCGCCCAGTGTTTTATGCCTGGGTGGACCGGAGCTGGGGTACGCCCACCTACCGTCTGACACAGGTACTGACCGGGCACGGATGCTTCGGTCGGTACCTGCATCGAATAGGGCGGGAGGCGACGGTTGCGTGCCGTCATTGCGAGGGAAGGGAGGACACCGCGCAGCAGCGTGCCTTTTCAACAGCTGTCTGCTGAGTGGGCACGTCCCCCAGAGGATGATGGAGCAGATGCTGGTCCTGATCCGGAAGGGGGAGGGACCCTGGGTAACTCTCCGCGTACCAGCCCCTCTGCCTCCTCAGCGTGTGGGCTGACCTTCGAGATGGTCCTTAGGGAAAGGCTGATGGCCGCCATCGGACCCGAAGGGCTTTCGGACAGCCAATACGGTTTCCGAGGGGGTTCGAAACACGGCTCAGGCCCTCGAGGTGGTGGTGGGGGCGGCCAGGGAGGCGAGAGCCAAGCGTAGGTTCTGCGTCCTGGTCGCCCTTGACGTGAGAAACGCCTTCAACACCCTGAGGTGGAGGCATATCCTGGAGGCAGGGGTTGCGCGGGGAATCCCGTCGTACCTCATCAGGAAACTGGTGGGGTACTTCAGGGACCGCAGGGTGTGGTACCACACCGAGGAAGGGCCCAAGTATATTGTAGCCGAGATGGTGGTCCCGCAGGGCTCGGTGTGGGCCCCATCCTGTGGAACCTCGCGTACGACGGGGTTCTCAGTTGCGTCCTTGCGCCGGGATGCCGGATTGTGGGGTACGCTGACGACATCGCCCTTGTTGCGACGGCGGGTACGATTGGGGTTCTCGAGGAGCGCGTAAACCACTCCATAAGGGTGGTTGTGGAGTGGCTCATTGCGCACGACCTGGAGGTAGCACCCTCCAAGACGGAGGTTTTCTCCCTTAACAAGAAGAAAATCGGGGACTTTAAGGTCACTGTCGCGGGGGCAGAGGTGAGACCCAGCACTCAGATAAAGTACCTGGGGGTCACCTTCGATGGGAGCCACATTTTCCGCGTGCACGTGGAAACTGTGGTTTCAAGGGCGGTACGGGTCATGGCGGCTCTGGCCCGTATCATGCCAAACATCGGGGGACCCGGACAGGCTAAGAGCATGTTTTATTATCGGGTGCTGGAGTCGATCCTATTGTACGCCTCACCCATTTGGGCGGAAGCGCTGGAGATTGAAACAAACAGGGCGAAACTTAGACGGGCCCAGAGGGTGGGACTGTCCCGGGTGGTGAAAGCATACTGCACCGTGTCCCTGGACGCCCTTAACGTTTTGGCGGGGGTTCCACCCATTGAAATGGTGATTAAGGAAAGGGCGGCCCTTTATGCGTTCTAAAGGAGGGTGATGGAAAGGGCCGACATGGCAGCTGCACTGGAGTGGGAAGTGCTGGGAAAAAGTCACATATGGGTGGATCCTCAGCATTCGTGAGTGGGTCGGAAGGAGACACGGTGCCCTCACGTACCATCTCACCCAGGCGCTTACCGGTCATGGATGTTTCAATGAGTTTAGACTTCGGATCGGCAAGGCGTGGTATGTGCTGGTACGGCTGCGGGGCGACAGACACGGCGGAACATACTCTCTGTGAGTGTAGAAAATGGGAGGGTAAAAGGAGGGTGCTGGCTGTGGCCCTCAGGGTGGGGAGGGTCACGGTCGGAGAGATGGGGAGGAAGATGCTGGAGAGCAACGAGGACTGGGAGAGGATCCGGGTGTATGCATCGGAAATTATGAAGGAGAAAGAAGATTTAGAGAGGGAGATAGATAGAACCCGGCGAAGGGGCCTTCCCCCCCTTTCCCTCCGCTGTCGCCGCCGCGGTAGTCTTCACCGCCCGGGAGATAGGGTCTGGTGTGACGCGTGGAGTGTCACCCAAAATTCGAATATTAAGAGTAAAGTGCCCGAGGAATTGTGTCCCGAGTGAAACGGGAATGTGATCCACCTTTATCTATTTCTTTATCTTTCTATATAGTTTGTTAAAATAGGTGCGAGTTGTTATCGCTCTCACCCTTTAACGTTGAGTCCAAATTACGAGGGAGTGGGAATGTGTGGGAAAGTGAATCGGTACACTGTAAATTTCTTTCGCCTAGTCAATCGACTAGGCCGTTTATTTAAAATGTTTGAAATTTAATAAAAAAAACAAGATTAAATAAAACAAAAAAGGAAGAAATTTATAATTTTAAAATCGCCAGGAAAAACCGAGCCCGTTAGCGGGCTCGTAAAAAACCTGGCCGTGGTCTTTGGCCACTACGGCTCGCGTCTCGGTCGTCTGCAACAAACAGAGACCGAAATTCGGCTGTAATTACTTGACAACGCTCGTCGCGTTGTCTGACTCGCTTCAATCCACACGCTCCTGTCTCTGTTTATGATAAACAGGAGCGGGATTCCTTCACAGCGATACGCAACTGTGTTAGTGGACTGTATTCTTAAACGTTTCTCGTGTGATAGAGAAACGTTCGGCTGATTAAACGTTTCTCGTGTGATCGAGAAACGTTCGACTGCAGTTCTGGAAAATTTTATAACAGCAGATGGGGAAGACAAGATTTGAGCCTCGATCTTCCCACTGCTGCTGGCTTGAATTTTGGCTGGAGGTGACAACAGTTGGAGGTTGTAAGGCTCCAAACATTGTCCACTCCGTGATTCAGCGTCGTTTCCTGGTCCGTACGGGACCGGTGTGATGCAAGCCCTTAACTGCGCTAGAAGCGTCTGAACGTTAAGGTGCTTACACCACGGCGCCCTTTTTGAACGTCGCTCTACACCGAGTGTCCGTACACACTGGTGATGAGTGACCGACGTTCGAGCTTAATCGAATTCAGCCGAGAGCACCCAGGGTATCCGCCGAATAAAGGCCCCTATGGGGGTGGTACTCAAACTGAGATTTCGACCCTCGGAAACGACAATCCCACTCAGGGTATACGCCCAAAGGCCCCTATCAGAGTGTTTGAATCGCACAAAAATTCAAAGGAAAACCGAGAAGTTTTCTAGGTTCTCGTTGCACGACAGCTGATTACAGCGGTACGTGCCTTCCACACAACGGTGGCGACAATCGAACACTATTTAAGTGTTACGATGATTGTTCTCAGCCACCGGTTGTTTATGTTGGAAATCGCTTTTGATTTGAAACAATCGACACAACGGTGGCGATAATCGAACACTATTAAAGTGCACACACGATTATGATCTGCCACCGGTTGTTCACTGTAAATTGTTTCAATACTGCGTTTTCCAGATCGGTTCCTATACACACAACGATCACTTAACTCACGAAACTGGTGAGGTACGAGATCCGACTAGGTTAATTCTTTCGAATTTACCACAGTCTTAATCTCGTTCCGTTTCGGTTCTGTGGTGTAACTACACGATTAAACGAATTTAATTTCGCGTATACCGTGATCGCGGTGTTGGACTAGGTCGGCTTGGAAGAAGCGAACTCGTCGAGAACCAGATAGCAAGTGATTGTCGAGACAGACCCTCTTGTGCGCGTTCGCGAGAGGGGAGATTGTCTGTCTCGTATTAATTTTGAATCCTCTCTGTTATTAGTAGTAACACCGGTTCTCATGGAACCGTTACTGGGCCGATCGCGTGACTATTATCGAAGGTAAATTTGGAATTTTCCTACACGGTATTGCTCCCGAAGCAGGTTACGACGCAGAGAAGGCTCTGGAATGTCGCGAACACTGAGGACAACACCGTATAAGAAATGTCTCCTTTTTTCCATAGATCACGCGAGAATTTAACCGCCGTTTCTTAATAACGAATTAACGCGTTATTTAAACATAGTTAATTATTTATTTTATTTATTTATTTATTTATTTATTTATTTTATTTTAATTAATTTATTTATTTATTTATATATTTATTTGTACATCTTATTAATTATATTTTTTCTTTTTACTTTATTTATTTATTTATTTATCTATTTATTTATTTTATTTAATTAATATTTGAATTATTAACGAAAAACACTGACCAATCACGGCGCTGCAAGATGCGCGTTGAAAATACATCGAGGAACGAGTACAAATAATTAAAAATACTACCACCGAAACATTCCTCGTTCACTTTCGCATACCGATGCGTTCCGTTGCACCCTTCTTCGATTGTTGCCTTCCTGAATTGTTGTTGCTCCCTGAATTGTTGTTCCTCTTCAGAAACGCGTAGGTTCTGTGTCCGCCAGGTCCAACTAGCCGAGGAGACGTTTGGCTTTGTGCGATACACGGCAAAAGCATGGTCTGCACGTTCGCCGATCGCACCGAATCGCGCGACAATCTACGCGTTTCTGATCATACGTTCTTCTTATTTGTACTCGTTCCTCGATGTATTTGATTGGTCAGTGTTTTTCGTTAATAATTCTATATACCTACACCTATACACACCGTTTGATTTGAGCTGATTTGATTGGATTTATCCTTTTGTTTCATCGTGCCAATAGACGATGTGTACGCGCGTACTCGTACACCCATGACCCAAATAAATACACCAGTATTGGCTATTAAACGGCGAAAGGGTACCTCGGTGCATGTGTCTTTGCCAGGGGGACTTTCCCCCCTCTGTAGGCTCGTCACTTTTGTTTTCGGGTCAGAGTTTTGTTTTGTTTTTGTTTTGTTTTCAGATTTACACCTGGAATAGAGAAGAAATTAAAACTATTATTATATATATTCGTTGTTTCTGCTTAACCTTATTTTAACTAACTTTACTTTAGTTTATATTTTATTTTATTATATTTTATTTTATATTTTTTACTTCATGAGGTTTTTACTTTTTACTTCTTCCCGACCCACAGGATATAAGGCGTTTCTGTTTTCGCTTTACACGACAGCCACGTTCTTATTAGTATTTGCCACATTACCACATGACACATGTTTTGATTTGCACGGCACCCTGGCTTGTATTAGTCTTAGCCCAGGTCATGGACAGGGCCCACATTTTACGTACGTTCTATCAATCATTCACTTGGTCGTTTTCGGTTATATCATCTTGTTTTGTTTTCTTTTACCCTCTGACCTTATTTCTTATTCTTATTTCTACTTTTACAAATCTTTCTATTTTTACACAAATTTTTACTACTATTATATAATATTCCTTTTCTATCTATGTATTTATTACCTCTTGCACAATACTGCAGTTGTTGTTTGTTTTTATTTTATTTCATTTTACTCTGATCTATAACCTTATTCGGCTTTATTTTATCTTACTTTACTCTACTTATTTTATTTATTTATTTATTTAGTTATTTACTTACTTATTTAGTTATTTTAGTTATTTTACTATTACTTCATTTTATCTTTACCTATTTATTTATTTATTTATTTCATTTTACTTCTCTGTAGTATATCTTTTGTATACTAGCTATTTCGATTCGATTTGATTTTATTCCCACCTTATACTAGTAACCCTAAATAACGTTGGCGAAAATTAGGAACTAGGGATAGGTGAGATTTTCAGGATGGAGGCCGTCGGTCGGTTAGGGGAATCGACGGTAGGTAGAAGAGAAAATGAGGCGACACACCTTAGTAGGGTGTGTGTACCGACGGCCGGAGAGTTACCCGGGGTCGGCAGGACCGCCCACCCCAGGGAGTTACCAGCGGCCGGTCAGATGCAAGAGGGCGGCACTGGAGAGGGGTAAGTACCTGCCAAGCCCGACTTTCGGTATTATGCCGCTCCCATGTGCAGTGCTGACTGCCGGAAAGTTACCATAAAAGGACGGATAGCGGCTGGACTTTGCAGGCAGCGATCTCCCGCTGTCGGTAAATTATCTGGCGGAAGTGTTAAATACCATAGCTTGATATCAAATCACAGATTTCAGTCTCATTGCATTTTATTTAAATTTAAATTTTATTTTATTCTATTTTATTTTAGTTTATTTTATATTACTTAAATTTTAAATTTTATTTACTTTATTTAGTTCATTCTATTGATTTTTATTCTTTTCATTTCATAATATAATATTTTATTTTGACTTATTTAATCTTAGTGTACATTACCTGTTTTCTTTTTTTTCTCTATATCTCTATCTGTATTCCCTTGATTTTTACTTTATTTTATTTATTTAAATTTTATCATTTGATCTCATTTATTTATTTAGTTTTCATCTCCAATCTCCTTTAAATCACTGATATAGTACATACTACTTGGAAATTAATTAAACATTGTATTTATTTAACTTAGTCAGCTTTACTGGTTCCTATTTTTATTTTTTCCTTTCGCATTTACTCTGTCATGTATTTTACTTATCTCATATCTCATCTATTATTTGGTTACCATTTATACATACAAGTTTCTAGTTTCTATCTGCTACTCATTACAACAATATATTATATCTATACCTGTACCATATACAGGGTGTTCGGCCACCTCTAGCAAAAATATTAATGAGCGATAGTAGAGGCCAAAATAAGACGAAAATCAAGAATACTAATTTGTTGATGGAAGCTTCGTTAAAATCTTATTAACAATTAAATTTAAAAATTTCAAATCGTTCTGGAAAAATTATTTTCGGTTGCGGGGGTCAACTACAATCATTTTTTGGTGAGAACACATACCTCCGAAATCCTATCTACTTTCGAGAAAAAAAATCGAGTAGGTGCTGAAATTTTTCGGCGAAAAAAAATTTTTCAAATCGTTCTAAAAAAATTATTTTCGGTTGCAGGGATCAATTACAATCATTTTTATCATTACACATACCTCCGAAATTGTACGCACTTTCGAGAAAAAATTCCTTACTGAAAATCCAATTAGGTGCCTAAATTTTTCAACGGAGAAAAAAATTGCAAATCGTTGTGGAAAAATTATTTTCGGTTGCGGGGTCAATTACAATTAGTTTTTGTCATTAGAACATACCCACGAAATCCTGCCCACTTTCGAGAAAAAAATAGAGAATGTGAGAAAATATTAGAGAAAATTAAAAAAATGCAAATCGTTGTGGAAAAAATTATTTTCGGTTGTAGGGTTCAATTATAGTCATTTTTGGTGAATAGACATACCCCCCCGAAATCTTGCGCATTTTCGAGAAAAAATTCAGTAAGGGCGGCACTTTAAACGTTAATAACTTTTTAACGAAGCTTCCATCAACAAATTGGTATTCTTGATATTTGTCTTATTTTGGCCTCTACTATCGCTCATTAAAATTTTTGCTAGAGGTGGCCGAACACCCTGTATATGAGCAACGTATATTTGTATATATATATTTTTATATTTTATTTATATTATTTATTTATTTATATTTTATATTTTGGCGTTTTCTACCTACATACATGGTTTTCATGCCACAGTATATTCTCAGCTTCCCCTGGTCTTAGGGGACTGATGTCTCCGTAGTTCTTTTAATTGAATCTACATCACATTTTGTGTATTTCTGCGTTATGGTTTTCTGCATATTTTACTGTCCTTTCATTTCGTTCAAATCTCATTTATGTTGTTAGTATGTTATACCTGTTCCACCTTTGACTGATAATTAATTTTATTCTTACTTTCACTTATTTTCTTATCTTACTCATCCATTCATTTATTTATTTTTCCTTAGTTACCTATATTCATACTGTTAAAAAGTAATGGATATATACTTTTAACGAATGAGTCCGGATAGAGTGGTGGGAGTTTTGTAGGGAAGTGAATCGGACACAAATGGCTCCTTTTCGCCGGCCTTTTAGACCGACCTTTTATTACAAAAACAAATGAAAACCAGAAAATCAAATTAACGATTATAATAAAACAAAACTGACGAGACTGTCCAAAGAATTAATTTGGCCTCGTGTCTGGCCTAGCTCGATGCTGGGTCGCCGAACTCGCAAGATTGAGGCAGGCCAAGATTCCTATGAACAGAAAAACACGACTATGTGTTAGACACACGTACACGGTATAACGTATCTTCGTCGCGCTCGTTTGCTCGCGCTCCTGGCTTCGGAATTCGAACGTTCCTGATCGGAGAATTGTTATATTGTCGTAAATTACGATATAGATCAGTTGTCTGTATTTTGGCTAGGAAAAGAATTAAACTTCTTTTCTTCGCCGATTCAGTGGTCGATTGCCCAGTGGACGGGATGCAAGAGGAGGTTGTAAGGCTCCTAATGCACTGTTCCCGTGAGTATGCACACTGAGTCTGTGCGTCGAGTCGCACTGCAGTGCTCTGCACGACCGTCAATCTGCGGCTTCTCTTAACACGTTCCAACAGATGACTTATTTGGCCGAGAGTTACACTGCGAAGCCCGACAGCACGTTGTTCACTGCACGAATACACTACTCGACGTGATACGTTGCAGTATTTTGAACTACGCGGGGGCCTGGCCCACGACTCCGTTACTTCTCCGCACTTGTGCTCCTGTATACGTTACACCGGCGGGATCTATAGAAATAAGGAGGCGAAGACCGAAAATCACACGTCCAAAATGGACGTGGACCTGACTACAATGAGCCCACCTGGAGGTACACCACGTAGGTGCCTCCCTTTTGGTGTCTCCTAAGCCGAAGGGCAATCACACAGAAGTATGGACGGTACCGCCGACTTCTATATGATTCAACGTGTATACGTTGGAATCGACCGTTAAATTCCGAACAGGAGGGGTCGAACACCTATTGGTGTATTCCTCGAGCCCTCCAAGATATGCAGTAAATTTAAACTGAATTAAACTCGATCGAGATTTGCTCGAACGAGAATCAGGTGAACTTGCACGAATCGAGATGCGAATCGTGTTTTCCAAACAAGGTGGGAAATGAATTTCCGACCTTTTTCGAGCAAGAGCTCGCTACACCCTTTGAAACAGCAGTCTTGAGGGCTTTCTAGCACGACGATCTTTCCTCATAAATCGCGATTAACTTCTGATCGAATATGATCGGGAGCCGATGCGTCTCGGTCAGAAGTCGCCGTAAGAATGTTACGGATTGACAGCCGAAGACGTCGCCGTGGTACTCTTCCTGGTCGTTCCGTGGCGCTGTCTGAATTTCGGCCGTCTCTCCTTGTCACATTATCGGCGCACTACTCTTTCACGGTACTGACGGCACTAACACCGTTAGCACACTCGAATCGAAAGGTAATGAGCCGTTACCGATGCCAGAAAAAATCATAATAAACGCGTTTTTCAGTCACCGTTCGCTATACAAATCCAATTAGAGATCATCTCTTGGTTATTGTACGTTAACAGGATTAACGGTAATTGCGGCCGAGGCTAATCGCTCGGCATTATGCAATCTTTAAACACATACATTTAATCTATCTTGATACACTACATCACTGGAGTTTATGCATATATATATATATTAATCTCTATCTATCTTTATTTATCACACCTGGTTTTCATAATTAAACAATTAAATGGCACTACACACGCAGTTTTTATATAATATTGTAGGATTTAACGAAAAAGAATTGTATTTGGAACAATTGTACAAATAATATAACTAAATGAACGAATTTGAAACACAACAAACACACCATCTTTTTACACAAATCAAAATCTCATTAATTATCCACACAAATTCAAATCACGTCTGTCTCTTTCAATCACTCGTTACTCTCTCCCCTCTCGCTGTCCCTGGTAACCCCTTTTTTTTTTTTTTTTTTTTTTTTTTCGTGGGGAAAATCTTCGAAAGACTCCCTCCCACCTCTTTGGGGAGAGGCGGGAGGGGTGTGTGGGATTCCCGGCGCCCATTATACCGGGCGCGGGACCTACCCACTAAAAACCCCACGGTGACCCTTCCGCACGATTTGGGAGGATACCGGGAATCGCTCGAAGTATACGTCCGGTATCCTCCCCGTGCCCGCGCTTTGCGCCCACCCGTGGGGGGACAAACGGTCCCCCCGGTAATCGCCCTGTCTCGTAGCGGCAGGACGAGGCCACATCGTCCTGCCGCCATCCGTCCCGGGGCCGCGTCTGGTGGCGGCTGCGAGCCCCAACTCGCAACCGCCGCGACCCCTTTTCTACCCCTCGGAGGCCGGCAGCTCATGGCCGCACAAGGCCACCGAGGGTGCCGCTCTGTGCGCCGGGCCCGGACAGGAGGCACTGCCACCCATCCGGTCCGACCCTACTCCGCCTGGCGGAGGGGGCTCCTATCAGGACGCCCCTCCCAGCCTGGGTCATGCGCCACGCCGAGGGGGCCGCCCGCGTCGCCTGACGCCCAGGCGACGCTCTCTCGCCACCAAACGAGCGCGAGTCTCAGCACGCCGCTGACGCTCGCGCTCCATTCCCGCGGTCTCCTTCTGCAACATTACGTTTTCGCAGAAGGAGGCCACCGCCCTCCACTTCTCCTCGCTGCCGGGCATGGCGCGCACCATGCCCGGCAGCGAGACATCCCGCCCGATGACGCCGATCAGGACACGGCGTTCACCCTCCCATGCAGCGCATACCTCGAGGGTATGTTCCGCCGTGTCCTGCTCAGCGTTACAATGGCAGCAACGCGCCGTCGGCTCCTTCTCTATCCGGCACAGGTATCTCCCGAAGCTGCCATGCCCCGAGAACACCTGTGCCATCCTGTAAGTTAGGCTTCCATGGCCTCTGTCCAGCCACTCACATAGGAGTGGCCGAACAGCCCCGACTGTCCGGTGCCCCGCGGTAGGCAGAGCCAACCGCTCTTGCCACGCGTGCACCACGGACTGCCGGGCCTGGCGCTTCAACTCGCCCCAAGCTGGTTCCTGCACACCCGAGACCGCCCCCACCCCCGCGCAACGGTCGATGCGGTGACGATACATCATCGCGAGCGACCGCGCGAGGAGATCCATGGGCGGCATCCCCGCAAGAACCGTCCCCGCCTCATGTGACACGGTCCGGTACCCGCGGACGACCCTTAGAGCCATCCGCCTCTGCACCCGACGCAGCATAGTCATGCCGCGCCGGGAGGCCGCCAGGTCGTCCGCCCAGACGGGGGCCCCGTATAGGACCACCGACTGAACCATTGCCACATAGAGGCGGCGAACTCGGCCCGCCGGGCCCCCAGGTTGGGCAGAATCCGGCCCAAAGCCCCGACCATCCTCTCCAGCCGGGGACCAGGCGGCGGAAATGCTCCTCGAAGCGCCAGTGGCTATCGAGGATCAGCCCCAGATACCTCATCTGGGGCTTCACCTCGATATTGGCCTCACCCACGCGGATCAGAGGGGTGGCGGATCCTGCCTAGGTGAATGGAACGCTATCACCTCGTACTTATGGACCGCCACCGTCATCCCCATCCCTCTGATCCAGTAGACTACGCGTTGCTCCACCTCCTCCGCGAGACGCTTGGCCCTCCCCAGTGCGCCCCGACGGCCAGCACCAGTGTGTCATCTGCATAACACACGGTGCTGACACCGTCAGGAGGACGGCCCGCAACACTGCGTCGTACGCGATGTTCCACAGGAGTGGCCCGAGGACCGACCCCTGCGGAACACCGCAGTACACCTCCCTCCGTATATGCCCATCCCGACTCGGATACTCGATCCACCTGCCGCGGAGATAATCCCCGATGACCGCCCCGAGACAAGGGGGGACCCGATGACATTCGAGCCCCCTCCTTATCTCCTCCCAGGGCAGGGTGTTAAAGGCGTTGGCAATATCCAAGGATATTGCCAAAGCCACCCCTCCCCGGGAGACGGCCGACTCCGAGAGGGCCCTGACACGACCTATCGCGTCGATGGTCGATCGACCCTCCCGGAAACCGTACTGGCAGTCCGCCATGCCGGGGGCACCCCTCGCCAGGTGCTCGACGAGGCGGGCAGCAATCACCCGCTCGAAGAGCTTGCCCACCTCGTCGAGGAGACAGATGGGCCGGTATGCGGAGGGAGACTCCGCGGGCCGACCCTCCTTCCGGAGGAGGACCATCCTCGTCACCTTCCAACTGGGGGGGAATCGCCCGTCTCTCAGGCATCGGTCGAACAACCGCCTGAGGTCAGCCCCAAGGACGCCCTGGGTCAAGACCCAAACCCGGCCGGGCACACCATCCGGACCCGAAGCCGTTTTACGTGCCCCGAGCCGTCTGATGGCCGCGGCCAGCTCCCCCTGAGTGGCCCCCAGTTCGGCCACCCACCCCGTTGGTGCTGCCGCCTCCGCCGGAGGGCGTGGCCCCCTCACCCGAATTGGGAAAAGAGTATTGACCACGTCCTCCAGCAGCCGGTGGTCAAGACCCTGGGTGACGGGGGGAGCCCACGGGCGGAGCTTCTTCAGCACCACCCTGTACGGGCGCCCCCAAGGATCGTCATCGAGGGTCTGGAGGAGATCCTTCCATGCCCGGGTCTTGGCCCGTTTGATGGCGACCTGCAAAGCAACCCGCGCCATCCGATATGCCTCATACAGGTCATCTGCCCTCGCTCGCGCCACGCTATCGTCCGGTCGTAGACGACGGCGCGCGCGGGCGTTCTGGCGTCGGCCGCGGACACTCGCGACCCGCAATTCCGCGATCGCGGCCGACCACCTGTACACCGCCCGGCGAGGAGAAGCTCGCCCGACCCGGGGCATCGACGCGTCGCAAATGTTTGCGACTAGTACCCCGAGCCGGGCAGCCTCCTCCTCCATGCTTTGCAACTCGGCCGCCACCTGCGGCCAAGTTGCAGCGAGGGCAGCTGCCATCAGGGCGTCCTTGTCCAGGCGCCGAAGCGCCCAGCGCCGCGGTGGGGTGCCATCCGGGCGGCGGTGCCGGGACGATAGACCCCCCATATCGCCGCACGCACGTGTGCTCCGACCCCCGGTTCAGTAACCGAAGGTCGAGCCCCGCCGCCCAGTCTTGGGGGACTTTAACGCCCCACCGACTTGGCGTTAAAGTCCCCCAGGACTAGCACCGGCCGGGCCGCGCAGCGCTGCACGCATGCCGCGACCTCGGCCAAGTACAGCTCGAACGCGGCGCGACCGCTGCGAGGCGAGATGTAGCACCCCACTACGGCGACTCCCCCCCCCAGTCCACGGCGACGAAACCCCGACCGCGCTCCAGAATGGAGAACGGCGGGGACCCGTCGCCACCTCCCCATACCGTCGCCACCAAACCGTCCGCGTCGCCCACCCAATGTGGGTGATCCGGCACGCGGTACGGCTCGGCGGCGACCGCCAGGCCAACCCCCACTCCGCGAGGACTTGGGACATCATGTCCTGTGCCGCGCGGCAGTGGTTGAGATTGGCCTGGAGGAGGAGGCGCAAGGCGCCGTTGTTTAACGGCCGTCCCTGCCTCACCTCCCCGGTAATGTCCGTCCCCGTGGCACAGTCCACCTGCATTGTGGACGCTGCCAGCGACCGCGGTGCCTGAACCGGGCGGGCCTTCTTCTTCCCCTTCCGGGAGGGGGAGAGCACTTTGCTCCCCACCCTGTGATCGGCTGGTCTCCCCATGTCCGCACATAGCGGGCAGTGGGGGGCCGCCGAACACTGGCTCGCGCGGTGGTCACTCGCCCCGCAGCGGTAACACTGACCGCTGCGGTCCACCGGCGAGGTGCACCACTGCCTCACGTGCCCCAGCTCGAGGCAGCGGTGACACTGGAGTGGCCGCGGCGCGAGTGGAGATACTCGCGCCGAAACCCACCCCACCGATACCCTCCCGGATTCCGCCACCTTTCGGGCGGCGGAGAGGGGACACCGACCCCAGGCCGGATGGAGACCTGCGGATTTCTCCGACCCGCACGTCTCCCTCGGGGCCCGCCCTCGCTAGGGCACAGGACACCTCCTGCGCGGTGACCGAGTCGTCCAACCCACATACATGCATCCCTGTGCGCTTCGTGGGCCGGACGACTCGGTCACCCCGCTCGCCCAACTGCTCCTGGAGCCTCTGGGCGAGTCGGTCCGCCTTCTCGCCGCCCTCTGGACCAGGGATCTCCAGCAGGAGACCCCCGGTCACGGCCCTCTTCGCCCTCACGGAAGCGATGCCAAGCTCCTCCAGGGATATATTATCCCGAGCTGCATCGCCCCCGCGAGTGTTAGGTCGCCCCCTGAGGAACGGTCAGCGTCACTGCTGCCGTTTTAGGGGGCGACCTGTTCTTCTTCTTCGCGGCCTTTCCCTTGGCCGCGGGCGGCGTGGTAGCAGGTCGCGGCTGCGAGGCCTTCCTCGCCGCCCTCTTCGCCTTCCGCCCTACCACCTCGCTCCACGACACCCCCCCTTGGGATGGTGCCGCAGAGGACGCGCGCACCGGGGCCGCGGGTACACTACCCCCCTGGGGGCCGCTACCCGCGGCACCGGAACGGCCACGGTGGGTGGAGCCTTCCCTCCCCCCACCTTTGCCTTCCCCGCCTGAACCGACTTTGGTCGGGGAGGCACCGCCTTCTTGTTGCTGACCGCACCTCCGTGGAGGAGCTCCTCCCGGAAGGCGACCAGCTTACTATCCATCATGTTCCCGATCCTCCTCAGAAGTTCGTCCTCTGAGGAGGATGGGGAACTCTGCACGGGCGGAGTGCGGATGGATGGTCCCCGCAACACCGCCGCTGCACTCCGCTTTTTTTCCACGACCGTGGGTCGTGGTGGTGGAGGCGGAGGAGGAGGGAGGATAGGAGGGAGGGCTGCGCTGTTTCAGCGCGCCTCTGCCCTCATCCTCCCCCGTCGCTCCTCCTCCACCAGGAGCTGCAGCCGGGCATTTCGCCCGCTCAGCTCCTGCGCCGCCTCCCCCATATTTTGCGCAGCCTCTCGCAGGGCCATAGCCACGCTGCTTTTCTGCCCCTTTAGAGAGCAGGCTGCGGCAACCTTCTCGATCCGCCTCAGGTACGAGGAGATCCTCTCGGATATCTCCTCGGTTACCTCGTCCCTGAGGCAACTCACCATCACGACCGGGTTCATCGCCCGGTCCACTCCGTCGACGGCCTGCCCCGTCCGCTTCCTCTTGGAGCCTATGACTGACGCAGTCTCGTCGTCCTTCTCCACCTTCCACGAAGCCGGGCCAGGCGCTGAGTGAGGCGCGAGCGCCGTCACCCTAGCCCCAGCACCGTCATCGTCCTTCCCCTCCAATATAACCCGTCCCATCACCGTTTTA
The DNA here is from genome assembly GCA_030068185.1 of Colletes collaris. Classification (NCBI taxonomy): domain Eukaryota; kingdom Metazoa; phylum Arthropoda; class Insecta; order Hymenoptera; family Colletidae; genus Colletes; species Colletes collaris. Next base: position 78,617 of record JASGYR010000271.1, read on the forward strand.
TTTTGAAAATCCATGTATGAATCCCACGAGCAAGTCGGAAATAAAGGTCCACCCGGGCAGAGCCGCCTTACCCGGGTAAGCCTAATACTCCAGGGGTTCGGCAGGTGCCCCGGAGGTGATCGCTTGGGATTGGGCCTTCTCCCCCAACCATGCATCCCATCGCCGCGCACCATAGCTTAGGATTGGAGGGCGATTTTATAGAGTCGCCATACTCTTGGCCCAGGCGGTTAAGCTAAGGCCCCCGTTTCTCCTGCCGCCACGTACCATTCACAAAACCAAAAATAGAATTATGAATGGGTCGTCGTGACGACAAACAGGAGGCTTACGGTGTGATTAGCTTCAGGTACCTCGAGGTCGCTACGCCCCGTACTGCGGCCGGCGATTGCCGGACACAGCCCTGAGGGTCCCTGGTAACCCCTTCTTTTTTAACAAAACACTCTCAATCCTTTTGCACATAACTTAACACTACTCCAAACTACAGCGTGACACAAACATTCAACACACATCTCCGAACCAAACTACAGCGTGACACAAATATTCAACACAATTATTCTACATTTGGCCATACTGACCTTCATAAGAGTCCGGCACTACGCCGAGGCCCCCCTACTTTGGGCCTCGGGGGGTCCATGAGGATTTCCCCACGTACAAAAAAAAAAAAAATAAGGTCTGGGTTAGGACTCCACGCACCAGTTTGGGTGTCCAGGCGGCAGGGGAGGTAAGGCGGCTCTGCCCGGGTGGACCTTTATTTCCGACCTACGCGTAGGAATTATATGGATTCACAAATTAAAACGGGGATGGGACGGGTTGTTTCGGTTGGGGAGGACGAAGACGGTGCTGGGGCTGGAGTGACGGTGCTCGCGTCTCACTCAGCGCCTGGCCTGGCTTCGTGGAAGGTGGAGGAGGACGACGAGACATAGGTTCCAAGAGGAAGCGGACGGGGCGGGCCGTCGACGGAGTGGGCAAGGCGATGAGCCCGGTTGTGATGTTGAGCTGTCTCAGGGACGAGGTAACCGAGGAGATATCCGAGTAGATCTCCTCGTCCCTGAGGCGGGTCGAGAAGGTTGCCGCAGCCTGCTCTCTAAAGGGGCAGAAAATCAGCGTGGCTAAGGCCCTGCGAGAGGCTGCGCAAAATATGGGAGAGGCGGCGCAGGAGCTGAGCGGGCGAAATGCCCGGCTACAGCTCCAGGTGGAGGAGGAGCGACGGGGAGCATGAGGGCACAGGCGAGCTGGAACAGCGCAGCCCTCCCTCCTATCCTCACTCATCCTCCACCTCCACCACCACGACCCATAGTCGTGAAAAAAAAGCGGAGTGCGGCGGCGGTGTTGCGGGGACCTTCCACCCGCACCTCGCCCGCGCAGAGTTCCCCATTCTCCTCAGAGGACGAACTTCTGAGGAGGATCGGGAACATGATCGACGGCAAGCTGGCCGCCTTCCGGGAGGAGCTCCTCTACGGAGGTGTGGTCGGCGGGAAGGCGGTGCCTCCGCGACCGAGGTCGGTTCGGGCGGCGAAGGCGAAGGTGGGGGGAGGTAAGGCTCCACCCACCGTGGCCGTTACGGTGCCGCGGGCCGCGGCTCCCCAGGGGGGTAGTTTACCCGCGGCCCCGGTGCGCGCGTCCTCCGCGGCACCATCCCAAGGAGGGGTGTCGTGGAGCGAGGTGGTAGGGCGGAAGGCAATGAGGGCGGCGAGGAAGGCCTCGCAGCCGCGACCTGCTACCTCGCCGCCCGCGGCCAGCGGAAAGGCCGCGAAGGTGCGACCAGGGCGCCCCCCTAAAACGGCAGCAGTGACGCTGACCGTTCCTCAGAGGGGCGACCTGACACTCGCGGGGGCGATGCAGCTCGCCAGGGATAATATATCCCTGGAGGAGCTCGGCATCGCTTCCGTGAGGGCGAAGAGGGCCGTGACCGGGGTCTCCTGCTGGAGATCCCTGGTCCAGAGGGCGGCGAGGGCGGACCGACTCGCCCAGAGGCTCCAGGAGCAGCTGGGCGAGCGGGGTGTCCGTGTCGTCCGGCCCACGAAGCGCACAGAGATGCGCATATGTGGGTTGGACGACTCGGTCACCGCGCAGGAGGTGTCCTGTGCCCTAGCGAGGGAGGGCGATTGCCCCGAGGGAGACGTGCGGGTCGGAGAAATCCGCAGGTCTCCTTCCGGCCTGGGGTCGGTGTGGGCCCGGTGTCCCCTCTCCGCCGCCCGAAAGGTGGCGGAATCCGGGAGGGTATCGGTGGGGTGGGTTTCGGCGTGAGTATCTCCACTCGCGCCGCGGCCACTCCAGTGTCACCGCTGCCTCGAGCTGGGGCACGTGAGGCAGTGGTGCACCTCGCCGGTGGACCGCAGCGGTCAGTGTTACCGCTGCGGGGCGAATGACCACCGCGCGAGCCAGTGCTCGGCGGCCCCCCACTGCCGCTATGTGCGGACATGGGGAGGCCAGCCGATCACAGGGTGGGAGCAAAAAGTGCTCTCCCTCCCGGAAGGAGAAGAAGGGCCCACCCCGGGTCAAGCACCGCGGTTGCTGGCAGCGTCCACCATGGAGCTGGACGGTGCCACAGGACGGACAGCCGGGAGGAGGCTGGGACGGCCGTTAAATAACGGCGCCTCCTCCTCCAGGCCAATCTCAACCACTGCCGCGCGGCACAGGACATGATGTCCCAAGTCCTCGCGGAGTGGGGTTGGCCTGGCGGTCGCCGCCGAGCCGTACCGCGTGCCGGATCACCCACATTGGGTGGGCGACGCGGACGGTTTGGTGGCGACGGTATGGGGAGGTGGCGACGGGTCCCCGCCTTTCTCCATTCTGGAGCGCGGTCGGGGTTTCGTCGCCGTGGACGGGGGGGGAGTCGCCGTAGTGGGTTGCTACATCTCACCCCGCAGCGGTCACGCCGCGTTCGAGCTGTACTTGGCCGAGGTCGCGGCATGCGTGCAGCGCTGCTCAGCCCGGCCGGTGCTAGTCCTGGGGGACTTTAACGCCAAGTCGGTGGCTTGGGGATCCCCTAGAACCACCGTTCGCGGCGGGATCCTGGGCGACTGGGCGGCGGGGCTCGACCTTCGGTTACTGAACCGGGGGTCGGAGCACACGTGCGTGCGCCGACATGGGGGGTCTATCGTGGATGTTGGATTCGCGAACCCCAACGCCGTGCGCATGGTGTCGTGTTGGCAGGTGGCCCCGAAGGCAGAGACACTCTCCGATCACCGGTATATCCGGATGGAGGTCTCTGCCGCCGGGGCTGTGTCCCGGCCCCGCCGCCCGGATGGCACCCCACCGCGCCGCTGGGCGCTTCGGCGCCTGGACAAGGACGCCCTGATGGCAGCTGCCCTCGCTGCAACTTGGCCGCAGGTGGCGGCCGAGTTGCCAAGCATGGAGGAGGAGGCTGCCCGGCTGGGGGTACTAGTCGCAAACATTTGCGACGCGTCGATGCTCCGGGTCGGGTGAGCTTCTCCTCGCCGGGCGGTGTACTGGTGGTCGGCCGCGATGGCGGAATTGCGGGTCGCGAGTGTCCGCGCCCGACGCCAGTACGCCCGCGCGCGCCGTCGTCTACGACCGGACGATAGCGTGGCGCTAGCGAGGGCAGATGACCTGTATGAGGCATACCGGATGGCGCGGGTTGCTTTGCAGGTCGCCATCAAACGGGCCAAGACCCGGGCATGGAAGGATCTCCTCCAGACCCTCGATGACGATCGCGGGGGCGCCCGTACAGAGTGGTGCTGAAGAAGCTCCGCCCGTGGGCGCCCCCGTCACCGAGGGTCTTGACCCCGGCTGCTGGAGGACGTGGTCAATACTCTTTTCCCAATTCGGGTGAGGGGACCACGTCCTCCGGCGGAGGCGGCAGTCCCAAGGGAGTGGGCGGCCGAACTGGGGTCACTCAGGAGGAGCTGGCCGCGGCCATCAGACGGCTCGGGGCGCGTAACACGGCCCCGGGTCCGGATGGTGTGCCCGGCCGGGTTTGGGTCTTGACCCAGGGCGTCCTTGGGGCTGACCTCAGGCGGTTGTTCGACCGATGCCTGAGGGACGGGCGATTCCCCCAGTTGGAAGGTGGCGACCATGGTCCTCCTCCGGAAGGAGGTTCGGCCCGCGGAGTCTCACTCCGCATACCGGCCCATCTGTCTCCTCGACGAGGTGTGCAAGATCTTCGAGCGAGTGATTGCTGCCCGCCTCGTCGAGCACCAGGCGCGGGGTGCACTTGGCCTGGCCGACTGCCAGTACGGTTTCCGGGAGGGTCGATCGACCATCGACGCGATAGGTCGTGTCAGGGCCCTCTCGGAGTCGGCCGTCTCCCGGGGAGGGGTGGCTTTGGCAATATACTTGGATATTGCCAACGCCTTTAAAACCCTGCCCTGGGAGGAGATAAGGAGGGGGCTCGAATATCATCGGGTCCCCCCTTGTCTCGGGGCGGTCATCGGGGATTATCTCCGCGGCAGGTGGATCGAGTATCCGCGCCGGGATGGGCATAGGCGGAGGGAGGTGTACTGCGGTGTTCCGCAGAGGTCGGTCCTCGGGCCACTCCTGTGGAACATCGCGTACGACGCAGTGTTGCGGGCCGACCTCCCCGACGGCGTCAGCGCCGTGTGTTATGCAGATGACACACTGGTGCTGGCCGTCGGGGCGCACTGGTGGAGGGCCAAGCGTCTCGCGGAGGAGGGGGCGCAACGCGTCGTCGACCGGATCAGAGGGATGGGGATGACGGTGGCGGTCCATAAGACCGAGGTGATAGCGTTCCAGTCACCTCGGCAGGATCCGCCACCCCCTCTGATCCGCGTGGGTGAGGCTAATATCGAGGTGAAGCCCCAGATGAGGTATCTGGGGCTGATCCTCGATAGCCACTAGCGCTTCGAGGAGCATTTCCGCTGCCTGGTCCCCCGGCTGGAGAGGATGGTCGGGGCTTTGGGCCGGATTCTGCCCAACCTGGGGGGCCCGGCGGGCCGAGTTCGCCGCTCTATGTGGCAATGTTTCAGTCGGTGGTCCTATACGGGGCCCCCGTCTGGGCGGACGATCTGGCGGCCTCCCGGAGCGGCATGAATATGCTGCGTCGGGTGCAGCGGCGGATGGCTCTAAGGGTCGCCCGCGGGTACCCGACCGTGTCACATGAGGCGGCGACGGTTCTTGCGGGGATGCCGCCCATGGATCTCCTCGCGCGGTCGCACGCGATGATGTATCGTCACCGCGTCGACCGTCGCGCGGGGGTGGGGGCGGTCCCGGGTGTGCAGGTACCTGCTTCGGGCGAGTTGAAGCGCCAGGCCCGGCAGTCCGTAGTGCACGCGTGGCAAGAGCGGTTGGCTCTGCCTACCGCGGGGCACCGGACAGTCGGGGCTGTTCGGCCACTCCTATGTGAGTGGCTGGACAGAGGCCATGGAAGCCTCACTCACAGGATGGCACAGGTGTTCTCGGGGCATGGCAGCTTCGGGAGATACCTGTGCCGGATAGGAAGGAGCCGACGGCGCGTTGCTGCCATTGTGACGCTGAGCAGGACACGGCGGAACATACCCTCGAGGTATGCGCTGCATGGGAGGGTGAACGCCGTGTCCTGATCGGCGTCATCGGGCGGGATGTCTCGCTGCCGGGCATGGTGCGCGCCATGCTCAGCAGCGAGGAGAAGTGGAGGGCCGTGGCCTCCTTCTGCGAAGTCGTAATGTTGCAGAAGGAGACCGCGGGAAGGGAGCGCGAGCGTCAGCGGCGTGCTGAGGCTCACGCTCGTTTGGTGGCGAGAGAGCGTCGCCTGGGAGTCAGGCGACGCGGGCGGCCCCCTCGGCGTGGCGCATGACCCAGGCTGGGAGGGGCGTCCTGATAGGAGCCCCCTCCCGCCAGGCGGGGTAGGGTCAGACCGGATGGGGTGGCAGTGCCTCCTGTCCGGGACCGGCGCACGGAGCGGCACCCTCGGTGGCCTGGTGCGGCCATGAGCTGCCGGCCTCCGAGGGGTAGAAAAGGGGTTCGCGGCGGTTGCGAGTTGGGGCTCGCAGCCGCCACTAGACGCGGCCCCGGGACGGATGGCGGCAGGACGATGTGGCCTCGTCCTGCCGCTATGAGACAGGGCGATTACCGGGGGGACCATTTGTCCCCCCGCGGGTGGGCGCAAAGCGTGGGCACGGGAGGTTACCGGAAGTATACTTCCGAGCGATTCCCGGTATCCTCCCAAATCGTGTGGAAGGGTCACGGTGGGGTTTTTCGGGGGTAGGTCCCGCGCCCGGTTTAATGGGCGCGGGGAATCCCACACACCCCTCCCGCCTCTCCCCAAAGAGGTGGGAGGGTGTCTTTCGAAGATTTTCCCCACGAAAAAAAAAAAAAAAAAAAAAAAAGGCGGCAGGGGAGGTGAACCCCTACGTGGCGCGTCCCCAGGTGGCGGATAGGGGCAGCCTCTGGGATGGGATGCGGGAATGAGGTCATCAACCTATGAAGGCTGGTGTCTGCATCCTCGCATGGCATCCCGGAGTTCGGAGCGAAAGCTCCCGCGGACCAAACACCGGTATGAATGTGTTGTGAGTGGACTGGGGCATGGGGTATTTGCCGCGGGTTAAACCGAAGGCCGCAGGTTGGCCAGTTGGCTGTTGGTATGTCCTGCGGCCAACGTGGCCCCGCGGCCGGCGGCTTAGTCCCATGTCACGGGGCTGCGGGCGCTGGTGACCAGGCGCCTGTGGCTGAGTGGAAATGCGGTGAGAGGAGTGCCTCTCACCGGGAAGGGCCTGAAAAGGCACGGCGCGGCGGGGGACTCTGTGATGTCTCACTAGAGTTCCCGGTCCCTCGCCAAGCGCCTGAGGATGGTCACCGTGGGGTTTTAGCCGGTAAGAGTCCGGCACTACCCGCCGGCCCGCCCATCGGGTGGGCCCGCGGGTGTCCATGAGGATTTCCCCACGTACAAAAAAAAAAAAGGTCTGGGTTAGGTCTGGGTTAGGACTGGGTTAGGACTGGGTTAGGTCTGGGTTAGGTCTGGTTAGTTCTCCACGCACCCGTTTGGTTGTCCAGGCGGCAGGGGAGGTGAACCCCTACGTGGCGCGTCCCCAGGTGGCGGATAGGGGCAGCCGCCGGGATGGGATGCGGGGATGGGGTCATCAGCCTGAGAAGGCTGGTGGTTGCATCCTCGCATGGCATCCCGGAGGACGGAGCGAAAGCTCCCGCGGACCGAACACCGGTATGAATGCGTTGCGCGTGTGAATGTGTGTCTGAGTGGACTGGGGCATGGGATATTTGCCGCGGATTTGACCCAAGGCCGCAGGTTGGCCAGTTGGCTGCGGGTGTGTCCTGCGGCCAACATGGCCCCGCGGCCGGCGGCTTAGTCCCATGTCACGGGGCCGCGGGCGCTGGTGACCAGGCGCCTGTGGCTGAGTGGAAATGCGGTGGGAGGAGTGCCTCTCACCGGGAAGGGCCTGAAAAGGCACGGTGCGGCGGGGGACTCTGTGATGTCTCACCAGAGTTCCCGGTCCCTCGCCAAGCGCCAGAGGATGGTCACCGTGGGGATTTAGCCGGTAAGAGTCATTCACTACCCGCCGGCCCGCCCATCGGGTGGGCCCGCGGGTGTCCATGAGGATTTCCCCACGTACAAAAAAAAAAAAAAAGGTCTGGTTAGTTCTGGGGAAGACGTGAGGGGAGGTGATTTCCCTCCCCCCCCCCCGGCAGGTACAGGGGCGATGGTCTGGCCGACGGATGGGAAGTACAGAAAAGGGCGAAGAGGAAAGAAAGAAGGGCCCAGGAAGATGCAGACCCGGTTGTAAGGGACAACGGGGAGGGATCTAAGGGGGTAAGGGGGCAAGGGGTGAACACGTACTCCAGTTCCCTGAAGACCCCCAGGGGACCGCGAAATGAGGCGATTACGATAAAGGCCAAGGGAAAATTGTACGCGGAGGTTTTCAGAACGATCGCGGGTAAGATGGGCGGTAAATTGGATGGGGTCCAGAAAGTGCGGAGGACGCGCACTGTGGACCTCATCCTGGAACTCGGGGGGAGCGGAAGTGCCGCTGCGACCTCCGATGTCATGAGGGGGGAAATGGGGGAGGGGTACATGGTTAGGGCGTTCTCCCCCAGATTGGAGATCGAGGTCAGGGACCTCGACCCCATAGTGGAGGGAAAGGATATCCTGGCGGCGGTGGCCGCACATTGTGGCGCAGAAGGGGTCGGCGACGCCAGGGTTAAGGTGATAAGGAGCACCTTCGGGGGGGGGGGGGAAGCCTGGCGGTCGCCGAGGCCCCCCTCAGATGGACGCAGGGAGGTGATTTTGAGAAGGGACCGAAGCTCAGGATAGCCTGAGTTCGCCTGGACTTCGGTCACATAAGGGCTTCCTGTCCTCTTGGTAGGGGAGGGGCTAATCTGTGCCATAGGTGCGGCCAGGAGGGGCACGTGGCGCGGAGTTGCACCGCTGCCCCGTCTTGCGTGCAATGCAAGCGTAGCTTGGGCACCCTTCTGGGTCTGGGGTGTGCCCGGTGTACAGCGAGCACCTAAGAGGGGCAGGGGTGACCCGGCACCTTCACGGTCCTCCAGGTCAACCTAAATAGGTGCCGGCTGGCACAGGACCTGCTTGTCCGGACTGCCGACTCGGTTCGGGCGGACGTTGTGCTGGTTTCAGAACCGTACAGGGTCCTCCCGGACTGGGTGGGTTATAGTTCGGCGTCTGCGGCCGTGTGGGTGACGGGGATCAACGGATTGCGTCACGTGACCGATAGCGAGACCGTTGGACACGGTTTCGCTGCCGTCAGGATAGAAGGGATAACGGTGTGCAGCTGTTATTTCTCGCCGAGACTGGGACCGAGGGAACTGGACGCCGCCCTCCACGAGCTGGAACTCGAAAGGACCAGCTGGGGCAGGGCTGCCGTTGGGGGTGACTTTAACGCCAGCTAGCCAGCGTGGGGGTCCAGGTCCTTTGATCCCAGGAAAGGGTGTTACCCTTCACGGGGTTTTGACAGAATGGGATTATTCGCTCAGGACCTCTGGGGGCATACCTTCGAAGGGAAACAGTCGCACGTCTAAGATAGATATCTTGGCGTGCGATCTGGCTAGGGACTTTGCGTGGTGTGACGAGGAGTGAGGTTTTGGAGACCTACTCCGCGTCAGACCACAAATATCTGCTACACACCGTGGGGGTGAGGGCCCCGTATCAGGTCCCCCGCGAAACAAGGGCGGGTTGGAGGGTGAATACCTTAGATGAGAACGCGCTCCTCGAGGCCTTCGACCGGCTCACGGCTGGCCTTCAAGCGCCTTTCTGGAACGAGGAAGAGATGGAGGTCTTCCTGGACGCCTGTGACGGGGCATGCTCTGCCAGTATGGACCCCCGCAGGCAGACTCCTGTGGCTAGGCGGTCAAAGGCGTGGTGGACCCCGGAAATCGCGGAACTCCGGCGACAGGCCAATCGGAAGCACAGGGCCTACCAGAGGGCGATGAAGCGGGATAGGCCCTGGACCGGGGTCCTCCGCGACGGCTACAGGGAGGCCAGGAAGTCCCTCCGAAGAGCCATTATCAAAAGTCGAATCGAAGCCTGGAAGAGCCTGTGTAGGCAGGTCGAAGGTGACGTGTGGGGTAAACCCTACAAGGCGGTGATGATCGTTAAGCCTTGATCGGACCCGGCGGTACTCTCGGCGGAAAAAGCCAAGGAGGTCGTCGAGGCACATTTCCCCAGGGCCTCTGGGGAGCCCCCTCTCCGGAGCTTCGACCCGGGGTGGGAGGCGGCTCTCGGGGGTTTTGAGCCGGTGGAACCTAAGAAGGTCGTTGAGGCTTGTTCGAGGCTCAGGGTAGACCGGGCCCTGGGTAGGGACAACGTCCCGGGAAGGGTGGTGGCGGCCATCATCCGGAAAAGGGCCGCGAGGGTGGCGTGCCTTTTCAACAGCTGTCTGTAGAGGCACGTCCCCCACAGGATGAGGGAGCAGAGGCTGGTCCTGATCCGGAAGGGGGGGAGGGACCCTGTGTCACTCTCCGCGTACCGGCCCCTCTGCCTCCTCAGCGTGTGGGCTAAGACTTTCGAGATGGTCCTTAGGGAAAGGCTGATGGCCGCCATCGGACCCGAAGGGCTTTCGGACAGCCAATACGGCTTCCGAAGGGGTCGAAACACGGCTCAGGCCCTGGTCGCCCTTGACGTGAGAAACGCCTTCAACACCCTGAGGTGGAGGCATATCCTGGAGGCAGGGGTTGCGCGGGGAATCCCGTCGTACCTCATCAGGATACTGGTGGGGTATTTTAGGGACCGCAGGGTATGGTACCACACCGAGGAAGGGCCCAAGTATATTGTGGCCGAGATGGGGGTCCCGCAGGGCTCGGTGTGGGGCCCTTCCCTGTGGAACCTCGCGTACGACGGGGTTCTCAGTTGCGTCCTTGCGCCGGGATGCCGGATTGTGGGATACGCCGACGACATCGCCCTTGTTGCGACGGCGGGTACGATTGGTGTTCTCGAGGAGCGCGTAAACCACTCCATAAGGGTGGTTATGGAGTGGCTCATTGCGCACGATCTGGAGGTAGCACCCTCCAAGACGGAGGTTTTCTCCCTAAACAGGAAGAAAATCGTTGGCTTTAAGGTCACTGTCGCGGGGGTAGAGGTGAGACCCAGCACTCAGATAAAGTACCTGGGGGTCATCTTCGATGGGAGCCACAGTTTCCGCGTGCACGTCATGGACAGGGCCCACATTTTACGTACGTTCTATCAATCATTCACTTGGTCGTTTTCAGGTTATATCATCTTGTTTTGTTTTCTTTTACCCTCTGACCTTATTTCTTATTCTTATTTCTACTTTTACACAAATCTTTCTATTTTTACACAAATTTTTACTACTATTATATGATATTCCTTTTCTATCTATGTATTTATTACCTTTTGCACAATACTGCAGTTTGTTTTGTTTTATTTTATTTCATTTTACTCTGATCTATAACCTTATTCGGCTTTAGTTTATCTTACTTTACTCTAGTTTTTTACTTTTTTATTTATTTATTTACTTACCTATTTAGTTATTTTAGTTATTTTACTATTACTTCATTTTATCTTATCTATTTATTTATTTATTTATTTATTTATTTATTTCATTTTACTTCTTTGTAGTATATCTTTTGTATACTAGCCATTTCGATCCGATTTGATTTTATTCCCACCTTATACTTTTACCCCTAAATAATGGTGGCGAAAATGAGAACTAGGGATAGGTGAGATTTTCAGATGGTGGCCGTCGGTCGGTCAGGGAATCGACGGTAGGTAGAAGAGATAATGAGGCGACACACCTTAGTAGGGTGTGTGTACCGACGGCTGGAGAGTTACCCGGGGCCGGCAGGACCGCCCACCCCAGGGAGTTACCAGCGGCCGGTCAGGTGCAAGAGGGCGGCACTGGAGAGGGGTAATTACCCGCCAAGCAGGACGGTCGGTATTATGCCGCTCCCATGTGCAGGCAACGATTTCCGCTTTGTCGGTAAATTATCTGGCGGAAGTGTTAAATACCATGGCTTGATATCAAATCAGTTTTGGTTTTTAGTCTCATTGCATTTTATTTAAATTTAAATTTTATTTTAATTTAATTTTATTTTATTTTATTTTATTATATTCTATTTTATTTTAGTTTATTTTATATTACTTAAATTTTATTTATTTTATTTAGTTCATTCTAATGAGTTTTTATTCTTCTCTTCTTTTCATTTCATAATATAATATTTTATTTTGATTACCTATTTTCTTCTTTTCTATCTTTTCTCTATATCTCTATCTGTATTCCCTGGATTTTACTTTATTTTATTTAAATTTTATTATTTGATCTCACCTATTTAGTTTTCAACTCCAATATCTTTATTTAATCACTGATATAGTACATAATACTTGGTAATTAAATATTGTATTTATTTAACTTAGTCAGCTTTACTGGTTCCTATTTTTATTCTTTCTTTTTGCATTTACTCTGTCATGTATTTTACTTATCTTGTAATTGAAAAATTGAAAGTAATTGAAGTGTAATTGAAAAATTAATAACAGTTTTATTCGTAAGTATCTCGGAAGAATCGTGATACACGTACACGTAGACATTCACGAATAATATAATCGCGGTACGTGTTTATTTAATTGCATAGTGGTTAGTGCCTGAAAGGATTATTTGTGGATACCTGTGGACACTGTGGACAATCGTGGGGCGTGTATAATCGCATGTGGGTGATTTTGTTCACAACATTGTGTATTGGAACTGGCATTCACCCTTTCTCTGTGAAAATCTCGTCGAACGAGTTTTGATATGCCCTTCTGGATTTTCATAAGACAGGTTGAATCTTATTCAACGTAATGTGTTCGCATTCCCATAAGTGGACAAAAATCTAAGGCTGTCGATAATGTCGGTAAGCAGAATTTTTTCATGCTGCGTAGAGAACCACTAGCACTCGCCTGCCGCAACCGTCCGCGCGAACCAGCTGTTTAGCGGATTGTCATTCTACAGGCGGAACTTTAAATGTTAATAACTTTGCAACGAAGCCTCCATCAACAAATTAGTATTCTTGATTTTCGTCTTATTTTGGCCTCTACTATCGCTCATTAAAATTTTTGCTAGAGGTGGCCGAACACCCTGTATATATCAGCTGCTCAGAGGTAATGTCTCGAATGTCGCAATTATCCGACAGAACGAGAAGCATTTCGTATACTGAGCTGTTTTGCTTCGACGCGGACCTATAAATAGGACGCATAGTCGCTTCGATGTGTCAAAAATCATTTTCGCGGTTTGCAGCGAGGATGCGATTCGTGCGACAACCTGTGACTATACGCGTGACAAATTTTGATGATAAATCGCAAATGATGTCCTCGAAAACAAAACGCAGACACGGTAGCATGCTGCCAAACACTATCTGCAGCCTCATTTGCGGCCCATCAAATTGCGGAAAGACCAATGTGCTGGTGAGCTTGTTGGAAAGTCCTCACGGCGTTCGCTTCGAGAACGTGTACGTGTATTCCAAGTCGTTGCAGCAGCCGAAATATCAGTATTTGGACAATTTATTGGCTCCGATAGATGAAATTGGCTACTTCACGTTTTCAAATAACAGTGACGTCATCCTACCGAGCGAATCGCTTCCGAATTCCATTTTTATCTTTGATGACGTGGCATACGACAAGCAAGATACGATGCAAGAATACTTTGCAATGGGGCGCCATTCGAACGTTGACTGTTTCTATCTCTGTCAGACGTATGCAAAGATTCCCAAACATCTTATACGTAACAATGCAAATCTGCTGATTCTGTTTAAGCAGGATGGTACCAACTTGAAACATGTGTACAACGATCACGTAAACACTGACATGTCTTACGAGGATTTCTGCGCTTTGTGTCGTAATTGTTGGCAACGGGAGTACGGTTTCGTGGTGATAGACAAGGATTGCGCGATGTCCAATGGACGTTATAGAAAGGGATTTAACGAGTTTGCGGTACCGTGAGGTGGTCAATCGTCATCGACACGTCGGTGGAAAGCAACGTCTGCGGCACAATGATTGATATCGATAGTCTGGAGATTAAGGATCGCGAGAGAATAGCGAAGGAAATTGCAAAAACCAGTGATTCCATTCGCAAGAAAAATTAGGCTTTGAAGACTGGCAAGATGGAGGAAGATATCGCGTTGGAGAGATACTTTAAACCTGTTGTTGAGCCTTTAAAACATATTGTGGAAAATACAACAGCGACAAAGCTGACACGCCATCGCTGACGAGCACGAACGTTGGAAGGGAATGAAACATTAACACATAAACCAAAAATCCAACCGAAAGGGAACACATCACATAAGCGAAATAGAAAACGATTATACACGTCATCGGAAAATTCGCTCGTAACCTCCACACCAGTTCAATCGAAGCAGAAACAACCGAATGTCATGTCAAACGATTCCCCGGTTCCGCCTACACTAATAAATACATTTCCCGATATACAATCGATCACAACCAAATCTGAAGACGTTTACGAAACTTCTGCCGATGAGTCATTTGCAACATCTAATTAGGCATGAACTCCAAACATCCGAGGGACAACAAACATTTCGCAATCATTTCACGGTCCGTGGGCAAAAAATACATGCGATGCCATCCTAAGTGGTGATAGGGTTACGATCATGGATCATGTGTATGGAGTATACTTTGACAATAGTGGAACGATGCTTGGGGACAAGGCTTTCGATATGGACAAGGATGATAATATAATCATAGATGGTGTAAAATATGGAGGAACTCCCGGTCTTTATGAACTTATTTTCAAGAGGAATTCCCGACGACGCCATATACACAGATGCTGATAGGCAAAAATACAAAAGTATAATACTGACAACAAATGCTCACAGACGTGGCCATAACGCACAAAATCCCATAATGGGTAACAAGGGATACAAGTATAAACATGTAATTGCGCCGCTACTACCCCGTGTATCTATCAGTAAGGCAGGGAAAGGCCTGCCGGTTCCGCATGTCATGACGGTAAGTTATAACAAGATCGATTACGTGCACTGGGACGATCCCAACGAGCTGGTGGATCGACTCCGTTTGTTGGAAGCGTCGCGTCAGGCGGGTAACAACTCGCATGGCCATGAAATTCTATCGATTATCGAGGAACTCCGCGAAGGTCGGCCTCATTATAAATTAAACCGCGCACCGGATGATGTGCACTGTATGCGTTGAGATGCCGATCAATAAATTTGGAGTATCGCTCGAGAAGAGCGGAGCAGCTGGAATGGACTATTACAAATGGAGCGGTTTGCTTCGAAATTATATGCGAGACAATGCTCTTTGCGTGGCAGGTGCCGACTTTGATGCAAAATCACGCAAGATACGACGCGTAGCTCAGCCGACAGTTGACAGCGATGCCGTTAATAAACTATATGTGGAAAAAGAGCATTAAACTTTTGAGAGAGCAGCATGAAAGAATTGGAGAGGAAGCTGGTCATGTTTCAGAGAGATATGTTGACGTTGCAAAACAGCGTTCAAGAGATATCACGCGCATTGAATCCGCAGCGACAATGCGAAGGAAAATCATGCGAGACGGTTGAACTTGACCAGAATTTCCTCGAGCCGATGGGGAGCACATAATGTATGTACACGATAATTATCGCATCATTCGTGTCAAAGACATCTCTGCGATCAAACATGCAACCAATATCGAAATCCGAGAGTAATGAAAGCCATAGTCTCAAGAAGCGACAACTTGTCGAGGAATTGCATGCTCCAGCTCGAAGACATTTCCCGCGGAGACACGTCATAGTGCATGGATACGATGATCTGTGGCAATCTGACGTTGTAGAAATGCGTCCATACTCGCGATTCAACCGAGGTCATCACTATACTCACGGTCATCGATGTGCTGAGCAAGTATGCATGGGCGGTACCGCTCAAGACTAAAGGTGGTGCTGAGGTGACTAAAGCGTTTGCAAAGATATTTAGAGATCGACATCCGAAAAATTTGCAAACCGATCAAGGAAAAGAATTTTACAACGTTGATGTGCGAGAAACTCATGACAAAGCATGACATTAATCATTATTCGACGTATTCGGTGATGAAGGCCTCCGTCGTAGAACGTTTCAATCGAACTTTGAAGAACAATATGTGGAAACTGTTTACGCTCAATGGAACCTATAAATGGGCTGATGCACTACCGCGTCTACTTGCAGAGTATAACGCACGAAAACATAGAACCATCGGAATGCGTCCTTGCGATGTTACTCCTGCGATCGCCGATAAGCTGCTAGCTACAGTATACAGCAACATAAAGATCGCTGCTCCAGCGAGATTCAAATTGGGCGAGTTTGTGCGCGTGAGCAAATTTAAAACCATCTTCGATAAAGGCTATACACCGAATTGGACAACGGAGGTGTTTAAAATAGCCAAAGTACAGGCAACTAATCCCGCGACGTATCTGCTCCTCGATTCCTTTGGAAAACCTGTTGCCGGAGGATTCTACGAACATGAGCTGCAACGCGTCACACATCCTGATGTACATCTAGTGGAAAAACTGTTGCGTAGAAAGGGGGATGAGGTGTATGTCAAGTGGTTGGGCTTTGATAAATCACACAATTCTTGGATAAATAAAAATAATGTATTGTAAAATAATACATGGTTCAATAAAATACAATGATGCATATACATATACATGAGTGGCGACTTTTATTTTACACATTAATCCCACTATTTATATGAATTTGTAAACAATTTTATATTATACAATAAATTCCACCATTTATAATAAATACAATAATAATAATTTCTATTTTACAACGGTATATTATAATGTCCCCAGGGCAGAGTGTCGGTCGAATCGGGTACGATATATCGCTTGTCGTCATACGGACTTAGAGCGATTTTGGATTCCGAAATGGTGTACACTTTGTGCAATTTAGACCGTATGCATGATTGTCTGCGAACCATTTCGATCTCTTTGCGCAAACACTGCGCGTAGTCGACGAAAGTTATCGTTCTGGCTATGACGTTGGTCTTGACGCCTTTCTCATAATTCGTATCTTTTTTGCCGTCTACGCGAAGTGCATACATTTTCGCTCTAAGACCTATGAATTCAGTCATTATCGCACCGTTATTTTCATCCTTCATCAGCCCCGGAACCTTCTTATTTACGCGTGGCATATTATATGGATTGTCGGTAGGATAATCGCTTGTGTCGAATCTATCGATATTGTGCTTCGTAGATATCGTCGCACCGAATGTGATAAATAAGACTGTCAGTGTCGGTGTATAGAATTTTACAATTTTGCCCGTGTTTAGGAGACATGTACTCGTGGTGAAATTCATACAAACAAAGTTTTGATATGTCCAGAATGCACATACCCACGTATATCGGTTTGTTGAATTTCACCTCGAGTTTTCGCAATTCAACAGCTACTAAATTTTCCGAAAAAACACTTCTGCTGTGGAAATTCGGTTTTGCGATCATTGCCTCCGCGCCATATCGCCACTTCCCAATGTGTCTCACAAGTTTTACATCCACATGGTTTCGTACATTTTCCATAGTTTTACCGAATACTGCGTTGTTCATCAATTTGTACAAATTCTTTTCAAAGTCGTTTGTCGCGCTTGTTCTAAATCGTGTGTTGAGTTCGGTGTAATCGCGGAGCCAGGGAGATTGAGCGAATTGAAGCACGCGGTGTATCTTTGTAATACGAAGACCGTGACGCGTGCACTGCTGCAGGTTGCGATAATGGATTATGTAACGCTGCTTATCGTATACCGTCGCGAGTAACTTGTCCTGCCTTTTTTTTTTTTTTTTTTTTTTTTTTTTTTCGTGGGGAAAATCTTCGAAAGACTCCCTCCCACCTCTTTGGGAGAGGCGGGAGGGTGTGTGGATTCCCGCGCCCATAATAACGGGCGCGGGACCTACCCACTAAAAACCCCACGGTGACCCTTCCGCGCGATTTGGGAGGATACCGGGAATCGCTCAGTATGCTTCCGGTATCCTCCCGTGCCCGCGCTTTGCGCCACCCGCAGGGGACATAACGGTCCCCGGTAATCGCTCTGTCTCATAGCGGCAGGACGAGGTCACATCGTCCTGCCGCCATCCGTCCGGGGCCGCGTCTAGTGGCGGCTGCAAGCCCAACTCGCAACCGCCGCGACCCCTTCTCTACCCCTCGGAGGCCGGCAGCTCATGGCCGCACCAGGCCACCGAGGGTGCCGCTCCGTGCGCCGGACCCGGACAGGAGGCACTGCCACCCCATCCGGTCCGACCCTGCGCCGCCTGACGGGAGGGCTCCTATCCAGTACCCCCTCAGCCTGGGTCATGCGCCACGCCGAGGGGGCCGCCCGCGTCGCCTGACGCCCAGGCGACGCTCTCTCGCCGCAAACTAGCGCGAGCCTCCAGCACGCCGCTGACGCTCGCGCTCCTTTCCCGCGGTCTCCTTCTGCAACATTACGTTTTTCGCAGAAGGAGGCCACCGCCCTCTACTTCTCCTCGCTGCCGAGCCTGGCGCGCCCCATGCCCGGCAGCAGAGACATCCCACCGATGACGCCGATCAGGACACGGCGTTCACCCTCCCATGCAGCGCATACCTCGAGGGTATGTTCCGCCGTGTCCTGCTCAGCGTCACAATGGCAGCAACGCGCCGTCGGCTCCTTCCTATCCGGCACAGGTATCTCCCGAAGCTGCCATGCCCGAGAACACCTGTGCCATCCTGTAAGTGAGGCTTCCATGGCCTCTGTCCAGCCACTCACATAGGGAGTGGCCGAACAGCCCCGACTGTCCGGCGCCCCGCGGGTGGCGGAGCCCACCGCTCTTGCCACCCGGGCACCACGGACAGCCCGGCCGGGGGCTTCAACTCGCCCCAAGCAGGTTCCTGCACACCGGGACCGCCCCCACCCCCGCGCGACGGTCGACGCGGTGACGATACATCATCGCGTGCGACCGCGCGAGGAGATCCATGGGCGGCATCCCCGCAAGAACCGTCGCCGCCTCATGTGACACGGTCCGGTACCCGCGGACGACCCTTAGAGCCATCCGCCTGTGCACCCGACGCAGAATGGCCATGCCGCGCCGGGAGGCCGCCAGGTCGTCCGCCCAGACGGGGGCCCCGTATAGGACCACCGACTGAACCATTGCCACATAGAGGCGGCGAACTCGGCCCGCCGGGCCCCCAGGTTGGGCAGAATCCGGCCCAAAGCCCCCGACCATCCTCTCCAGCCGAGGGACCAGGCAGCGGAAATGCTCCTCGAAGCGCCGGTGGCTATCGAGGATCAGCCCCAGATACCTCATCTGGGGCTTCACCTCGATATTAGCCTCACCCACGCGGATCAGAGGATGTGGCGGATCCTGCCGAGGTGAATGGAACGCTATCACCTCGGTCTTATGGACCGCCACCGTCATCCCCATCCCTCTGATCCGGTCGACGACGCGTTGCGCCCCCTCCTCCGCGAGACGCTTGGCCCTCCCCCAGTGCGCCCCCGACGGCCAGCACCAGTGTGTCATCTGCATAACACGGCGCTGACGCCGTCGGAGGAGGTCGCCCGCAACACTGCGTCGTACGCGATATTCCACAGGAGTGGCCCGAGGACCGACCCCTGCGGAACACCGCAGTACACCTGCTCCGCATATGACCATCCCGGGTCGGATACTCGATCCACCTGCCGCGGAGATAATCCCGATGACCGCCCCGAGACAAGGGGACCCGATGATATTCGAGCCCCCTCCTTATCTCCTCCCAGGGCAGGGTGTTAAAGGCGTTGGCAATATCCAAGGATATTGCCAAAGCCACCCCTCCCCGGGAGACGGCCGACTCCGAGAGGGCCCTGACGATCGACCCTCCCGGAAACCGTACTGGCAGTCGGCCAGCCCGGGGGCACCCCGCGCCAGGTGCTCGACGAGGCGGGCAGCAATCACCCGCTCGAAGAGCTTGCCCACCTCGTCGAGGAGACAGATGGGCCGGTATGCGGAGGGAGACTCCGCGGGCCGACCCTCCTTCCGGAGGAGGACCATCCTCGCCACCTTCCAACTGGGGGGGAATCGCCCGTCCCTCAGGCAAACTTGTCCTGCCTGCTGCCAGGTGGTTTGGCACGCGTCGGACAGAACGGCAGATCTGCATGAGCATCGTGCAGACGTTGCGGATATTCCAGATCTACCTCGAGAATGTATCCCGTGGGCGAATCGACACCGATTGAAGATACGTCAAAATTTACAACATCTTCGACCATTTGAAATTTAGCGTATGGTAGAGGCTGACACATTGCCCATCCATACAAATTGTTCACGTCAAAGTACATCAAGTACGATGACTCTTCCGATGCGTCGTAAGATGACATGTACTTGTTATTGACATGTGCGTATCTTCCGGAACATTGACTTAAGCCCCGGCGTATACCGCGTTCGATAAACATGACCATATCGATGTCTGTGAGCAATTCGAATGTAATTTTTGGTATGTTTAGCATTGCATCCCATGTGAAACCAGGTAGAGTATAGTAATGCGCTGAATCTAATCCGTAGCTCTTGATACAACTTTCGCGAAAATTTTCAAAAATATCTGCCAATAACAAGACATCAGTTTTCAAATACAAATCGCTGTATTCGCCCAAGGTTCTAATCTCGAAACGCTGCCAGACTGTCTCGGCGTGTGCGTAATCGGTCTCTGATACAGTCTCGCCCATTAACGAACTGTAGAATGACTCGCGCGGTGGTAAGCATGGATCCTGCAGCTTGTTCGCCCAATCAAGGTATTCATATGGAAAGACACCCTTTCGCGCCAATAAATTGAAATCTTCAGTGGATAATGTTCCAAATTGGGATCGCAAAATTTTTAATAGATCTGTGTTAAGAACAGATGCTAATTTGTCGAGACTGGTATTTAGAAATTTGTATGAATCGATGAATCGTAATTTAATATAATTTTGCGAGTCGGATTCATCCGTATCTTCAACATGTTTTGTGAAAGAAATATATTTTTCTTTAGTTATAGGTAATACATGAATGTGACCTTCGAAAGTGATAGCTATTTCCTCGATAATGAAATGCGATTCATAGCCGGATAAATTATTGAAAACTATGGGGATGTAAAACACATTTTTATAATTTAAATTGCACTCCGAATGTGCTGGGACTCTGAACCGTCCGGACAGATGGCAATGATCGCGAACTCGTACATCGCTAGCCTTGAATG
This sequence comes from Colletes collaris, assembly GCA_030068185.1. Lineage (NCBI taxonomy): Eukaryota > Metazoa > Arthropoda > Insecta > Hymenoptera > Colletidae > Colletes > Colletes collaris. The sequence continues at coordinate 99,159 of JASGYR010000271.1, forward strand.
GTTCTTCGCAAATATGACAATGTGCTGCATTGCGAAATGTCGTCAACTGTTCGGGAGTTAAATCAGCATGGGAACATTACTGGTAGGAATAGGTTTGGCAAAGTTTGCAAAATTTTTAAGTTCGTCGACGAACCATGAAACACAATCTGTGTCGCGGCGACATCGATACATCGACAGTGATGTATCATATGAACAATGCATATAATATGCAATGCTGTGTACATTGTGGTGTTGATATGTATGTAATTTATTATCACCCACGCTTGGTTGTCCAACGTTTTTGCGATGATGCACTCCAGATCTGCATATACCACGAAAGGGAGCCGCTCCTTCCTATCGTGGTTGCTGAAATTGAGCAGATTGTCGCCTTCGCTGGGCAGCAAGAATGGCGCAGTTGTTTATCTGCCCGCAGTCCAGCGAATCACCTCCAACTTCTCGGTAGATCCGAAGTAGTGCATGCATCTGTAAACCCCCAAAAATTTATTTAATTTCACATATATTTCAACATTTATTAAACATTACATAAATTTTTTTTTTATACATACCGATCGCAGATGAATTTCTTGGCTTTGTGCCTGCTCAGCTGCATGCCCACCAGCCTGGACAAGTCCTTAATGTATGCAAAGTGCCCTACATCGCCGTGCTCTTGATTCGGCGTGTAAAGCAAGTTTACATGTCAATCTCTCTTCTGGCTGGTGAGGTGCAGCGGGAAGACTGTTGGCCCCTTCTTCATCTTCTTCTCGAAGCTGTAGACATTGACGGAGATGTCGTTCAGCCGTTCAAACTTCCCAATATACCCCAGAGACATTGGGAACTCAATGCCCTGGAGATTTAGGATCGACGTATACTGCGGGTATGAACCTGGACGTTCAGGATATTTTTTTGCTGGATGTAGAGCTGCGACAACTGCCCACGCGAAACATGCGTTGTCCGAGGATTGTATGCTTATGGTTGCCCTCTTCAGAATGATTTCTCGCGGCAACGAAGTGACACCCCGCGCGGAGTGGATTATACTTATTGACATTGACGGTCAGATTCATGATTCTCGCCAATGCCCATCCGCTGTCGCGTTCCTGGAACTCTTCCAGCGATGCCAGGGTGGATTCGACGACGCATCGCTGGTACCACTCCTGCAGATCGGATGTGTGGAAGAGTTCACACTTTCAGGTGTTGATGCTTTTACAAGCATGCTTGTCACCTGCACCAACTTCGCCGTTGAACACCGTGTTCACTTTGAGGTTTCGATGTTTCCTCAAAGTGTCCCGAACATGCACCAGCACAATGGTCTCTGCATCCTGGAGGAAGTTGCGCGGTTCGTTATAATTCGAATTTAGGATGACACCTGTTAATTCGCGAGTGTCGGACGCAGTGTATATTTCACGCCACAAAAGTCCCGTACTCGAATGTCCGGCACCTTCACGCGCGAAACGTCTGCGCACCAAATGTTTAAATCCTTCGAGTCGCGCGATTCGAGCAACCAACGATTGTCGAACACCGATCGATAATCGCGGGCGTTTCACGCGGCTGTGTTCTTCCAAAGATTCGATACACTCGTTGCACCGTTCTTCCCGCGAGAGTACTCTTCCTGTGAAATCAATCGTTCGGATTGATCCAACAATTGGCGTTCTACTTGTGCGAATTGTTCCATGATTGTAAATGGAATGTAAATGTAAATGTAAATGTAAATGTAAATGTAAATGTAATATCCTTTTTTTTCAATGCAACACGTTGTAACTATTTGAGGCCTTGTGCAGTTTAAAGCGTGCTTTTATACCAGCACAGCGATTTGGTATCTCTGCCTAACTCTTTCGGTGTCTCCCCTCCCTCAAATGCATTGCATGCCAACATGGTTCTATGCAGTTTCTGCTGATATCGCATAATTCTTTCCATGATTCACTCGTATGACGAATTAGTGCGCAAGATCGTTCAACACAGTTTCTACTGATTCCACATAATTCTAAGATTCAGCGCTTCCCACAGATATTATATTACATTTCAACACGTGTCGAGACTTTTATCCTTGGAGGCCCAAGTTACATGCAATCGCGCGATATGCTGCGATGTTAAGATTGAACAAAGCATTATGGAAAAAAAATGGTACCTTTAGAATAAAATGTGGTGGGGATTGCACCTCTGTTTAAGCCGTCTCCCCGGACGCTATTCCATCAATCTCTCAGTAGCTTCGCTGAATTTTCGACGGAACAAATAGTGCTCTGAAAGAAAATGTGTAGTACCAGTGCCATGCGTTATTACGTTCCAATCGTGCAAGATGATGGTGTATCTCCATGCAAGGAGAATACATTTAACAGGTAACCTTTCATAATTTTTTATTTATTTATTTATGTTTTTTCATGAAAAAAGGTAATTTTCATGATTATGCTTTTAGGCCGCGCCAACCATCGCGATTCAAGTTCAGAATATAAGCATTAACATCCTCGGGCAGCAAATATTTGTAAATTTGAATCAGAGTAGGTCCTATAACCGATGTAGAAATTCTTCTCGGCGATAATCGTGGGAATCATCTCCTTAATACCATGGCATACATGGAACACACTATTCGACAGCTGTACAACCATTGCGGAACGTGCACAATTGCCCGGGTGCATCATTGATGCGGATTCATGAATTAACGGTGGAATTTTGTCACATGTATGATTCACCGATTGTAAAGATGACAATGGATACTAAGTCGCTGTATTTCAAACCGAATACAGTAACATTTTTATTTAATCTTGAGCCGTGTGTAAGCTATGTGTATCCGCGGCTCTATCAAACTGCAGAAGAAGTGAGGACAAAATTTAAAACTTTTGTTAACGTTCTGCAACAAAAGCGATGCTGTCTCCGAAACATTAGATACACGTTGTGCTGCTAAAATCATACGCGACAGTGAATATTACTGCAAGGATTATCTTGTAGATTGTGAACTGTTAGGATGCGCCATCAATGATATTGTAGGTGATGCTCGCATAAAAAAAATGTAACAATATAGTATCATTTTAAAACAAATATTATTTCTCCAATTTTATTTACCCGTCTTCCACCTTCTCTCCTCGCATAATTCTAAGATTCGACTTTTCAAAAAAAAAAAAAAACAAAAACAATATATTCTTCTATTGTAACAATATATTCTCATTTAAAACATATATTATTTCTCCAATTTTATTTACCCGTCTTCCACATTCTCTCCTCGCATAAATCTAAGGCTGGACCGTCGATTTAATTTATATTTTATATTTTATATTTTAATCCGTTGGACGCAGCGTGTCGCGAACACGATATTGCATATTCGCGTAGCAACGACCTCGGCGAAAGGCACGCAGTAGATAACGTACTCGCTGACAAAGCGTGAAAACGCATCGTTGCGCGAGACTCGACTCGACTCTGGATGAAAGAGGAGCTGCAATTTTCGAGTAAATTTTCGCATTTAGTATACAGTATGAAACTTTTTATTTCTTGTGTTTCGTAATGATATTAACCATTTTCTATAACGCGTTTTTGCAAGAAGGTTGACCAAACCTAACCACAGTGAACTATAAAAATCTGAATTTATACGAGTACTAGAATAATAAATAGAAAGAATAGATTTACGAGCCGAATGATGTGTTGTTTTTTTTCGCTAGCTGTAAATATTTTCTTAGGAGAACATTATGTAATTCTTTTTTAGATCTCATCAAACGTACCGAGAACGCCGAAAAGACAATAAAAAATGTCTGTGGGTGTAGACAAAAATTTTGGAGGGTCATCCCCTGCCTCGGTTCGGTATGAAAAGTTTTCGGGGATCATTCCCCCCCTCTTAAAAAATTTCGGACGGCGGGCTAGGTCTGGAGAGGTCTCCGCGGCGGCTCGGCCTGGACTAATCCCCTGACATCCCCCACTCCGCGGCTCGTGTGCGCGCAACCACTCTTCCACTCCCCACAGGCCCCGCGCCTAAAGTTCTCCGCGCCGCACTCCCCCGCGCGCCCTCACTTCCCCTCGCCGCACGCTCCCCTCATTGCCCCATGGGTTAGAATCCCCATAGCTATACTACTCATATACCATATCTACCACAGTTATTTTACCTCATCTTATTCTAACTACATATTTAGATGGTACTATATACCTAGGTTAGATTATCGTACACTATTTTACCGGTTTTTACTACGCCTACATGGTGCTATCCTGATTAATATTTCCTAACACCTTGTACTTCCAATCTTACTTTATTTCTATTTCTACTCTACTTCAATTTTTTCCATTTTATACACTACATGCTATCTCATCTGTTTAAAATCCTTTTCACTTAAATTTTATTTTGCTTTATTAGTTTTTATCTTACCCTTGGTTACTCTATCCCACTATTTGCTAGCTATCTGCCTCCTTCTTACTTGTTAAATTAAATTAAATTAAGAATTAAATTGAATCATACCATACTATACTGGCATGACATTCATCTGTATAAATCATTCTGAGTAATATACTAAATACTTCTTACCCCCATTCGTGCCTTATTTCTCCTATCCCAACTTCCATTTTGTACACTACATGTTATACCATCTGTTTAAAATCTTTCATTTTCATTCAAATTTCTTTTGCTCCTAGCTCTTATTCTACCCTTGGTTACTCTACCTCACTATTTCCTATCTATCTGTTTTTTCTCTTCATTTGTTAAATTACACCATACTCTACTTATACGACATTTACCTATATTTCCTACTTACTTATATTATTTATTTATTTTATTTATTCACTTCGGTATTTATTAGTTTCCGTATTTACCGATTTTCACCCACGCACATGGAATTAGCATTCCATCCTCACTTCTACTTGGACATTTATTACAGGTATTATATAACTCACCCATTATCCAGATATACATATGGTATGGTAACACAGAGTACAAATACAAATACAATATCTATATGAGTGCCACCACTACGCCATAGTTTTCACGTATCCTAGGGGTTTCTATACCCCCACGAGTCCTTATCACTCCTTATTACATTTATTTCTATGTGAACTTCCTGCTTTACTTAACTTCACTATTTCAAGTACAAAATTTGGTTAAATTCGCCTTTATTCATTCCATTCCATATTGAATTGCACTTTTCACCTATCTCTGTTACGCTTTAACTTCACTTACTTGCTAAACGTACATAAATACAAATACATTATCATACATTTCATACATGCTTCAGAACGTACATACATATATACTTAGGTTTTTACTTTTTACTTTAGTCAGTGAGGGCATCTTACACCCTCACAGGGACCTCACATTTTACCTGGTGCTTTAAGTCATCCATTTATTCTTTAATTACTCATTCTATTTACATTTTATACATTTTATTTATTTGTTCTTACATATATATACATATAATCATAGATACATACATATATTCATAGATATTCTTATCTCATATCTTATTTTATTCTTATTTTGCATCTTACATTTTATTTTATTCTATTTCACATCTTATATTTTATTTTATTTTATTTTATTTTATATTTTATATGCTGCTGATAATATAGTACACTATATTATAGTATATTATACTATATTCGCTGGCGACGAGGAAAGTCAGGGTACCCGACGGTGGCCAAACCATAGAGGTAAACTGTACCCATCAGGTACTTCGAGGGTCTCTCGAGACCCATGACCGGATTCCATACCGAGTAGGTACGGAAAATCTGAGGTGATGACGCGGGGGTTCGAAATATGTACCCCCTAGCATTTGTGTGTGTGTTTTGTCCCATTATTGATGACGTGGCCTCTGGCCAAGATGCGGCTCGCGAGCCGAGGGGTGCTACCCCTATTTCCGCGGGCCCTTCAGGGGATTATTACAGTTGCAGGAACGCATGCACCCGCAACTTTTGGGATGGTGGTGGTACGGGGGGGGATGGTGCCCTCCCCTTCTGATGACGATGTCCCTCGGGACAGATGGGGTTTTTTTGGCGGCTCAGCCGCCATAGGAGGAAACCCCATAGAGGTCACCAGCAGGGTGGTCTCTCCGGGGAGGGGGTTTTAGCTTCCGCCGCGCAACACCGGGCAGCCACTGCGCCGGGAGCGAAGTAATGTGGTAAACAATGCCGCCCCGGGGACAGTGCGGCGGAGGGGTTTTAGTCGGTAAGATTCCGACACTACCCCGGGTCAGGCCCGGGGTGTCTTATGTAAGATTTCCCCTCCGCCTTAAAAAAAAAAAAAAGGTCTGGGTTAGGACTGGGTTAGGACTGGGCTAGGACTGGTTAGTTCTCGGCGCCCTCCACCTCCACGAAATTAGAGGGCGTGCTCTCTGGTGGGGGTTCTGCAAAGCCCCAACTATTAAAGGCAGCCCAAACACCGTGCGCGCCAGGGACCCTGATGAGGGGTGTGATGGCTTCGTACGGCGGCGAGGATCCGGGGGGCGAAAACCCCCAGAAATCAGGAAGGGGAGGCCTGGAGGAGGCTGCGGCTGAGACTAGTTAATGTCTCAACGCCTCCTCCAGGTCAATTTGAACCACTGCCGGGGGGCTCAGGATCTCATGCTCCAAACTCTCCGGCAGTGGAACAATGGGCTGGCAGTGATCGCCGAGTCCTATCGGGTCCCCAAGCACCCATGCTGTGTGTGGGATATCGATGGGGTCTCTGCGATCACTTGGTAGTCCGGGCTCGGCAAACAGGCGTGCTCCGTAGTCGAGAAGGGCAGCGGTTTTGTTGCGGTGAAGTGGGGGGAACTGGTGGTTGCCGGGTGTTACGCGTCGCCCGCTATGGGCCTCAGCGAATTTGAGGCGTACCTCGACGGGGTGGGGAGATGCATCTCGCCACACCTCGCACGTGGGGTACTCGTCCTGGGAGATTTCAAAGCCCACGCTGCAGCGTGGGGTTGCCCCAGGACGACCGTGAAGGTCGACGCGATGCTCGTATGGGCAGCGGTTCACGGCATCGTAGTGTTGAACGAGGGGGCCGTGAGCACGTGCTTGCACGCGCGGGGCGAGTCGATCGTCGACATATCGTTGGCGAGCCCCGTCGTTGCGCGCCGTGTGTCCGACTGGAGGGTTGCGGAGGAGGTGGCCACATTAAGCGACCACCTCTACATTACGTTTAACGTATCCGCTCCCTCCGGCGCAAATGGACCCCGCAGGGCAGCACACCCGGCGCCACGCTGGTCCTATAAGAGGCTGGACCCGGACGCCCTTAGGATGGCAGGCTCCGTTGTGGCGTGGCAGGAGATGCCACGCCGGACCCTCGGCAATCCTTCTGCCGGGGCGCGTTGGTTCCGGGAGACCATGACGTCGTTGTGCGACGCGGTCATGCCCCGGGCCACCGCCCCGAGCCGCCGGGGGTCCGTGTACTGGTGGTCGGGCGAGATTCAGGACTTACGCACTCGGTGCGTCCTAGCTCGACGCCGGTACACCCGCGCCAGAAGACGGTGCGGTGCAACGGAGGCAGAGGTGGTGGGTTTGCGTTGGGAATTTTCTCTGGCGCGACGAACCCTCCGCCGGGCCATCGCAACCGCGAAAGCCCAGTCATGGACGGAGCTCCTCGGCTCTCTGGATGCAAATCCATGGGGGCGCCCGCTTCACATGGTTGCAGGGAAGCTGCGATCTTGGGCGCCCCCGACTACAGAGAGCCTCGACCCCAGCTACTCGGGAAACGATCAGCGTTCTCTTCCCAGTCGGGGAGGCGTTTGAAAGATCCCCCGAGCCGCAGCCGGACCACCAGGATAGGTGGTCCGATGACCTGAGGGTCTCCGAAGAGGAGCTGGCCAGGGCCGTCCGGAGAATGGCTGCCAAGAAAACGGCGCCAGGACCGGACGGCATACCTGGCAAGGCCTGGGCTATAGCGGTTGGCGTCCTGGTTGCCGGCCTGGTGCGCGTCTTTGACGCGTGCCTGCGGACCTGACAGTTCCCCCCCGTATGGAAGGTGGCGAGGTTGGTCCTCCTCCACAAACCAGGGAAGCCAGCGCGTTCCGACCCATATGTCTTTTGGACGAGGCTGGAAAGCTCCTTGAGCGTATCATAGTGGCGCGTCTCGAGGGGCGCCTGTCCCGCGTCGGCCCCGATCTGGCCGACCGACAATTCGGCTTCCGCCGGGGCTGCTCCACGATCGACGCCATATCGACCGGGAGGACCCTGGCGGAATCGGTAATCTCCCGGGGGGCGTGGCGTTGGCAGTCTCGTTGGACATTGCCAACGCCTTTAATACGGTCTCCTGGGGGGCGATAGGCCGGGCACTCCAGTATCACCGAGTGCCCGCCTATCTATGCCGACTGATCGGGGACTACCTGCGGGACAGGATACCCGGGTCGGAACGGGATGGAGGAGAAGGCGGTGCACCGCGGCGTTCCCCAGGGGTCGGTCGTTGGGCCGCTCCTGTGGACCGGAGCCTACGACGCGGTGGTGCGGGCTGATCTTCCACGCCGGCGTGTCGATGGGTATGCTATGCCGACGACACCCTCGTGATAGCCGGCGGGGATACGTGGAGGAGGACCGTGGCCCTCGCGGAGGATGGGACGGCACGTGTCGTCGCCGAAGTAGAGCGCCTGGGGTTACGCGTGGCACCCCAAAAGCCCGAGGCCATCTGGCTGTGCAACGTCAGTGGTCGCGGTGTGCCGCGCCAGGCGTCTCTACGGGTGGGCGGAGCCCAAGTCAGGGTGGGGCGTCGGATGAAGTATCTCGGCCTCACCCTGGACAGCTACTGGCGTTTCGGGCATCATTTGGAGGGGTTGGGCCCCCGTATCGAGAGGGCAGCGGCTGCGTTAGGCCGCATAATGCCTAATCTCGGGGGGCCCAACATGGCGGCACGGCGACTGTATTTGGGAGTCGTCCGGTACATGGCGCTTTATGGCGCGCCAATATTGGCCGGCGGCTTGAAGGCGAATCGGCGGGGCGCATTCGTGCTCCGCCGGTTGCAGAGGTTGGTCGCCATCAGGGTCGTGCGAGGATACCGCACGATCTCCTACACAGCCGCCACCTTACTGGCGGGTTCCGCGCCGTTTTACCTGCTGACGAAAATGGACTCAGAGGTGTATCATAGCCTCTGCGCCCTTCGTCAGCCAGGGCGTGAACCCGTACGGCGAGGAAGCCGCCATGGCCCGGAAGCCAGGCGCGCGGCAACGCTTCTATAATCGGTGGCTGGTCTGGTTATCCAAGCCAGACCAGCGGGACAATCCGCATCGCTGCGGCGGTCCGCCCCAGTGTTTTTATGTCTGGAGTGGACCGGAGCTGGGATACGCCCACCTACCGCCTGACACAGGTACTGACCGGGCACGGATGCTTCGGTCGGTACCTGCATCGAATAGGTCGGGAGGCGACGGCTGCGTGCCGTCTTTGCGAGGGAAGGGAGGGCACCGCGCAGCACACGTTGGAGTTTTGCCGAGCGTGGGCTGCGCAGCGCGGTGCCCTTGTTGGAGTTGTCGGGGCGGACCTCTCGCTGCCGGCCGTCATTCGAGCGATGGTCGGCAGCGAGGAGGCTTGGGCGGCCATGGCCTTATTTTGTGAAGAGGTCATGGCCGCCAAGGAGGACGCCGATAGGGCGCGTGAGGAGGTGGGGGGCAGGCGGCGTCGCCGCCATTAAGACCTAACGCCGCTCCCCGTGGCAGGGGGAGCGTGAAGGGGTCGGTGATGTGGTTTGCGGTGTGGGGAGAGGGGTTTTGTCTCCTCGCTCCCCCCCCCCCCCCACACCCAGCACATCACCGTACCGGGGGCCCGGTCGCGGCTAGTAGCAACGGCACGAGTGTGGGCGACGTCGCGGGTGACCGCGTGGCGTCGCCGGGGGGCAATCGGTTTATTTGCCCCTCATTGGGGGGGAGTATTACATCTTCTCCCCCGGGAAGGGCCTGTAATAGGCAGTTGCGCTAACGGGGGTAGTCGCGGTGGTATCGCTACTTTGGTTCCCGTGACTACCCCCAGATAAAGGGCGCAGGCGGTCACCGTGGGGTTTTAGCCGGTAGGAGTCCGGCACTACCCCGGTCTCTCCCCTAGGAGGCCGGGGTGTCCATGAGGATTTCCCCGCGTAAAAAAAAAAAAAAAAAAGGACTAGATTAGGTCTTGGTTATGTCTGTGTTGGGACTGGGTTAGGACTGGGTTAGGTCTGAGTTAGGTCTGGATTCCGTTTGGTCAGGATTCGGGTAGGACTGAATGTGATCGTTACTTAATTTGCGAGCGATCGGTCCGGCACTCGACATCTTCTTGACGGAATTTGCGAGCGATCGGTCTTGCACACGGTATGACGGTTTTTGCGAGCGATTGGGCGGGCTTTCGTTATCGTCTTGGCGGAATTTGCGACCGATCGTTTCGGCACTCGTCATGTCGGAATTTGCGAGCGATCGGTAAGGCACTCGACATCGTCGTGACGGATTTTGCGAGCGATCGGTCCGGCACTCGTCATCGTCGTGACGGATTTTGCGAGCGATCGGTCCGGTGCGCCCCTTACCCAGACCTAACCGGCGGCGCTGTGCTTTGGATTTAGCAAACCGAGTCCAGCGGCGTGTTGCTTCCGTTTCAAATGTTTTTTCCAAATCCAGCGGCGTATTGCTTTTGCAATTTTCCTTCTCTCTTTGTTCTATATTCTTCTTTCTTTTTTCTTTCTTTCTTTCTTCTTTCTTTCCTACTTCTCTCTCTCTCTATCTCTATCTCTTTCCTACCTCTAACTTCCTATCTCTCTTTTTCCTAATTTCTATCTATGCATCTATCTATCTATCTATCTATCTATCATCTATCTATATTTCCTAACTAACTCCTATTATCTTTTCTTTCCTTCTCTCTCTCTCTTTCTTTCTTTCTTTCTTTCTCTAAGTTTTGTTTTTTGGGTCACTCTTCTAACTGACAAAACGAATCCCCAAGCATAGGGCTGAGTCTCAACAGATCGCAGCGTGGTAACTGCTCTACCGAGTACAACACCCCGCCAGGTACCTAAGTCGTCTACAGACGATTCCGAGTCTCGACGTCGAACTTGGAGTACCCATGATCGACCGTTGGAGCGCTTTGTCCGTCGTTCGGCGAGATCCCGACGACGGGTACTGAGACGCGCACGTACGGCAAACGAAGTCACCTAGTAATTTGGTTGTCACATTGTTTTGAGCCTTTCGACCCACACGAGACTCCTAGAAATATCGTTGCCGCATTTGACTAGAAAGGATACGGCCTTAGAGGCGTTCAGGCATAATCCCACGGATGGTAGCTTCGCACCACCGGCCGCTCGACCGAGTGCGTGAACCAAATGTCAGAACCTGCGGTTCCTCTCGTACTGAGCAGGATTACAATCGCAACGACTAGTCATAAGTAGTGTAAAACTAACCTGTCTCCGACGGTCTAAGCCCAGCTCACGTTCCTGTTGGCGGGTGAACAATCCGACGCTTGGCGAATTCTGCTTCGCAATGATAGGAAGAAGCCGACATCGAAGGATCAAAAAGCGACGTCGCTATGAACGCTTGGCCGCCACAAACCAGTTATCCCTGTGGTAACTTTTCTGACACCTCTTGCTGAAAACTCTTCAAGCCAAAAGGATCGATAGGCCGTGCTTTCGCAGTCTGTATGCGTACTGCACATCCAGATCAAGCCAGCTTTTGCCCTTTTGCTCTACGCGAGGTTTCTGTCCTCGCTGAGCTGGCCTTAGGACACCTGCGTTATTCTTTGACAGATGTACCGCCCCAGTCAAACTCCCCGCCTGGCAGTGTCCTCGAATCGGATCACGCGGGAGTATTAACGGCGACCGGATCGGAGGCCTCACGCCACTCTAACACGCTTGGCTCTAGAACACCGTGACAGCCGGGTCAAAGACCTCGGTTCACGCGCTCCGCCTAACCGAGTAAGTAAAGAAACGATGAAAGTAGTGGTATTTCACCGGCGATGTTTCCATCTCCCACTTATGCTACACCTCTCATGTCTCCTTACAGTGCCAGACTAGAGTCAAGCTCAACAGGGTCTTCTTTCCCCGCTAATATTTCCAAGCCCGTTCCCTTGGCAGTGGTTTCGCTAGAAAGTAGATAGGGACATATATATTTAGACACTTCGTGTGTGCAGTATTCGAGCTTCCACTCATCACTGCCTCGGGTCACCTCTCAGGCGAACACACTATGCTTTCTTTGCATTTTATATATATTTTACTTATTCTGAAGTTTTTCGTATTTATAGTGCCTAATTCTTCTTAAAGGCCTATTAGCAGCCGGCCATTTAGAGCCGGCGTTCCCCGTCCTAACCACGAGGAGGCGGGCCTTTTTCTACTTTTCAGGTGGAGTTCCTCTTTGTGATGATGCGTCTCGCCAGCTGATTGAAGTTCCTGAAATCCTCTTCCGAGGCTATTAGATTTTGTGGCGCGTTCCTGTTCATCCTGATGTGCTCTTACCGGTATTCCTCATAATTTGGGCATTCATAAATCTGATGTTGTGCCGTTTCTCTCCGGGTGTCGCACGCGGGGCATTTTGGGTCGTCAACGGCTCCTCTATCAAAGAGGGTGCCGTTGATAGGACCATACCCCGTCATCAGGTACACGCACTCTCTGCCCGGAGAAAACCAGGGGTTTCTCCTTTGAAAGAAGACGTGTCCTATGAAAGAAAGTTGCCCTTCCGTTTGTGGAGTTTGTCCATCAGGGCTTTGCCATTCATCGGTTAAGTGAGTCTTTAGTCTTCTTTCTTCTTCCTTGACGTTCAAATCAGCTGGATTTTCCTTTCAGCTGAAATGTATAATTTCTCCATTGTACGGGTTCGTTGCGTCGTACTTTCGCTAAGATTCCTCTTCTGGTTGTTTCAGGTCCAGGGCATCAACCCGCTGATGACCTGCATTGCATTGGTCGACGTCGTTCTGCACGCTTTCGTGAGAAGTAGTAGCATTACTCTTTGTGCTGCGTCTAAGTGCCTCCTGAGGCGAGATTGCGCTGGCGTGTCGTGCCATACCGCACAGCCATACGTGGCTATGGGCAGGAAGACCGCTTTGTAGAGTGTCGTTAGTATGTGGGATTTGATCCCCCATTCCTGATGTGCTACTCTTCTTAAAGTTATGACGAATTTAGACACCTTGTCTCTTACGTGCATTGCGTGTTGGATGAAGCTCAGCTGATCATCCACTATTATTCCAAGGTACTTGGTTTGTTTCACAAACCTGACCCTGTCGTTGCCTACTTTTATAATTGGTAGTCTTTCCCTGTCCAATTTTCCCTTGACCAGCAAGGCTTGCGTTTTCGTTCCTGATACTTTTAGTTTGTTTAGCTTGCACCAGTCGTCTAATATCTTGGTGGCCCTTGCTCCAGTGGTTTCCAGTCCGTTTCGTGTATCTGCCTTGATCAGTATGGCTAAGTCGTCCGCGTAAGCGATTACCTCGAGGTCCCTGCCCTCGAAGGTATCGCTGAGTTCCCTCAGTAGGGTATCCATGCACTAGCACCACGCTTTGGGGCCGATGATGGATCCCTGTGGACATCCTTTTCTCATGCGAGTTTTGATTTCCTCTTGTTTGGACTTTACTATTATATTCCTTTTCTTGAAGTAGCTCCTTATTAGGTTGACCATCTGGCTACTGCACTCTGCATCCACTAGTCGTTTGATTATTTCGGGCCACCAAAAATTTTCGAATTCCCCCACGATATCAACGAAGAGGGCGACTACGTATTTACTGTCTGTTACCATATCAACCCATATCAAACTCAGAAGGGCGTCCACGGTGGACTTTGGCTTTTAAAGCCGTACTGGTTCAGGTGTTCCAGCCCCTTACCTTGATATTGCTTGTCCACCCTCGCTACTATAATTCTCTCGAATATTTTTCCGATCACTGATAGGAGAGCTATGGGTCGATAGGAGCTCACACTTCCTCGATCTCTGTCCTTTCCCTTTGGAAGTATACGTAGTACTGCTGTTTTCCATGCCTCAGGAAAGGTGGATTCTCTGAGGCACTTATTATAAACCTGGATCATGGTTTGCTCGTTTCGGTCGATGAATCTCTTTATTATCTCTGGTTTAATTTGATCTAATCCGGGTGCTTTCTTGTTCTTCCACTTCTTAGCTGCTTTTCTCCAACTCGCTCGTGGAAATTTCATTTCCATGTTCGCGTTTATTGTACCTTCTTATTTCATCCTAGTTTCCTGATGTGCTCTTGTTTCTGGAGCGTCGTCTCCTTGTGGCACTACTTTCCTAAGTATTGTTTCCATCGTGTCTTTCCACGACATGGTGATGGTCCCGATCTGGAAGTGTTAAGGATGAAGTTGGTTCTTCGATGTTTAGCTTCTCCCGGATTATCTTATATACCAGGCTCCAAGGGTCTCTGTTTCCTTCTGTATTTACAAAGTCTTTCCATGATTCCGTTTTACGTTCCTTTATACTCTTTACGTGCAGGTTTCGTGCTTCTCTGTATTGGGTTTCTAGTTGTTCTCTGTTATGTGTTATGTTGAGTCGTCTAGCTCCGGGCTAGCTGTCTTCTGGCTCTAGTTGCTTGATCTTCTGAGATTCGCGAGTTCTTCCGTCCACCAGGGTATCCTGTTTGGACGGTTTCTTATTTTCGGTATTGCAGTGTCGCTGGCATCTCAAATCCACTCTGGCGAGTCTCTTCGCGGCTCTTTCTGGTGTCAGTGTTTCTAGTTGTCTCGTGAAGTTGTCGGTGATTCTGTTTCCTATCTCGATTCCAAATCTCTCCCAATCCGCTTTTCGGATGTTATATCCGCTGCGGCCGGAGAGTTGGATGTCGGTGGTGTTTGGATTTTCTATTGTTGTAATAATCAAGCTGTGGTCGCTGACATTGCAGTCAGGCGCCACTTTCCAAGTTATGTTGCTGCTATTGAAGTTTGCTGTCGTTAGTGTAAGGTCTATGTTTGTGTGTCCTCTGTGTGATAGGAAAGTTGGTGTTCGATCTGATTTGTTTAGCAATTGGAGGTTGTTTTCGAGGATGAATTCCTCTACTCGCCGTCCTCTGTCGTCAGTTCTGCTAGAGTGCCAGAGTGCTGAGTGTGCATTCGTGTCTATGGTAAGTATGATCCTGTTGTTATTTCCTATTCTGTCCAGAATTCTTTGTATTTGTTCTAAGATAGGGTTTATATCCAGTGAGTATTGACAATATGCGTTTATAATGTAAAATTCCAGATGTCCGTACTTTATGTGTATTGCCATTGTGTGTAGTGATTGTTCCAGGTTTATTGTAAATACTTCTATATTTTTATTTGCTATTACTGTCGCCACCCATGGCGTTCCAGTGTTTGGTTGTATTACGGAGACGTTTGTTGAGTAACCTTTGACTTTGCTTCTGACCGTATATGGTTCTTGGAGACATAAGATGTCAATCTTGTCGTTGTAGATTCTGTTTAATATGTTTGCTGCTGCCGCAGCCGACCTTTGAGCATTTAGTTGTCCGATGATCATGTCCAGTTTATTTTTGATTTGACCAGCTCCATGTACTTTTGGTACACGGGGCAGGCTTTACTCCTGACCTCATGGTCCGTATCGCTCCTCTTGGAGCGTATGCAGTTTATGCACTGGGGCTTGTTCTTTTGTTTGCATTTATCCTTTAGGTGTCCTTTAGATCCGCAGGTTTCGCAGAGTTGTTCTGGTGCGTTGCAGTTCTTCGCCACGTGTCCATAGCCGTGGCACTTGAAACATCTTGTGATGTTTAGGAATTCTCTAACTCGATAAGTTCCCCACATCATATAGATTTTTCCTTTTTCGATTAACTCTTTGAATTCTGCGGCTGGTGTTTCCACTATCCAGTTCACTTTTCCCTCCATAGTCTTAAAAGGTGTCTGAAGGTTATGTCTTTTCCTAGGGTTTCCTGCTGAGCTTCACTTCTGTTTCAGAGGTTCTTTGTATGAACTCCTTTGTCAGTTCCTCCATCGCGTGCTCTTTTTCTACGTCGTAGATCATTAGTGCCGGGTTCTGTTGTCGGGGCTCTTCGAGCCTAAGTCCCGCCTTTTGGGCGAGATCCCACTTATTAGGTCTACATCTGCTTTCCCTTCTACTTCAACTATAACTCCTTCATTTCTCATCTGGCGAATGTTCACGACGTGGAGTTTTGATCGAATGTTACTTAGCTCGTTAGTTAAACTTGTTTTAATTTCCTCGTTTGTACGCTTGTCGTTTTCCCTTGCTGGCTTGACGAGGATTACTTCATGCGCTTTCCTCTTTATTTGTCTCGTTATTATTGGTGCACTTCGTTGTGGCACGGAGCTGGTTGGTGCCTTGTTAGTGGCTACGGCTTGCGAGTATGAGAGCGGAGCGCTCTTGTATTGCTCGCCTGTAGCTTTTAATCTCGTGTTTTCTATTACGAGGGTGTAGAGCATCTCCTCCATATCCCCCCATCTCTTCATTATGGTTTTAATCGTCGTCTTGCTTATTTTTATCGTGTCATTTAGCAAAAAGTTTTCCAGCTCGGTCCGTTGTTCCTTTATTCGTTCCATTATTGTTTTTCCTTGTTCCGTCTCGTTTTTGGTGTTCGGTTTCTTCTCTACTTGTACTTGTTCCTCGGTTTCCGTTATTTTCGTTTCCTTGGTTGTTATTGCTGTTGTTGCTTTTTCTCTCATGTAAGGAGGAGAAAAAGTTCATTACAGTCGAGCTCACACGCGCTCATGTCGTCTTCTGTATCGCAGAGCTCGAACTTGTTGGGGCACTATCCTTTCGGGTGCTAGGGTCCGTTTTCCATAAGTCCTTTTTCGGTTTCGGTGCCTGACTCGTTTCCTTTGATGTAGTTGGTTTGGTTTTGTTGGGAGAATCCATAAGTAGTCCCCCGAGTATGGTCGGTTTTGAATACTGTCCTGGAAGCCGCCGTTCCTGGACAGGCCAGACACACTGTGCCCTGGGACCGAGCGTGCCATCACCAGGGGAGTGGCAGGTACCCCAGTGTTTGTCGCTAGGGATTGGAGCTATCCGTCCAATCATCCATCTTCTCGCCGCGCACAGTTGCTTAAGATTCGGAGGCCGTTTGAAGAGCTGCCATCCTCGCGGCCCGGGCGGTTAAGCCAAGGCCCTCGTTTCCTCTGCCGTCACGTACCATTGACAAGGCCAGAAGAGGGGTTGTGAATGGGTCGTCGTGACGACCAACAGAGGATTTACGATGTAGTTGCTCGGGTTCCTCGGGGTCGCTTCCCGTACTGCAGCATACTTAGCAGGCTGCGGTCCCTGAGTTTCTTTACCTTCATGGTATTTCATGTCTCTTCGTGGGTGCTGGATTTTGGTGTTGTTGTGTAGTCTTCATTTTTTCCCTTCTTCTTTTTGTTTTTCTGTTGTTTCTGTTCTTTATGTTTTATTCTCTGTTGCAGGTTCCCCAGATTGGAGTTGGAGTTCCTGTCTTTCTCTTTTGTTTTCTCGCTTTCAATGCGTAGATAGCCTCCTGGGATGGGCGAGGTGTAGTGGATAGTATCGACCACATCTGCTTCATCCTGGTCTGGCTATCTCGCTGCGTTTACCAGCCATTTCTATTGGCATCTTGGTATTCCTCGTTGTCCATAAGTATATCCAAGAATCCCTCGGTGTCCTAGAATCTCCCTCGGTGTCCCTCGGTGTCCTGTAGATCCCTTAGGATCCTTCCATATCCCTCGGAGTCCCTCGGTGTCCCTCGATGTCCCACGATGTCCAATCCATTTCCTAACCACCCTAATACCTGAGTACCGCCCGGCACCGGGTCCGAAGACCCTCGACCATGAGCGTTGACTCCACGTGGCTAATTCACGTGCCTGGAATGCATGCCGGCATGCATCGGTGCAGGATTGTACTTGCAGGGCTTGCCGTATATTGCACGTGTCAACAGGGTTAGGCGGGTTGAAGCGGCCATGAAATGACCACTCACAGACAGTGGGTCCTCGGGCGTCCCCCGCCAGGCGCTTCCTGACAGGTCCCCGCGTGACACTTCTTCCGGCTGCCTTCTCCCGCACGCCTTGCGGCGATTGTGTGAGTGACCCCGGGTATAAACCCAACGACTGGTGTGTAGCCGAGTAGCCTACGCCACACTCCACTGCCTGCCCTTTGTGCCGATAGAAGTGGTGCACTACACCACAACCTCTGCCTGCCTTCACGCTCCCGCAATCTGGCCGTAAGCAACCGCAGAAGAGCTAATCTCTGTGTGGTCATTATTCACCCGCAGGAGTCCCACGCCGCTTGGGCCGCCATGACCAGTGTGGGATGGGGAAGGCCTAAAAGCACTCCCTACTGCTAACCAGAGCCCCGTTGGCCGGCGCAATGCCCGTTTCCAGCGTCCACCGCGAGGAGGAGGGGTTGGCACTTGCGCCCATCCGGGTAAGTAGAGACCAGGCTCCACGCCAGGACAGCTTCTTGACGCCAGTAGATAGGGACAGTGGGAGATCTCGTTAATCCATTCATGCGCGTCACCTAATAATTAAGATGACGAGGCATTTGGCTACGCTTGAGAGATTCATCGGTACTTGCGCCTCCGAAGGCTCAGGCCTATACTCTCTGGCCCGAAGGACATCATGGCTACTCCGTCCCTGCAAATACGCAAGTGCTCACACTGGACGGTTCCGCCCTACGTCTGTGAGCAAATAAGCACCTAGCGGCAGCAGCGCCCTCCCACTCGAACCGGTCGCCCCGTGAGTCCCGCATACGACCGCCAGAAGAGGCGGTATGCTCACGCGCCGGTGGTATCGCATATAAAGGGCACCCGCATTCACCAGAGCCGATGACGCACGAGGTTGCGCCAGTTAGCCCCGGCAGGCGGGCACCCGGTGATGGCTGTACCAGGGGAATGCGCCGGTGGCGCATTTGGCTCCCAAAGTACCGCGGTCCATCACCAGCCAGGATTACCCATGAGGATGGGCGGCGCCTGTGTCGCACATTCAGCCTTCAGACCTTCGGTCAGGTCTTGGGAACGACCACCGCAGGTACTTCGCCCCAATTGACCTATGCCCCTCGCTCACCCGCGGGATAAATCCCTACCAGGTGTTTTTATTAACGCATATGCTCTTGGGCTTAGTCGAGACACTAACTTTCGGATCCCGACGGGAACAGAATAAATCCGTTCGTCGCCGTTCACCCTCTGCCCAGAGGCCCGGCACGTTCGCCAGACCCGCTTCCCGACCAAGCCCCGACACGCCCCGCTCCTCAGGCCAATCCTTATTCAGTTACCGGATCAATTTGCCGACTTCCTTTACACTACATTTAATCTATCGACTAGAGGCGTTTTTACCTTGGAGACCTGCTGCCGGATATGGGTGCGAACCGGCGCGGCACCTCCACGTAAATGGCCCTCTCACTGGATTTTCAAGGTCCGAGGAAGATCCGGACACCGCCACGCAACTGCGGTGCTCTTCGCGTTCCAAACCCTATCTCCCTGCTAGAGGTTTCCAGGGAACTCGAACGCTTATACAGAAAGAGAAACTCTTCCCCAGATCTCCCGACGGCGTCTCCAGGTCGATTTTGGGTTACCCCGACGAACTACTCTTACGAGGACCCGAATGAGCCTATACGGTTCCGCTGCCGGGTTCAGATCAGAAACCGGATTCCCGCTTTCGCCCGATGGGTGTGTGTCTCTCTCTCATAGTTGAATTTTTTTTATTTTTTAATCGTTTCGGACTTGTGCGTCTCGTTTTATTATTTTTGTTGTCTTTGTTAAAACAATATTTTAAAAATTAAATTGCTTTTACAAAAATTACACTCTACTACAGGTTTGCCATGATGGATCTTACTTGTTAATATAATTATATATACTCTTATATACTATATGTTGCTTTTTTTTTTTTATTTTTTTTCGTTTTTCAGTGTTCGAGTCAAAGTGGACGATTAAGCTTTGTAATAACTTCGTTTCGTTTCTTTTGCTGCGTTTTAGGACACCTGTCTTCATAGGATATCTGTGCAGGGTTTAGGATCGACGGCTCGTGTGCAGCAACGGATGTTCACACGAACCCTTCTCCACGTCAGGTATCCAGGGCCTCGCTGGGTAGCATTTGCTACTACCGCCAAGATCTGCACCGACGGCGGCTCCAGGTGAGCTCACGCCCAGACCCTTCAAGACACTGCTGACCCTCCTACTCGTCAGGAGCTTTGATGGAGGACGCGGACCACCTTCGAAGAGGATGGCGTTCTCCCCACTCCGCCACCCATGACAGCAGAGCGCAGGCGCGACGCTTCAACGGCATTGTTTCAAGGCCTGAATTCGCTTCGACGGGTGGGTTTGTTACACACTCCATGGCGGATTCCAAACTTCCCGTGGCCACCGTCCTGCTGTCTTAAGCAACCAACGCCTTTCTGGCATCCGCAGGCGTCGAATTAGTCGCCTTAACTTTTCGTTTGGTTCATCCCTCAGCGCCAGTTATGCTTACCTTCTTTGGCCCAATTGGCACTCTGATTAAAATTAGTCTCTTGGCTTCATGTTTTCAAGCGTGGAGATCTCATACATTTAAAGTTTGAGGAATGGGTTGAGGTCGTTTCGGCACCAAGGGCTCTAATCATTCGCTTTACCCGATGAAACGCGCACGCGGTCACGGAGCTGAACGAGCAGGTGCCGGCTTTCGAAGTGGCCTCGTCCTGCCGCCATCCGTCCGGGGCTGCGCTCTGGTGGCGGGTGCGACCCAGCTGCAATACCGCGACCCCGTTCTACCCCCTCAGGTGGCTCATGGCCGCGCAGACCACCAGGTGCCGCTCATACGCGGACCGGACGGGCTTTCTCACCCATCCGGTCGACCCGCCGCCAGGCGGGAAGAGCTTTTTTTTTTTTTTTCATTGGGGAAAATCTTTGAAGACTCCTCAGCTCTCTTTGGGAGGCTGTGCGGGAGGGTGTCAGGATCGCGCCCATTATAACGACGCGGGACCTGCCCCACTAAAGCCCCACGGTGACCCTTCCGCACGGTTGGGAGGACGCAGGAATCCGCTTGAAGTATGCTTCAGTATCCTCGTGCCCGCGCGCCCACCCCATGGGGGGACAAACGGTCCCCGGTAATCGCTCCCTGTCCTCATAACGACGGGACGAAGGTCACATCGTCCTGCCATCTGTCTGATGCCGCGTCTAGTAGCCTGCGAGCCCCAACTCGCAACCCGCCGCGATCCCCTTTTCTACCCCCTCGGAGGCCGGCGGCTCATGGCCGCACCAGGCCACCGAGGGTGCCGCTCAGTGCGCCGGGCGGACGGGAGGCACTGCCACCCCATCCGATTGGCCCTGCACTTCCGCCTGGCGGGAGGGGACTCCTATCAGGACCCCCCCTCCCGGCCTGGGTCATGCGCGCCACGCCAGGGCGCCCGCGTCGCCTGACGCCCGGGCGACGCTCTCGCCACCAAACGAGCGCGAGCTTTGGCACGCCGCTGGCGCTCGCGCTCGCGCGGGTGCGGAGGGCTCTATCAGTTTTACTCAGCCTGGGTCATGCGCCACGCCGGGGGCCGCCGCGTGCTGGCGCCCAGGCGACGCTCTCTCTTCACCAAACGGCCGACTCGGCACTGCGCGCGCTCGCGCTCTTCCGCGGTCTCCTTCTGCAAGCGTTACGGCGCTCCCTGCAGTAGGAGGCCACGGCCCTCGCTACTCGCTGTCGAGCATGGCGCGCACCATGCCCTGCAGCGAGACATCCCACTCCCGATGACGTGCCGATCATCACGCGGCGTTCACCCTCCCATGCAGCGCATGCCTCCCGGTGTGTTCATAGGTAATCCTGCTCAGCATCACAATGGCAGCAACGCGCCGTCGGCTCCTTCCCCTATCCGGCTTTTAGAAATTGTCTCCCGAAGCTGCCATGCCCCGAGAACACCTGTGCCCATCCTGTAAAGTGGGGGGCTTCCATGACCTTCTGTCCAGCCACTCACATAGGTGTGTGAACTTTATTCGACTGTCCGTTGCCCCGCGGTAGGTGGCAGAGCCAACAACTCTTGCCACGCGTGCACCACGAACTGCCGAGGCCTGGAATTCAACTCGCTCCAGGCCAGGTTCACACACCCGGAACCGCCCCCACCCACGTGCGACGGTCGACGCGCGGTGAGCGATACATCGTCGCGTGCGACCGCGCGAGGGTAATTCAAGCAGCCCGGTCCGAGGACACCGTCTGCTGACAGCTGGCCAGACAGAGGGCGCTGCGTCCACATCGGCTCGGTGCTGTCCAGGCTTGCGACGGGCCCTGGACGCATATACCATTCGAGAATGGATTGGTTGCGGCCCGATACCGTTGGAGTACCGTCGTGCAGCCGGCCGGGCGACCGAGGCCTCACCGCAAGCGACGTAATGCCACCGCGACAGGCAAATAGCCCCGGGCGGTAGACCGACACACAACGGGTCGCGACGTTCTACTAAGGGAGAAGTGCACGACTGCGTCGCCGGTTATTCAGCGAAGAGAATTTATTACGTTCTGGGTACCGTGGTCCCCACCGTGGAAATCACGCACGCAAACGGGAGCCAGCTAGGTCGTCGATGAATCTCCCCATTCAGTCTTTTTGCGTTTCTCAGGTTTACCCCTGAACGGTTTCGCCACTCTTGAACTCTCTGTTCAAAGTTCTTTTCCAAGTTTCCACTCACGGTACTTGTTCGCTATCCAGTCTCATTGGGTCCGCCATTCCCAACCAGCATGGATGGAGTTTACCACTTGCTCAGGGGGCTGCATTCTCAAACAGCAACCTGACTCTAAGGAGAAATCCTCCCGAAACATGGCCTACCGGTCGCTACGGAGCTGGCACCCTCTGGCAGGGTAAATAGCCCCCATTCAAAATGGACTTGGACACGGTTCGACGTCACGGGGACAGACGGATCCTCCTGGGCACTACATTTCCTAAAACGGCAATAACTAGTAGAGTTCAGTGCAGACTCTTTCACTGTGTTTCGCTCGCCGCTTTTCTAAGGAAATCCTTGTTGGTTTCTTTTTCCTCCGCTTAGTGTATCTACTTCTAGGCTCAGCCGGGTCATCTCTACGCTACTGCTCTGAGGTCGTCAGACAAAACATGTTAGTTTAAAAAAAAAAAAGAAAGCAAATCTTTTGATTCGGAACAACAAGAATTGACCACCACGCACACCTCCTACATCTCACGCGTCAGCGTCCTCCGATAGCATATATAATAAGGGATTTTGCTTTCTCGGAGAAAAAGATATCAATGATGGGTTTAGCGCACTACCTTAAAGTGTCCATTTTTCCATTTATCGTTTCGATGCGAAAAAGCTCGCTAAGCATAACCAGCTGGTTCTTTTTAACGTCCTTCCGTCAACACCTGAAATTAAAAGAATATCTTCGGCGTGTGCCTATAATGCGATAAAACTACAGATCAGATCTTCGTTGATTGCTGATAGTCTACCAAGGGTCTACCGTAAATTCGTTCTCTAAAAATAAACTAACAAATTCGAAAAGAAAGCATCCATGTACTGCACGACCGGCTAAACGCGCGCGGTCTCACCAATCGAAATATACATATTCGTAACAAAGAGAGACATGGGGCGACCGCTTCTCAGAGTATATCCACTTCTTTTTGGGTTCCGTTCGTACCATCAACGCTTCTCGTCGTGTTCGTTCCGAGCCTCTCCATAGATGATAATCGTCCGATTCGTTTGATAAATATTCATTTTTCCCTGGGGCTGTACGAACGAGCAGAGAGGAGCAAGACGACGATGGACGGATACCACAAATTTCACGTGGTCGGGCATATATATATATATATTATATATATATTTATCTGTGTTTGGTCAAATTTCTTTCCCGTGTACTGTCTGTTATGCTCCAAAACTATTATACGCTTCATTTTCTTTTTCTTTGCATAAATTCGTATTAATTTCAGAGCAACATCAGGAGCGCAGCAAAGATTCGATTCGTACGAAACGCGATTTGCACTTACGGTGAATTTTATTACCACCAAAATCAGAAATCGCAGGAGCGGTGCTTAACGGGCGGTCGTGAAGGTATTTACACCACACGACGCACGACGCCGTAAAACACTCGCGCGAATCAAACGATTCTGCCTCACCACGCAAAATTGCGCAAATTCAGCCAATAATATGACGCCCATCTTCTTCGTACGTCCGCGACAAACGCTGGCGAAATGCAAATTCTAACCATTGCGTTTGCTTGTACTTATTATACTATTTATTATAATACATCTCTCTCCCTCCCCCCGGCTCCGAAACGTTCTCCGCCGTCCCCCCGAACGGAGCGGTAAACGACGGCGGGGTTAGGGAATCGGAGAGCAACGCAAGCAGTTTTAGGGCAAGTGGGCGATCCTCAGCCAGGCGTGGTCAGGGTGTATCCGTGGACCGCAATGTTAGATCGAAAAGTCGATGTTCAAGTGTCATGCAGTTCACACGTTGACGCGCAAAAAGCTGCGTTCTTCATCTAACCACTAGCCAAGAGATCCACCGTTCGGGGTAATCAAATACAATTTACAATTTTCTCTTTATTGTTAAAAATGCTCCTTGTTCTTTGTTTTAAAATGTTCGATGTCACCCGCACCTCCGACCAGCGTGCCGACGGAGGATTGAACGCGTCATCTCGATGACAAAGTTTCTTTTTCCACTACGAATGACGGAAAACCGTCGTTCGACGGCCGAGCATACAGTTCATTCAAAACCGCTTTGGGTGTGGCTGCAAGGCCAACGGGTGGTACTCATACACCCATATATTCTTGCCCAGTTCGAACAATTAACTTCACGCGCAATCGGACGGAACGCACACGCCAGCAGCGTCCATCGCTGCCTCGATGGGAAGATCGATGCGATAAACTCGCGGCATCATCGGCTGGTCGTGGGTCGTCGCGCGAAGAAGCAGCAGCGATAGCCGCACAATCGTCTCTTTGTCGTTTGCGATCATTCGTCTTCTCTCAGGCTAGCCGTATGAGTACGTATATTATTTGTTACGAGCAGAACGCCGGGCGGCGATCCATCAGTTGCTCGATGAAATCGGTGACCGGCTTTCCACCAGCATCATCGGCTGGTCGTCGTTAGTCGCGCGAGCAACGCGCGTCGCGCACAATCGACGCGTTGTCGTTCGTTTGCGATTCGCCTCAGGCTACCCGTGACGATGTATATAATTACCCATTTCTTCCTCACCGTCATCAAGACGTTTCGTTCGGAGCACGACGAGAGCACACGCACACGTCACAGCGGGCAAAGCGGGTTACGCAAGTTCAAACCGTAATGAGACGTCGCGAAACAAAGTTCGACGGCGTCTCGTTCCTCGGCTGTAGATTCTTGGGCACTTTGTTTCGGTCCTTTGTGCCGTTGTGCGTGACGTCGGTCATCGTCTCCTCTTTGAGCAGGCGCAACGTAAGCTGGCTTCCAGCATCGTATCTCCGACCGAGACGATATGCGCTATAATGTGGCAAAAATTGACGGCGGGTGACATCCTCAGTCTGATCGCAACGATGGATCTTATTTCCTCTGCTCCTCCTCTTTCTTTCGTTTGCTTGTTTCTTTCTTTCATTCTTTCTTTCGTTAATGACGGACGTTTTCATTGTTTTTGAACGAACACGTTATTGTGTCATGTTCTTTCAATAATGTATTTGTTTTTGTGTTGTTCCATTGTTCGTTCGTTTCGGGCCCAATCCGTATAAACGACGACGCGCGTCACCTCACGCGAGCATCGATCTACCATTATAATATACAACGATTCTCGTTCGTCAAGGAAAGAACCTATGGTCTGCACGGGCTCTCAACGCTTGTGCTTTTGAAAACTGCAATGACGACGTAAGGGAGAGACGCGAGTAGGAACAAACAACGTGTTCTGTTTGTTCTACGTACAGCATCCTCCGCTCTCTGAGCCGTCCCATTGATGCCGTCTTTCCATTCATAGTTTTTTGTTTGATCTTTCTCCGAACATTTATTGTGTTACCTTTCGTTAATGAGTCTTCCATAGTTTACCCCTACGGAAACCTTGTTACGACTTTTACTTCCTCTAAATGAACAAGTTTGGTCATCTTCCCGGCAACGCTCAGCGTGCCGAGAACATTGTTACCGCGCACCAGTCAAAGACCTCACTCGTCATTCAATCGGTAATAGCGACGGGCGAGGTGTGTGCTGGCGAGGACGTAATCGCGCGAGCTTATGACTCGCGCTTGCTGCAAATTCCTCGTTCATGGGGAATAATTGCCAAGCCCCAATCCCTGGCTGAGAGAGGAGGGTTTGGCGGGTTGCGGACGCTTTCGGCAATGGGAAAACACATAATTCCTTCGGTGTAGCGCGCGTTTATTTAAGAACATCTAAGGGCATCACAGACCTGTTGTTGCTCAATCTCATTGCGGCTAGAAGCCCGCTATCCCTCTAAGAATATTTGTTTCTACGTTGGTGGTAAAAGCCCCAACGGCCGAAGCAGAGGGACTTTGAGATCACCATAATTTACGTCTATTTAGCGAACTAGAGTCTCGTTCTGCGTTATCGGAATTAACCAGACCGTCGCTCCACCAACTAAGAACGGCCATGCACCACCACCCACCAGCAGATCAAGAAAGAGCTATCAGTCTCTCAATCGGCACCGGTGTCCGGGCCTGGTGAGTTTCCCGTGTTGGAGTCAAATTAAGACGCATGGCTCCACTACTGATGGTTCGCCGTCAATTCCTTTGGGTTTCAGCTTTTCAACCATACTTTGGAACCCAGAAGCTTTGGTTTCCCGGAAGCTGCCCGCCGAGGTCATCGGAGGAACTTCGGCGGATCATGGCTGGCATCGTTTATGGTTAGAACAGGGGCGATATCTGATCCGCCAGCTGACCTCTGCTTTCAGTTCTTGATTAATGAAAACATTTTTGGCAAATGCTTTCCGCTGCCAGTAAAATCTTGCGACGATCAAGAATTTCACCTCTAACGTCGCAATACAGAATGCCCCCATCTGTCCCTACGTAATCATTACCTCAGGTTTCCGAAAACCAGCAAAATAGAACCATGGTCCACTATTCCAGTGTTCCATGCTGACAGTATTCGAGCGAAGGTAGCCTGCTTTAAGCAATCTAATTTGTTCAAAGTAAACGTACCGGCCCACCTCGACACTCAGTGAAGAGCACCGCGTTGGGATTTTGGTTGGACCGCCCCATGAAGAGCTAAGCCCACCGGTAGGACGTACCACATAATGCCAGTTAAACACCGCGAGCGGTGAACCGACACTGTGACACACAGATTCAACTACGAGCTTTTTAACCGCAACAACTTTAATATACGCTATTGGAGCTGGAATTACCGCGGCTGCTGGCATAAGACTTGACCTCCAATGGATCAACGTTAAAGGATATAAAATTGTACTCATTCCGATTACGGGGCCTCAGCTGGAGTCCACATCGTTGACCCTGTCACTGCTCCCGTGCCGGGAGTGGGTGTTCCGCACCTGCTGCCATCCTTGGATGCGGTAGCCGTTTCTCAGGCTCCCTCTCCGGGAATCGAACCCTGATTTCCCATTACCCGTTACAGCCATGGTGAGCGCAGAACCTACCATCGACAGTTGATCAGGCAGACATTTGAAAGATGCGTCGCCGGTACTGGGAAGACCGTGCGATCAGCACAAAATTATTCAGAGTCACCAAAACAAACGATGAACGAACGGACACTAATGCCCGTCCATACCACCGATTGGTTTACCCAGTCTAATAAAGTGTTCCTCCCATCGCTGGGACGAACTCTGTTTAAATAATATTAGCTCTAGAAATACCACAGTAATCCAAGTAAATTTGGGTACGATAAAAGGAACCATAACTGATTTAATAGGCCATTCGCGGTTTCACCTTAATACAGCGTGTACCAGGACATGGCAAGCTTAATCACTGAGACAATCATATGACTACTGGCAGTATCAACCAGGGAACTTGAGTAAAGTTCTTTTATAATATTCTCTCAATTTAATTATTCGTCTCAGACTCTGAAGGAGAACGGACGACTATACACACTTTAAAAAACTCCTCTTCCTTCCAACATCGTTACTAAATCTTTCGTTCAAAGACTCGAAAGCCACCTCTTCTCTCTTGTGTTATAGTATCATACTATATATTTGTATATGAGAGGATCCCACCAAATTTCCTCACTTCGTTTTTTCAGAGCTCCCCAAACTCCTCTGTATATTTAATTTCATTTTTCAGAGAGCCACCACCAGCTCTCTCGTTTATATTTGCTTTTTCTCAAACTGGAGTCACCTGCGAACTCTCTCATTTCGTATTTTGCTTCCACAATAGAGCAGCACTGTATAATGGTATCCCACAACGACAAAGTACGTGAAGCTGCGCTCATGCTGAACATCTCGGGCACTTATTCACGCTGAGCATCAGTCAGTGGAAGCTTACGTATTGCCAGGCCGAAGGCTAAAGCATTCATGCTGGACAAAAACAAGATAGCGCGTATGTGCGGGTCGAAGCACGTATTCGGCGCCGTACTCCAATAATCGAGGTCAGACACCTGTGTTTCATTCTTTGCTCTGCTTTCAAGAGTACAGACCGTAGTTCCATACAATTTTTGCCTTTTAAAGCTACGCTAGGTCGAGGTGTACTACCAGTTTGTGGTTTCTACAAAATTTTCAATCGCTCGGACTGAAAAGCTGATGCTCAGATAGTACGAGTATGCCATGTTTAAATGCCATACAAGTCCCACCAACGTCACCTGAGACTAACATCACCACTTCAAGAACCATTTGATTAAAGACACCGACTCAATGTGGTAATGCAGTGTGGAGAGAAGAGTCTGGAACGAGTACGATACAGAATAGTCAGGATGAAATCCCGAGGAGCGACTACTGCTTCTCAACCGAGGTCGAAGAACGACCGCACCCTCGACGCTGCTCCGACCGACCCTACCGGACAAATCGCTTCTCGCCGGAATGCCGGGACGCCCGCCGGAACGCCGGCGACGCGCGACGGGCTTACGCACGGCCGCTTGTCGGGCAGAGCTGCGCGACCAGAGCGCCCGCCCGGGCGCAGCTGTCCCAACTCGAAGTGAAAAAAACTGTAACTTCATGTCATTGAGCTGGGAACCAAAAATAAACACGCTATCCTGTAGGAAAAATTGAGGGATCACGATGACGCCGTCAAAATCGCAGGTCGTCGTGGCGATTTCGAGAAAAATAAAAAAATTCACAAAATTCAAGGAAAAAAAAAAAAACCGTTCCATCGCGTAGAGAACGTAAAACTGCACAAGTTTCGTGTAAACGAATATACGCGTTGACGTGCTCGTTTTCGAGTTAATGGCGACAAACGGCCAAAAGCGATCGGTCCGGCGGTCGACGCGCGCAACGTGTCAAAGTCCCTCCGGATCTTGGAAGGTGGCGAGGATGGTTCTCATCCGGTAGGAGGGTCGGCCCGCGGAGTCTCCCACGTCATACCGGCCCATCTGTCTCCCTGTCGAGCGGGTGATTGCTGCCCGCCTCGGCGAGCACGATACCGGTACGGTTTCCGGGAGGGTCGATCGACCATCGACGCGATAAAGTCGTATCAGGGTCCCTCTCGGAATCTGCGGCGTCTCCAAGGGAGGGTGGCTTTGGCAATATCCTTGGATATTGCCAGCACAGCTAACACCCTGCCCTGGGAGGGTCCCAGGAATCCCCACAATACAGGGCGATGTGCATCGGGATTATCACCACTGCAGGTGGATCGAGCATCCAGGCCAGGATGGACATATGTGGAGGGTGGTTTACTGCGGGGTTCCGCAGGGAGTCGGTCCTCAGGCCACTCCTGCGCAGACGCCATTACTGACGACGCAGTGTTGCGGGCCGACCTCCCCGACAGTGTCAGCACCGTGTGGTATGGAGACGGCACGCTGCCGTGCTGGCCGTCGAGACGCGCACTGGGGAGGGCCAAGCGTCTCATGGAAGAGGGGGCGCAACGCGTCGTCGACCAGATCAGAGGGATGGGGATGACGGTGGCGATCCATAAGACCAAAGGTGATGGCGTTACATTCCGCCTCGGCAGGATCACTTACCATCCCAGTCCGGGTGGGTGGGGGCTAATATCGAGGATCCAGCCCCAGACGGGGTATCTGGGCGCTGATCCTCGATAACCCTGGCGCTTCGAGGAGCATTTCCGCTGCGCCTCCCCCGGTTGGAAAGGATGGTCAGTGCTTTTGAACCGGATTCCTGCGCAACCTGGGGGGGCGGCGGGCCAGGTTCGCTACCTCTATGTGGCAATGGTTCCGGTCGGTGGCCCTATACGGTGCGCCCCCCCGTCTGGGCGGACGACCTGGCGGCCTCCCGGCGCAGCATGACGATGCTACGTCGGGTGCAAAGGCGGATGGCGCTAAGGGTTGTCCGCGGGTACCGGACCGTGTCGCATGGGGCGGCGACGGTTCTCACGGGAGATACCGCCCATGGATCTCCTCGCGCGGTCGCACGCGGCGATATCATCGTCACCGCGTCGACCGTCGCACGAGTCGATGCAGTTCCGGGTTAATGCAGGAACCTGCCCGGGGCGAGGATTGAAGCGCCGGGCCCGGCAGTTCGTGGTGCACGCGTGGCAAAGGCGGTTGGCTCTGCCTACCGCGGGAGCACCGGACAGTCAGGGCTGTTCAGCCCTCCTATGTGAGTGGCTGGACAGATGCCATGGAAGCCTCACCTACCGGATGGCACAGTTGTTTTAGGGGCATGGCAGTTTCGTGAGATACCTTTGCCGGATAGGGAAGGAACCGACGGCGCGTTGCTGCCATTGTGACGCTGAGCAGGACACGGCGGAACGTACCCTCGAGGTATGCACTGCGTGGAAGAGGCACCGTGTCCGGGCCGGCGTCATCAGGCAGGATAATCTCGCTGCCAGGCATGGTACGCGCCATGCTTGGCAGCGGGGAGAAGTGGAGGGCCATGGCCTCCTTCTGCGAAATCGTAATGTTGCAGAAGGAGGCCGCGGGGAGAACACGAGCGTCAGCGGCGCGCTGAGGCTCGCGCTCGTTTGGTGGCGAGAGGCGTCGCCTGGGCATCGGGCGACGCAGGCGGCCCTCGGCGTGGCGCGCATGACCCGGGCTGGGGAGGGGGTCCTGATAGGAGCCCCCCTCCCGCCAGGCAGTGGTCGGACCGGATGTAGTGGCGGTGCCTGCGTCCGGGTCAGCGCCTCCGGTGGCCTGGTGCGGCCATGGGCTGCCGGCCTCCGAGGGGTAGAAACGGGGTCGCGGCGGTTGCGGGTTGGGACTCGCAGCCGCCGCAGGCTGCAGCCACGTGACGGATGGCAGCAGGACGATAATGGCCTCGTCCTGCCGCTTTGGGTGAGGTAGATTACCGGGGACCGTTTGTCCCCAGGTGGGCACAAGCGCGGGCACGAGGAGGATACCGGAAGTATGCTTCAGGCGATTCCCGGTATC
Source organism: Colletes collaris (assembly GCA_030068185.1). Lineage (NCBI taxonomy): Eukaryota > Metazoa > Arthropoda > Insecta > Hymenoptera > Colletidae > Colletes > Colletes collaris. The sequence goes on from JASGYR010000271.1 coordinate 130,230, forward strand.
CTCCCAAATCGTCACGGAAGAGTCACCGTGGGGTTTTAAGTCGGTGAATTCCCAGGCCCGTTATAAAAGTAATGGGCGCAGAGAATCCACACACCTCCCGCCTCTCCCAAAGTGGGTGGGAGGGAGTCAACGAATTTTCCCCACGTCAAAAAAAAAAAAAAAAAAAGAAAGTTCCTCCGGCTCCGAATGATCGCTCAAGCGACAAATACCGTCAGCCAGGGCAAAAAATCGACACGCTATCCTGTGGGAAAAAATTCAGGGATCACGTTCACGCCATCAAAATCGCAGGTCGTCATTGCTCGATTCCGAGAAAAAAAAAAATTCACAAAAATTCAAGGAAAAAAACAACCTTTCCACCAAGTAGCAGGACAGGGGGGAACTGCACAAGTTTGTATAAACGAAAATATTCGTGCTGACTTCGTTTCCGAGTTACAGAGGAAAATTCATTAGATATATCTGCTCCAAATGGGAAAAAGATAAGGACATATATATGTATATATTTAGACACTTCGTGTATGCAGTATAGAGCTTCACTCATACCTATACTAGAGTCACGCAGCAATGATCACACTATGCTTTCTCTGCATTTTAATATATATATATATATATATATATGTATTATACACCATATATTTGTGTATACCCACATATGATACATATATTTCGCTTCTTCTAAAGCTATTTGGTCTTTATAATTGCCTAATCTTCCTTAAGGTCTCATAGCCGTCGGCCTGTTGCAATGACATTCCCGTCCCAACGCGGGAGGCAGACCTTTTCTCTTTTTCCACTTTCATTATGCTAGCTCGTTTCTAGCAGCAATTATTCCTTTTCGCCAGTTGGTTAAAGGTGTAGAACTCTTCCCTCGAGGCAATCAGCACCTCTGGGGTTCGGTCTATTATCGAAGTCCAGCGTACCGGTGTTGACGATATAACGGACATTCATATCGCCTCATATGTTCTGCAGTTTCTCCCTTTGGGCGGTCCGGTTGAGCAGGCACGTGGCTCATCGCCTTGAGTTTTCCTGCTGCCCTGCGGATGCCAAGCCGGGCTAGCCGCCTCGTTTACCAAGTGTTGCCGCGGCGTATTCGTGATCGGTGACGGCAGGCCAGGTGGACTCCAGGTAGGCATGATCCTTCGCAGAGGCCTTGTGGACCTCCGTCCACCTGGTTCATGAACGCAGCCATCTCCTGCGGTGATGTCTCAGGCTGTGAGCGGTAGCTGCCCTGAATCCATTAAATGGGTCCGACGGAGCTGGCTATGGAATTTACATAGCAGCTCTGTCGAATTAACATGTGAATTGGGACCGGTGCGCGGCGGATTTTGAGCGGCAGGCACCTCAGTGAGGTGGCGAGGCTGGGCCGGTGACAGGCGCAGCGGGGGCGGTGTTGAGCCACGAGGTTGACTCCTCACCCCTTCTTCGTACTTCGCCTTGTCGCACATGTCGACGCACTTCACTTTGCACGTGAGGTTGGTTGGGTGAACACTGAGTGTCACTGGGCGGATAAACGTCATATTGAGGTGGTGTCACTGTGCGGGATGAGCGTCACTATTGAGGTTGAGTGTCACTGTGCGGGATGAGCGTCTGAACGTTAGGGCGTGGGCATTGTTCACAACGAACACGCGCACACAAGGTGAATTGAGAGAGTTCACGAACGTTATGTTAGAAAACCACAATGTTTTATGAATTCATACACCACTACCATATCATATCACGCGATCCGGCTCGAAAGGACCAAAATGTTTGAGATTGAAGTGAACTGTAGAGATTTTCATTGAGATACCGGTTATGAAGAGGGTTCGCGAAAAATGACTATGGTGCAAGTCAATTAAACAAGGTCTTGTATTAACAACATTGTCCGTTTGTGAAATCATAATTAGTGGGCGGTACGTTTACGGTAATAGTTTACGAGCGGTTATGAAAATGGCGATATTGACCAGTCATGGCTCATGACAGTGAGAATAAGAGATCGACCGTTTATTACGAGTTTAAAACTCGCAACCGCCCTTGCATTATAATAGTACAAGAGTTATAAACGTGGTATGATGGTGGTTGTGAATTAATTACGGTGAACACAGTAGATTATATGGCACAGGCAAAGAAACTGGAACGAAAAACGGAAAGGGCACGTAAGTTAAGACACGAACAAGACAGACTTGGCCAAGCGCGCTCGTGGCCACCACGAAGATTTCGACCGCCGGTAGAGATCGTTGCGCGCGCAGGTGGGCAGCTATCCTGCTCGCGCACAAAGTGGCTCTTGAGGTGCTGTAATGAGCGTCGTGGTGGCCCTGACATGGGCAAAACGACCAAAAAGAGCAAAGGCACATTGCGTGTTGCTAAAAATGAGAGTTAATTCTCGAACACAGTACACATTTACTCAAGAGATTAATTTGCCGTATTTGATATGTACTGTCATAGTGTCGGTCTTTCTCTGCATTTCTTGAAACGCCTGTATGTTTTTGTTCCGCAATTAGTGTCAGAAACCCAAGGAGATTCAGTGTCCGGTTGGTTGTAGTAACACTTGTGGAATACCGTTTAACAACATTTACCATGGGTGTAAGGTTCTTGTAAACCAGACTATGTCCATACTATCCTTTTGGAGTCTACTTACTATATTTGGCTGCTGCTGCAGCAAACCTCTGAAACATTGCTGAGCGATAATCATGTCCAGTTGATCTTCGTCTTCACCACGTCCACATACCATGCAAATATGGGACAAATTTACATCTTTCACCGAGTGATTAGTATCTCACTCCTCTTCGCCGATAATGCGGTTTATGCACTTTGGCACACTCCATAGCGCCACTGCTTTTAAGTGGTCCTTGGAGCCACATTTTTCTACAGTTGGTCCGGCGCATTGCAATTTCTTTGCTAGATGCCGGAACCCGTGACATTTAAAACATCTGGTGATGTTCAGAACATTTCCCTGACGCGATACGACTGACCACATCATGAATGCCTTCCTCTTTCCGTCAATTCATTGTAAGCTGGACCGGAGTATCCACGATCCGGTTCAACTCACCTTCGCTGGAAGGAATGCCTGAAGAAATACATCTTTCAAGCTGTTTTAAATATATCGTGTAATGGTCCGAGACGTAAAATCTCGACCATGATGCCCGTATCTATTATGGTCAGCGTAATTCCTAGGGGACCCTGCTGACGGAGAATTTTCTTCGTCACATTAATTAACTCACCGCGGCCATTTTCATTGTTTTTGCTGACAACCACTGGAATTCTCGATTCTGAAGACAAATTCCAGAAATCGTGTTGATAGCGCCGAGAGAGGAGAAATCGATTTATCGAATCAGGGATCGACAGCCGAAACGCAGCAGCGCACGTCGTGGCCTATGCGGCGCGTAGCCGCCGGGTGGCGCGATGCGTCGCTACGCGACTCTGCGCTTGCGCGACGGAGCCAGCCGTGGCCGTCGTTACTTTACCCGAATCGTTACCGCGGATTCATTCGTGAGCCGTCGGCGATCAGGAGCAGATCCTGTGACGCGATCTCCCATTGTTGGTACGAAGCTCCGAGGAGAATGAGACGATCTCTCTCGCCGTAATCGAATCAGGATTTGCAGACGTTGTTGCATTCAGGAAAATCTCGTCATAGCGACTTGGGTTTTTCTCGAATCAGAGACCGTCTGCCCTGTTGTTAAAGGCGATCGCTGTGTGCGCCGCGTGACGATCGTAGACACAAGTTGTGATTGAACGATTGCAGGTTGGGCGCCCGCGACTGCGACGTTGCAGATTCAGTGATAATCACTTTTAGTCTCTTCCTATTGGATACGGTTTGAGGCACTGTAGCGGAGATACCGACATACTGGTTTATCGCCTGGTGGTGGTTCGCCGTTCGAAGGATCGAGGAACCCACTCCAGTCGCCCGTCTGGTGTACCACATGGTGCGCCGACCGGTGGAGTTGTGGTTTCATCGACCCGTATGAAACCTCGGCGTAAGGAGCAGCCGGAAGTTGGATACTGAATATTGGTATCACTTCGCGGTGCTCACCGTCCACCGGGCTTTAGAGAACCCGCTCCAGTGAACCAGTCGTGAGGTATTAAGGTTGAGCACTGGCGACCACTTTGGTGAGAGTTGGCGCCGACTTTGTTTGCGCGCTAATGGATGCGATTAGGCGCGCGGAGCGACGACCATCAGGGTTGAATTGGGGTACACGAGGACGTCGTCCTAATTCCCGGCGAGCCGCAGGCCGGTTCCTCGTGAAGGGAACCGCCGACGCCAGGACCAACGCAGGCTGCCGGGCGATTCCTTCAAGGAAAGGAATCACTGTCAGAAGCAGCTGCGTGGGTGGTCACCAGGCCGTTTCTGAGAACCGCCGACGAGGCACCCGTACCTGGACAGAGACGTCCCCTGTGGTGGCATTCGGAACGATACCCGCACGGTGAGCGTATCGCGGGAATAGCCATTTAGACGCCAGCCTCCATTTGGTCTCCCGTCCGTGGCATTGCGAAGCGAACCCGGTAGATCAGAGGAAAACCTCGTCTACCCGGTTGTGCGATCAGAGTGATATCGTAAAAACGACTATCATGACCAAAACAAAATAATACAGTCCACTAGGTATTGCGCTGAATTGCCAGTTGGCTCTATCTAAGCACCAGACTGTCGCTGGAGCGCGAGACAATCAGCTGACAGGCGCGTAATCGGTGACTTGTCCGCAAAATAATTATACGTGTATAATTTTTTGTTACAGAAGACCTTAGAAAGGAAAGGGAAGGGAGGAGACGCGGACGCAGACAAAGAGCCGTCGTCCCTGTTGATTTCATTTTTTCTAATTTAAGTTTTTTTCTGTAAATTCAGCTAATGAAAGCCGCACCATGCCACCGAGGTGCCGCTCCGTGCGCCGGACCCGGACAGGGGCACTGCCACCCCATCCGGTCCGACCGTACGCCGCCTGGCAGAGGGGCTCCTATCAGGACCCCTCTCTCAGCCTGGAGTCATGCACGCCACGCCGAGGGCCGCCCGCGTCGCCTGACGCCCAGGCGACGTTCTCTGTAACAAACGAGCGCGAGCCTCAGCGCGCCACGCTGACGCTCGCGCTCCTTCCCGCGGTCTCCGTCTACCCAGCATTACGATTTCGCAGAAGGAGGCCTGGCCCTCCAACTTCTCTCGCTGCAGAGCATGCGCGTACCATGCCCGGCAGCGAGACATCACCGATGACGCCGACCGGGACACGGCGCTCCCTCCCACGCGGTGCGTACATAAAGAGGTACATGTTCCGCCGTGTCCTGCTCAGCGTCTGGCTGACAGCAACAGCGCCGTCGGCTCCTTCCCTATCAACGGGTATCTCCCGAAACTGCCATGCCCCCGAAACACCTGTGCCATCCGGTAGGTGAGGCTTCCATGGGCCCTGTCCAGCCACTCCCACATGAGGATGGCCGAACAGCCCGACTGTCCGGTGCCCACAGTGGGCAGAGCCAACACTCTTGCCACGCGTGCACCACGGACTGCCAGGCCTGGCGCTTCAGCTCGCCCCAAGCAAGGTTACCTGCACCGGGACCGCCCCCACCCCCGCGCGACGGTCGACGCGGTGACGATACCTCATCGCGTGCGACTGCGCGAGGAGATCCATCGGCGGCATCCACAGAACCGTATACCTCATGCTGACACGGTCCGGTACCCGCGGACGACCCATGGAGCCATCCGCCTCTGCCCGACGCAGCATAGTCACGCTGCGCCAGGGAGAGCCCGCCAGGTCGTCCGCTGACAGGGCCCGTATAGGGCCACCGACTGAACCATTGCCACATAGAGGCGGCGAACTTGGCCGCCGGGCCGCTTTGAGTTCGGTGAATCCGGCACCGGCAGACCATCACTCTCCAGCAGGGTCGGGGCGGAAGCGCTGAAATGCTCACTCAAAGCGCCCGGTGGCTATCGAGGATCAGCCCCAGATACCTCATCTGGGGCTTCACTCATCATTATTTCACCCACGCGGATTGAAGAGGGTGGTGGACCCTGCAGAGGTGAATGAAAGCTATCACCTCGGTGCTTATGGACCGCCATCGTCATCTCCATCCCTCTAGTCAAGCCGACAACGCGTTGCGCCTCCTCCGTGGACATAAGCCCTCACGAGTGCGCCCCGACGACCCGGCACCAGTGTGTCTTCTGCATAACGCTTTGGCGCTGACGCCGTCGGGAGGTCAGCCACAACGCCACACCGCGTCGTACGCGATGTTCCTGAGGAGTGGCCGAGGACCGACCACTGCGGAACCCACCGGTACACCTCCTTCCGCCTCGCTCATCCATCCCGGCCCGGATACTCCGATCCACCTGCCTTGGAGGTAATCCCCGATGACCGTGTTGAGACAGGGGACCCGATGGTATTCAGGCTCCTTATCTCCTCCCAGGGCCGAGACTGACAAGGCGATTGGCAATATCGGGGATATTGCCAAGCCTACTCCAGGAGACGGCGAACTCCGTGGGGGCCCTGACACGACCTATCGCGTCGATGGTCGATCCAGCCCTCCGGAAACCATGCTGGCAGTCGGCCCAGGCCAGGGCACCCGCGCCAGGTGCTCGACGAGGCGGGCAGCAATCGCCGCTCGAAGGAGCTTGCCCACCACCGTCGAGGAGACAGATGGGCAGGCAACGGAGGGGAGACTCCGCATGAGCCGTCCCTCGCTTCCCTGGGAGGACCATCCTCATACCTTCCAGCTGGAGGATCTTATCCCTCAGGCATCGGTCAGACAACCGCCAGGAGTCAGCCCCAGACGCCTGGGTCAAGACCCAAACCCGGCCGGAGCACACCATCCGGACCCAGGGCCGTGTTACGCGCGAGCCGTCTGATGGCCGCAGCCAGCTCCCCTGGTGACGCCAGTTCGGCCGCCTCGCCCGGAGGAGACGTGGTCCTGCGGAATTGGGAAAGAGTATTGACCACGTCCTCCAGCAGCCAGGTCCGGACACCTCGGTGACGGGGGCGCCGCAGGCGAGGCTGTCAGCACCACCCTGTACGGGCACCCCAAGGATCGTCATCCCGAGGATCTGGAAAACCTTCCATGCCCGAGACTTGGCCCGTTTGATGGTGACCTGCAGAGCAAGCCGCGCCATCCGATATGCCTCATACAGGTCATCTGCCCTCGCTCGCGCCACGCCATCGACACTCGCTACCCGTAATTCCGCGATCGCGGCCGACCACCAGTACACCGCCCGGCGAGGAGAAGCGCGCCCGACCCGGGGCATCGACGCGTCATGATATGTTTGCGACCGTACCCCAGGTCAGGCAGCCTCCTCCTCCGTGCTCGGCAACTCGACCGCCACCGTGACGGAGATTTTTAACCAGGCAGCTGCCATCAGGGCGTCCTTGTCCAGGCGCCGAGGCGCCCAGCATGATGGTGTGTGCCATCCGGGCGGTGGTGCCGGGATGCAGCCCCAGCAACGAGTCCTCCATCCAGCGGATATACCTGTGATCGGAGAGTGCTCTCTTGGTTCACCACCACAACTGACACCATGCGCACGGCGTTGGGGTCGCGAATCCAACATCCACGATAGACCCCCATATCGCCGCACGTGTCACTCGGCTCCCAGGTCAGGTAACCGAAGGCCGAACCCGGCTGGTCGCCCAGGATCCCACCGCGAACGGGTGTCCTGGGGATCGCAAACCACCGACTTGGCGTTAAAGTCCCCCAGGACGAGCACCGGCCGAGCCTCGCAGCGCTGCACGCATGCCACGACCTCGGCCAAGAACAGCTCGAACGCGGCGTGACCGCTGCGGGGCGAGATGTAGCACACCACTACGGCGACTCTCCCCAGTCGACGGCGGCATTGAAAACGATACGTTCCAAGGTGGAGAACGGCGGGGACCCCATCGCCACCTCCCCATACCGTCGCCACCAAACCGTCCGCGTCGCCCACTATATGTGTTTGATCGGGCACGCGGTGCGGCTCGGCGGCGACCGCCGGGCCAACACCCCACCGCGAGGACTTGGGACATCATGACCTGTGCCACGCAGCAGTGGTTGAGATTGGCCTGGAGGGGGTGGCGGGGCGCCGTTGTTTAACGGCCGTCCCAGCAACCTCCTCCCGGCTGTCCGTCCCCGTGGCACCGTCCACCTCCATTGGCCGCCGCTGCCAGCGACCGCGTTGCCTGAACCGGGCTGGGTACCCATCTTCTTCCCCTTCCAGGAGGGGGAGAGCACTTTGCTCTGCCACCCTGTGATCAGCCTGGCCTCCCGATGACCGCGCATAGCGGGCGGTGGGGGTAGCCAGGCACTGGCTCGCGCGGTGGTCATTCACCCGCAGCGGTAGCTTTGACCGCTGCGGTCCACCGGCACGAGGCCACCACTGCCTCACGTGCCCCTGCTCGAGGCGGCGGTGACGCTAAGGTGGGCGTGGCGCGAGTATCTCCTCTCGCGCCGATACCCACCCCACCAATAACACTCCCGGATTGCACCTCGCTCGGGCGGCGGAGAGGACACCGGGCCCACACCGACCCCAGGCCGGAAGGAGACCTGCAGATTTCTCCGAAAGGCACGTCTCCCTCGGGGCAATCACCCGCCCTCGCTGGGAGCACAGGACACCTCCTGCGCGGTGACCAGATGATCCAACCCACATATGCGCCAATATCTCTGTGCGCTTCGTGGGCCGGGCAACTCGGACACCCCGCTCGCCCAGCTGCTCCTGGAGCCACCGTCGGTCGTGGTGGTGGAGGTGGAGGTGGAGGGAGGATAGGCGGGAGAGTTGCACTGTTCCAGCGCGCCTCTGCCCTCATACTCTCCCATCGCTCCTCCCCCACCTGGAGCTGCAGCCTCTAAACTGCCTGTGGCTGAGTTTTCCTTTGAGTCACCTTCGGCAACGGTCACCGAAGTCGAACAGGTGATCTAAACAAAACCGTTCAAGTTCGAAATTAAAAAGATTTATGAAGGTGAGAACGGTTGATTCTCACCAACCGCTGGTGTCGTCTATGCGAAAACGGAAAACAGGTGGTAATATCCACCGGTCTCGTTGGCAACGCTTAGGCGCAGGGACAATTGGCCTCCCGCTACCGCCCATAAATCTAAATTTGCACGACTCTTCGCCGGAAAAGATCAGGTCCTGAGCAACCATGGAAGGCGAAAGTACACCTTCGAGCCCCGCGACCCCGGAAAGCGCGATATCCTCGCCGGGACTCGATGTCGCATTCGAGCGCATCCTCCAGCTGGGAGGGTTGGCAGAAATGCCCCCCACAAGGTGGAAGCCGAGGAGACTCCGCTGATGCCCTCGACCAGCAAGGGAGGTCAGGAGCCCTATTCTTCCCATTAGACTGACGCGTAATCGCCGTGCCGGCGCACATCCCACGCACCACTCCGCAGTGGAAGTGCCTCGTTCCCGGAGGACGCTGCGACCCTCCGGTGGTGCTAACCGGGACGCTGAACTCCTGCGGTACCGGAGGGACAACCCACCGAACGCCAGCACCGACAACTGCACGGCCGCTGCACCGGCGTTTGCAACTCTGCACAACCGCGCCGGCACCGGCTGCGCCTGCATCAGCCGGGCAGCCGGCGAAGGACCAGCCCAAATCCAAGAAGCGGCAGCGGCATCGCCGAGCACTCGCAACCACGCAGAAACTGCCGGAACTACCACCGGAACACCGGACTAAAAAGCCGGAAAGCCGGAGGGAGAGGCGCAGGCGGAGACCTGTCGGGTGAGGGGACCACGTCCTCCGGCGGAGGCGGCGGTCCTGAAGCACACCGTAAGTAGGCGGCCGAACTGCAGGGGTCACTCAGGAGGGCTAGCCGCCAGCATCAGACGGCTCAGGGCGCGTAACACGGCCCCAGGTGTCCGGATGGTGTGCCCGGCCGGGTTTGGGTGCCTGACCCGGGGCGTCCGCAGGGCTGACCTCGAGGTGGACCTTTATTTCGACCGATGCCTGAGGACGGGCGATTCCCCCCAGTTAAAACGGAGGTGGCGGGATGGTCCTCCTCCGGAAGGAGGGTCAGCCCGCTGGAGGAGTGCTCGCTCCACGCGCATACCGGCCCATCTGTCCTCCTCGACGAGGTGGGCAAGCTCTTCGAGCGGGTGATTGCTGTCCCGCCTCGTCGACGGCACCTGGCGCGAGTGCCCCGGCCTGGCGTCCGACTGCCAGTACGGTTTCCGGGAGGGTCGATCGGCCATCGACTTAGAATAAGGTCGATGTCAGGGCCCGGTTCTCATGGTCAGCCGTCTCGGGGAGAGGTGGCCGAAGCAATATCCTTGGATATTGCCAACGCCTTCTTTCAGCCTGCTCTCTAAAGGGAGGAGATCTGGAAGAAGCTCCAGGCTCTCATCGGGTCCCCCCTTGTCTCGAGGGCGGCGTCATCAGGATTACATCTCCGCAGCAGGTGGATCGAAGCCATCCAGGCAAGGATGTTATATGCGGAGGAGGTGTACTGCGGTGTTCCGCAGGGGTCAGTCCTCAGGCACTCCCCCTGTGGAATACTCTGGCCTTTGACGCAGTGTTGCAGGCGACCTCCCCCGACGGCGCGTCAGCGCCGTGTGTTATGCAGATGAAGAGCACTGGTGCTGGCCGGGCCGGGGCGCACTGAGTGAGGGCCAGCGTCTCGCGGAGGAGGGGGCGCAACTTGTCGTCGACCGGATCAGAGGGATGGGGACGGCGGTGGCGGTCCATAAGACCGAGGTGATAGCGTTCCATTCACCTCGGCAGGATCCGCCACCTCACTGTGATCCGCGTGGGTGAGGCTAATATCGCTGGTGAAGCCCCAGATGAGGTATCAGGGCTGATCCTCGATAACCACTGGCGCTTCGAGGAGCATTTCCGCTGCCTGGTCCCCGGCTGGAGAGGATGGTCAGGGCTTTGGGCCAATTCTGCCCAACATGGGGGCCCAGCAGGCCGGGTTCGCCACCTCTATGTGGCAATGAGACTCAGTCGGTGGTCCTATACGGGGCGCCCGTCTGGGCGGGCGACCTGGCGGCCTCCCGGCGCAGCATGACCATGCTGCGTCGGGCACAGAAGGCGGATGGTTCTAAGGGTCGTCCGCGGGTACCGGACCGTATCCGCTGAGGCGACCCGGTTCTTTGGGGATACGCCCATGGATCTCCTCGCGCGGTCGCACGCGATGATGTATCGTCACCGCGCGTCGACCGTCGCGCCGGGGAGCGGTCCCGGGCAAACCAGGAACCTGCTTGGGGGCGAGTTGAAGCGCCGGGGCCCGGCAGTCCGTGGTGCACGCGTGACTAGAGTGGTTGGCTCTGCCTACCGCGGGGCACCGGACAGTCGGGGCGATCGGCCGCTCCTATGTGAGTGGCTCGACAGAACCATCGAAGCCTCACTTACAGGATGGCACAGATGTTCTCGGGGCATGGCGGCTTCCGGGGATACCTGTGCCGGATAAGAAGAGCCGACGGCGCGTTTGCTGCCGTGCTGACGCTGAGCAGGACGCAGCGGAACGCCCTCGAGGTATGCACTGCATGCGCGGAGGGTGGACGCCGTGTCCTGATCCGGCGTCATCCAGGCGGGATCTCTCGCTGCCGGGCATGGTGCGCGCCATGCTCGTGGCGAGGAGGAGTGGAGGGCCGTGGCCTCCTTCTGCGAAAGGCCATGTTGCAGAAGGAGACCGCGGGAAGGAGCGCGCGCGTCAGCGGCGTGCTCACGCTCGTTGGGTGGCGAGAGAGCGTCGCCTGGGCGTCTGGCGACGCGGGCGGCCCCCTCGGCGTGGCGCATGACCCAGGCTGGGAGGGGGTCAATCGGGGCACACCCTCCAGGCGAGCGTAGGGTCCAGCTCCGGACCGGATGGGGTGGCGGTGCCTCACTGTCCGGGCCCGGCGCTGGAGCGGCACCCTCAGTGGCCTGGTGCGGCCATGAGCTGCCGGCCTCCGAGGGTAGAAAGTGGTCGCGGCAGTTTGCAGAGTTGGGGCTCGCAGCCGCCACTAGACGCGGCACCAGGACGGATGGCAGCAGGACGATTTGACCTCGTCCTGCCGCTATGAGACAGGGCGATTACCGGGGACCGTTTGTCCCCGCGGGTGAAACGCAAAGCGCGGGCACGGAGAGGATACCGGAGAGTATACTTCCGAGCGATTCCCGTTATCCTCCCAAATCGTGCGGAAAGGGGTCACCGTGGGGTTTTTACTGGGTAGGTACCGCGCCCATTATAATGGGCGCGGGGAATCCTAAACCCCTCCCGCCTCTCCCCAAAGAGGTGGGAGGGAGCCTTTCGAAGATTTTTACGAAAAAAAAAAAAAAAAAAAGGATGCCAACCCTGACCAGGCATCGGAGAGCGATATTGATCCCGTTGCAGGCCCTGCAGTAACTCGCTCAACTTACCCTGCAGGTGATGCTGGGAAAAAAACCATCAGCGACCTCCCCAACAACTGTAAGTAAAGTGCATTGGTTTTTAATTTTGCATGAGCCTACTCTCACTCCGGTCATGGCCGTTCGGTAGAATCGCTCCCTAGTTCATTGCACGGACCGCGCAAGGGGGCGGGGTATGCTTAAAGATTGCATAATATGAGCAGAAGTAACATCAAACATAATTGCCGTTAATCCTTGTTTAAATATCAGATGTAATTCGATGCATGCCAGAATAGATAAATATTATTCGTCACCTGGTATTGTTTTCTGCGTATGTAACCGACTCGAGACTGTTCGACTCTCGTGCCCGCTTCATGAAAAACCGGTGTGGAGTCATAAAAACTGTCACACATACGGATTTCTTTGAAACATCACGCGATCGACGGTACGTGGCGATTTCAGGCTAACGTTTCGGCGCGTGTATAAAGAGAAGGTACGACAGTAATAAGTTGGACCGAAGACGAATTCAAATTCGTACCGCAGCGCCGCTGGTCGGAGATTCTCCCCTCCGAATTTGACTAACCGTGCTGGATCGTCACTCTGAATTTGGAATCGGTAGCGAGCACATGCGGTATACGAAGCCGCTCACATGGGGGTGGAAACGGCCGACAAGTTCTGAGCTCCTCGAACTATCGGAGAAATTACCAACGACAGGCACGGAAGTTAACACGAAAAAACGGATCGGCAATCCATCCGGTAACGTCTTAACTTCCACACACGTTATTTAATTTCAATTAAAATTAGAGTCGGAAGCGCAAGGAAGGTCTCGACGAAAACGGATAGGAACCCATCCATTAACGTCAATACTTCCGCAATCGCTTGCCTGTTAAAAAGATCAGATCGGAACACGACCTGATTGAAGTTAATTAATTGACCAAAATCTCGCAGGTTAAAATCCAAGATTTCGATTTCAACAGTGGGTACGATCCACCTCAGCCTGGTGCAGACCATTATCCCTGTAATCAGAGATCGTGTCCGAGGTATTCAGCAGTGGCTACGACCCACCTTGGTCTGAAAAAATCAAAAGTAAAAGAGAACACGGATCGCTTTTACGTGAAGGTCGTGTTTAAAGGTATCAAAGTTGACTCTCGTACCTCTCTTGTATATCAAACGGTTCGGAACCCACAATCAGGGGGTGTACAAAATACCCTGGGTTTATTTACCACCTTCTAGTCGAAGTGTGGGACCAACTTTAACTCCCAGCTTACGACGAATCGCCAGAATACCTCCTGTTTAAATATCAATTAAAATTACGAGATTTAATTTAAATCCGAAACAATTCGTTACCAGGAGTTTGTTTCAGTTTACGCGACCAAACGAGGAAGATTCCCGGTCGACGCGTCCGCTATTCCAAAACAACCAGTGGACAGAAAACTTACGGTTACTCGAGGTTTTCTGCAAAGTCACGCGAACGATTAATTAACGTTCAGTTTTGAGAACAAGCGGTTTTAAACGCCCGAAGTTTAGAGAAGGTGCGAAAACTATATTGTTGCGAGCACCTATGGAGGGGTCAAACCATAGGCCTTCCGCGGTGAGACAAGCGACGGCGGGAGGAGACGATCGAATCCGATCGACCTCGAAGCGAAGATTCGGAGAAGGAACGCGATCGTGAACGGCGTATTCAGGTGCCGGGTCTTTGCTTTATATAATATTTATTGTTGTTTTCCGTTGATGCTTGTTTGAGTTCTGTTGTATATTAAAGTTTCGTTTATGCCAAACCGGAAACGTAATAGAGACGGACGAGAGACACGGCGACAGCGCCGCGTGACGGAAGACTCTCCCCACTCACGCGCTCACTTTGGCAGCTCGTGCTCGTCCGTCACTCGCTATCAAACCACTGCCACGAGCACTTCGGTATCCGAACACGCTCAGCAGTCGAATAAACGAATAATCAAAACCTTGATCAAAGTCGAGTTCTTCGACTACCCTCAGAGTTGTAAAAGGGTATTCACGGGTTATCGTATCAGGCCAGTCGGTACCCGGCCGAGCTCTGTAAACAGACTTATTTAATTCGGAATAGGCTTGGAAGTAATTCGAGTGCTTCCAGGGAATCGATCCATAAACAGGTGTGGGAAGAAACCTGAGTGGACTCAATCGTTTCCCCAGGGATAGAGGGCTAAGCTCATCCCAATTTATAGGTGCGAGGTTTTCCGCACTTTTCTTAGTGCACGACTCCATCATCCAGGTGGGGGAAGAAACCTGAGTGGAATCATCGTGCACTAGAGGATCGAGATACAAACTCCTTCCTCCAATTGGCTGTCAGAAACGGCTTCGAACCCACCATACAGGAGTGAATAATACCCTGGGTGGATTTGCCGTCTTCCCGTCGGAGCGGGTCACTTTTTTTACCCCCCGCTATTTGCGAAAGCAAGGAGACGTCCAAACATCTCCAGGGAGTACGGTCCCTGTGCGTGAGACAGAGCATCCGATAAAAACAACGTGGTCTCAGGCACAACCAGAGATGAAACCTCAGGGCGCCGTTGGCAAGCCTGCACCACCTGGTGCCGTACCGCACTTACGAGGCGGTGAAGGGCGGGACCGGCTGAAAGGTTGGAGCACCACAACCTCCCTCCGTCCACAACTTTCCTGCGACAGTCGCCCATCAAAGTCTTAAAGTGCAGTCAGAAATTGCAGTCGCGAAATTAGACGAGCAGAAATCTCGTACACGACAATAATGACAAAGCGATTCCCGGTTACGCGGGAACGCGCACACACTCTGATCCACTGGCTTAGCTGCGTATCGCGGCGGCTGAGATCCCACTCCCTGGGTGCGACAAGCTGAGACCAGACAGGTGCGGAAGAAAGTAAGACACACAGCGTGATTCACGTTCACCGGTATTTAACGCCCTATTCGTGTCTCTTTCCGTTACAGCCTGGGTTTACCAAACAGGATTAGCTGCAGCGGCGTCTGGCCGGACAGACCAAAATACGTAATCGCTGTTGTCGACGTTACGCAGCAAAGGCCAGTCAGGTCATTCGACTAAGCGAAAAGTAAAATTAAAATCTGTATTCTTTTCACTACGTTCCTTCCCTCACGATCCGGACCACCGTTGAGCGAGGTTTTTCAAACCTCACTCCCCTGCCTCCAAAGATCGCCAGTCTAGTACGGTCACTGTGCGTAGGACGTTAATTCATTAAGCTACGTGGTGTCAGACCCAATCGTCGTCACGACCCAAGGGCATGGGTGGCACACCTGCATCACACCATTGCCCCGTACGCACGCAATAAGGTGGTAAAAAAGGGCCGAAGTAGCGGGTACGGTTGCAGACTTACAACCTCCACCCGTTGCCCTCTCCTACGACAATTAAAACCTGCGGTCGAGGAAGAAACGAGGTTGAGAATCTCGTCTTCCCAAAACTGCAATAAAGTTTCCCGGTTTAAAGGGAACGCACAAACATATACAGTCCACTAAGCTTAGCCGCGTAACGCATTGGCGACTGGAGTTTCCCGCTCCTGAGCGCGACGAGCATTTAATCAGGAGCGCGTGTACATTCAAACAGGATGGAAAGTGTGACTCACGTTGCAGAATTTTTTCACATCGTTCCGTATCTTTTAGTTTCAGAACAGCGTGACACGGGCAGCCGCCAGACGACGGCCAGTCGGATCACGCGTCTTCGAACACGGCTGTATCAAATTTGCTGAGGCCGATAGGAAATAAAAGACGTCGTCGAACTTTCGACGACGTGAAAATCTACTAACGCGTGAGAATTACTTTTCCATCCCCCTCACATTCCCTCGTAGTCCGGACTTCCCCGTTGAACGATGTTCTCAAATCAATGTTTGAGCCCTCCACATTCTGCCAATCCTGTTAACATTACCAATAAGCAAGAGAATATCTCTGGTGGATTTGTATAACGAACGGTGATTGAAAAACGCGTTTATTATGAGTTTTTCTGTCATCGGTAACGACTCGATACCTTTCGTTTGAGTGTGCTAGCGATTGTTGGTGACGTCCGGTACCGTGAGAGAGTAGTGCGCCAATAATGCCAGTAGGAGAGACGGCCGAAATTCCAGACGGCGCCACGGAACGACCAGTGAGAGTACCACGGCGACGTCTTTGGCTGTCAATCCGTATCATTCTTCACGGCGACTTCTGAACGAGACGCATCGGCTCCCGATCATATTCGATCAGAAGTTAATCGCGATTTAAGAGGAAGATCCTCGTGCGAAAGCCATAAAGAACTGCTATTGTTAAAAACGGGTGTAGCGAGCCTTGCTCGAAAAGGTCGGAAATTCATTCCCACCTTGCTTGGAAAAACACGATTCGCATCTCGATTCGATGCAAGTGCACCTAGATATCGTTCGAGAAAGTATCGAAGTGGGTTTAAGCTCGTTAAATTTACTGCATCTTTGGAGGGCTCGAGAATACACCAATAGGGTGTCCGACCCCTCCTGTGCGGGAGCTAACGGTCGATTCCAACGCCGGCGTTTGAATCATATAGAAGTCAGCGGTTAACGTCCATACTTCTGTGTGATTGCCCTTGCCAAGCTTAGGAGACACCAAAGGGAGGCACCACCGTGTTTTACCTGCCAGGTGGGACTCCATATTAGTCAGGTCAGCGTCCATTTTGGACATAGTGATTTGATCGGTCTTCGCCATCTTATTTCTGAGATCCCGCCAGTTGTAACGTTTTAGAGGAGCACCAGTGCGGTGAAATGCTGGAGTCATGGGTCAGGCCCCCGCGTAGTTCAAAATGCTGCAACGTCTCCCGTCCAGGTGTGCATTCATTGCAGTGAAGACAACATGTTGTCCGGGCTTTACAGTGTAACTCAAGCCAAATAAGTCATCTGTTGGAACGTGTTAAGAGAAGCCGCAGATTGACGGTCGTGCGGTGCACTGCGGTGCGAGCTCGACGCACAGACTCAAATGTGCGCCTGCTCACGGGAACAGGGCAGGTGAGACGCCTGGCAACCTCCTCTTGCATCCCCGTCCACTCTGGGCGTCGACCACTGAATCAGCGAAGAAAAGAGGTTTTAATTCTTTTTCCTGGCCAAATATACAGTCCACGTTTATAATTCGTAATTTACGAAAGTTTACATTTCTCCGCTCCGGTACGTTCGAATCACGAGGCCAGGAGCGCGAGCAAGCGAGCGCGACGAGGCCAATATACCGTGTGCGATGTTGGCTAACACATAGTCGTGTTTTTCTGTTCATAGGAATCTTGGCCTACCTCATTACACGAGTTCGGCGACCGAGCTAGGCAGAAACGAGACCAAATTAAGCGCTATTCTTTATTGTACAGTCTCGTTAATTTTATTCTAATTGTTCTGCATTGGTTTTCCTTTTTGCATTTTTCACTTTATCATTGACAATGCGGTCCGGTCTTGAAAGCCGGCGAAAAGAAAACCATTTTCGTCAAATTCCACTTTACCGACCAATTCCTACTCCTCAGTCCGGACTTCCATGGTTAAAAGCGTCAACTTTTTAACACTCTTTTATATTAATTGTTCAATCTGGTTACATTTATTTTATTTTCATATTCTGGCAAAAGTTACCAATATAGTGACCAGTGCGACTCAACCAAGTATTGACTGTTTAAATTTTTGCAAACTGTTCCCTTTTCTTGTTTCTTAGGTTCATCATCCACATCACTCAAGAAATATTGTGTTCACCCTGTGCCACTACCCACCATTTGTCAGATAAATTATACCACTTCAAATACTTTTTGCGAAGGCACAGAAGGCATCAAAAATTCATCCTTCCTATTTATAAGATAAACCCAGTCGTGCTGGACCTCGAAACACGTCATATCGATAACACCAGTTGCCTCAAACCACATCGGAAAATAATGTACTCAACCGTTTCAAGCTAATTCACCACACAAGGGACTGCCACCTGTTTGACTATTTGCACTCTCAAACTATAGTTTGTAGGTCCATACGCACTTAGTAAATAAACCTGAGTTCTAGGTGGATCAAACCACGGAGTTTCTCGTTGGGGAAACTTACATTTTTAATAGAACTAAAGCATGTCCCTTCCATGAATGTCGTTAGTCCATCTCACTTTACCACTCGGATTCAGGAACTGACCCTTTAACTCATAGAGTTTTCTGACTTTTTTCATTTCCTCTAATTTCTTACGTCATCCTCAGTCCAGTAATGGGTTCTTGCTGAAAGTCCTTCCACGAGACATAGCTGTCCCTTATAATGTTTCTCTTAATACCACACTTGGCAACTTCATGATCCATGGGCATCCAGCCACTCAAGTCACCACATAGCTGGGTAGAATGGGTCCTGCACGCTTTAAACAGTACCATCAGTATTGCATTTGTCAGATAATTCCTTCTTACTTCAAATACTTTTTGCGAACGCAGAACATCAAAAATTCATCCTTCCTATTTATAAGATAAACCCAGTCGTTAACTGGGCCATGAAGCACGTCATATCGATCCTAACATGACTGTTCGAGGCCCTATTACTTACCACACTGCAGATCCATACATTAAGAATTAGAACACACACAGCCTATTATAAAGCATGTACTGATGGGTATGATGCCCCACTCTTCATGTACCATATCTTTTTAGAGCCATGAGTATATTTAATAAGTTTATCATAGAATAATTTTTAACATGCGAGGTATAAATGACAGTTTTGAATCTATACATTTTTCAAGATATTTATACTCATTAACATAGTCTACTCTCATACCATAGATCTTAACATCAGGTAGCCGCTGGCGGTCAAACTTTCCCTTCATTAACATAACCCGCGTTTTTTTTACAGAAATCCTTAACTTACTAATTTCGCACCAATCCTGCAAACTTGTTACCACTCTAAGACACAGGACTTCTAAATCTCTACGCGAGTTTCCTTTTACCAAAAACACCAAGTCATCCGCATAAGCAATAACTTGTACATCATCCACAGACATACTCTGCTCAAAGCTAGCCAGCAAATCGTCAAGGCACCAATTCCACGCCAATGGTCCAAAAATTGAGCCCTGCGGACATCCTCGCTGCATGTAACACCAATACTTCTCAAATTTGTTCTCAACGCATACTCGGCGCTTTCGAAAATAACTATCAACAATCTTTATTAGGTTTGTACTACACTCAGCTTTTATCAATCGGGATTTTATAAAAGGCCACCAAATATTATCAAAAGCGCCCTCAATATCGACAAATAAAGCAACAATGTACTTTTTCCCCGAGGTAGTTACTGCTTCCTGAAACGCTAACAGAGCATCCTCAGTAGATAAGCCCTTTTTAAAACGAAACTGATTTTTACAATCCAAGTTCATGGCCAGATATTTATCTTGAATACGATTAGCAATTATTCTTTCAAAAATTTTACTAATAACCGGCAATAGGGCAATTGGTCTATAAGAATTCAACATCTGCAGATCAACGTCTATACTTTTAGGAATTATTTTTAAATTTGCAACCTTCCAAGGTCCAGGGAAACAGCTTTCTCGAAGACACCTGTTATATACCAAAAGCAGTAACTCACTTTTATATAACCATAGTTTTTTGACAATTTCAGGTCCGAAGCCATCAAATCCAGGAGCCTTCTTAGTTTTACATCTCTTAATAGCTTCACTAATTTCAGAAAAGGTAACATCTGCTTCCACATTGTGATTCACATATAATCTATTCTGATCTCTAATTTGTTTATGCAAATTCGTATTACTAGCTACGCAATCGCGAGGCGCAAATTTATTCATTAGAGCCTCAATAGACTCCCGCCAACTCTTAGTTCTTTCCCCAGTGGGAAGCAATAAAGATCCAATGCCTTTTATATTGCAAATCTTATTTCTTGTAATTTTGTGCAGTATACCCCAAGGGCTTCTATTGCCCTCTGTTTTAACAAACTGCTTCCAGGTTTCTCGTTTTCTATTCTGAATTGCTTTTATTTAATTGTTTCTGGCCAATTTGAACTGCCGAGCACATTCATCCAAACAATCAAGTAACTGTAACCTTCTAGCACGCATAAGTTGTTTTTTAAATCTTTTAACAGTTTTCCTAAGCTCCGTTAACTCATTACTCCACCACGGTACCGAATTATTATTTTCTTTCTTTTTTGGCATGGAAGCAGAACAAGCCTCATTAATTAAGGCATTTATTTTCTTAGGCAATATATTGATGTTACAATTTGAAAGCACTTCAATTAACTCAGGGTTAACTCTATTATTTATTATTTCTTGAAATTTATCCCAGTCTGCGCGATCCGTATTATACCTAGAATTTACTACACATATATTAGAATTATTACTCCGAAAAGCTACATTAAAGATAATTAAGTTATGATCGCTAATTGAAACTCTATCCGAGACTCGCCATATAATTCTTCTGTTCCTAAAACCAGCACCCACAAGAGAAACATCTATATTTGTACCATATCTAGCATTGAAAAAAGTCGTAACATCAGAGGGCCTATTTAGTACCTTTAATTCATATGCAAGAATAAATTCATCCAACAGTCTACCTCTGCCATCAGTGGTGCCAGAACACCACACCTCAGATTTGGCATTTGCATCCATACAAATAATAATCCTATTACTATTAACTTGAATCAAAATATTTTCTAATTTTTCAATAAAACCTTCAATAGGTAAAACTGACAATAGACATTGATCATATAAAAATTTCACGACCTGTCGAAACCTGTATGCACATAATATGTTCAGCATCATATTGCGGAAGCTGAAATATATCCATTCTTGCGGTATTAGC
The DNA here is from genome assembly GCA_030068185.1 of Colletes collaris. Taxonomy (NCBI): domain Eukaryota; kingdom Metazoa; phylum Arthropoda; class Insecta; order Hymenoptera; family Colletidae; genus Colletes; species Colletes collaris. The sequence goes on from JASGYR010000271.1 coordinate 151,174, forward strand.
GATAATGGCAACCCAAGGTCTGTCAACACTTGGTTGTAAAATCTTTAACCTTCGGGTATCAACACCCTTTACTTTGCCTCGAAAAGCATAAGGTTCTTGCACACAGAGAAAATCCATATTTTTTTCCAACATCAACTTGTTTAAATCTGCCGCAACCGCTATAGATCTCTGCCCATTTATTTGTCCTATCTCTAGTTCCATGATATTCTATTTTTATACAATTCAACTTGGCGCAAAAACTCAGGGCACTCCTTATATCTAACACTATGTTTGGCATCCTTGCGCCTAGAACGTACACAATTTATACAATGTGGTTTTTTCTTTAAACGTGCACTCCTCACTAGCATGGTCCACACTGCCACAATATTCACAGACCTGCTTAGCCACTCGAGGTATGCGCTGCATGGGAGGGTGAACGCCGTGTCCTGATCGGCGTCATCGGGCGGGATGTCTCGCTGCCGGGCATGGTGCGCGCCATGCTCGGCAGCGAGGAGAAGTGGAGGGCCGTGGCCTCCTTCTGCGAAATCGTAATGTTGCAGAAGGAGACCGCGGGAAGGAGCGCGAGCGTCAGCGGCGTGCTGAGGCTCGCGCTCGTTTGGTGGCGAGAGCGTCGCCTGGGCGTCAGGCGACGCGGGCGGCCCCCTCGGCGTGGCGCATGACCCGGGCTGGGAGGGGGGTCCTGATAGGAGCCCCCTCCGCCAGGCGGCGTAGGGTCGGACCGGATGGGGTGGCAGTGCCTCCTGTCCGGGTCGGGCGCACGGAGCGGCACCCTCGGTGGCCTTGTGGGGCCATGAGCTGCCGGCCTCCGAGGGGTAGAAAAGGGGTCGCGGCGGTTGCGAGTTGGGTCTCGCAGCCGCCACTAGACGCGGCCCGGGACGGATGGCGGCAGGACGATGTGGCCTCGTCCTGCCGCTATGAGACAGGGCGATTACCGGGGGGACCGTTTGTCCCCCCGCGGGTGGGCGCAAAGCGCGGGCACGGGGAGGATACCGGAAGTATACTTCGAGCGATTCCCGGTATCGGGTCACCGTGGGGTTTTTAGTGGGTAGGTCCCGCGCCCGTTATAAAATAATGGGCGCGGGGAATCCCACACACCCCTCCCGCCTCTCCCCAAAGAGGTGGGAGGGAGTCTTTCGAAGATTTTCCCCACGAAAAAAAAAAAAAAAAAAAAAAAAAAGACCTGCTTAGCCACATTGCAATACTTCGCTATATGTCCATATCCAAGACATTTGAAACAACGCGTTACGTTTATGTATTCTCGTGTTCTATAAGTTCGCCAAAACATGAAGACTCTACCCTGCGAGATCAGATCAGTCATGTACCTACCCGACAATTGAACAATCCAATTGACCCTATTATTACTACTATTTTTATTCTTGAAACAATGACGAAATTTAATACTTTCCTTTAATTCCTCCTCAGTAATATTCTCTCTAAGATTGTTAGAGCACTCAGGGGCTCTAACTGTGTGGTTCCGGACGAGGGAGAAGATAGGGTAGAGAAATTGTTACAAGTTTTCAAATATCTTTTTATTACAAAAATAAACAAAATATCCTTTACAGAAAAAACTTAAATTAGAAAAAAAGAAATCAACAGGGACGACGGCTCTTTGTCTTCGGCCGCGTCTCCTCCTTCCCTTTCCTTTCTAAGGTTTTCTGTAACAAAATTATACAAGACGTATAATTATTTTGCGGAAAAGTCACCGATTAAACGCTCGTCAGCTGATTGTCTCGCGCTCCAGCGACAGTCTGGTGTGCGTGGAGGGGAGAGCTAACTGGCAATTCAGCGCAATAGCTAGTGGACTGTATTATTTTGCTTTGGTCGGTGATAGTCGTTTTTTACGATATCACCGACGCGCACAACCGGGTAGACGAGGTTTTCCTCTGATCTACCGGGTTCGCTTCGCAATGCCACGGACGGGAAACCAAATGGAGGTTGTAAGGCTCCAAATGGCTCCAAATGGCTCACCGTGCGGGTGACGTTGGAACGCCACCCACGCAAGAGGACGTCTCGTCCAGGTACGGGTACCTCGTCGGCGGCTCCTCAGGAACGGCCTGCGGCCTACCCACGCAGCTGCCTCGACAGCGATTCCTTTCCTTGAAGGAATCGCCCGGCAGCCCGCCGTGGTCCCTCGTCGGCGGTTCCCTTCACGAGGAACTGGCCTGCGGCTCGCCGAATTAGGACGACGTCCTTTGCAATTCCTAACCACCCTACGGTCACAGCCCAGTCTGGTCGACTCACATCTGGTAGTGTGTGTAGCGGTGGACGGCCGGTGCTTCGAACCTGTTTGCTCCAGTGGTCGCTTGTGCTCTACCTTGTCACCTCACGACTGGTTCACTGGAGCGGGTTTTCTAAAGCCCGGTGCACGGTGAGCACCGCGAAGTGATACCAATATCTGGGTATCCAACTTCCGGTTGCTCCTACGCCGTATAGCTCACACGGGTCGATGAAACCACAACTCCACCGGTCGGTGCACTCTATGTGGTACACCAGACGGGCGATTCGAGTGGGTTCCTCGATCCCTTCGAACAGCGAACCACCACCAGGCGATAACCAGTATGTCGGTATCTCCGTTACAGTGGATCAAACCGTATTCAATAGGAAGAGACTCAAAGTGATTAACACCGAATCCCTAACGTCGCAGTCGCGGCAACGAACTGCAACGTTCAATCACAATCCTGCGTCTACGATCGTGTCACGCGCGGCGTGCACAGCGATCGCTTCAACAACAGGCAGATTGTCCTTTTATTCGAGAAAATCTCAAGTCGCTATGACGAGATTTTCCTGAATAAATGAATGTCCGCAAACTTGATTCGATTACGAGGAGAGAGATCGTCTCATTCTCCTCGGAGCTTCGTACGAATAATGGGAGAGATGGTCACAGGATCTGCTCCTGATCGCCGACGGCTCACGAATGATCCGTAACGATCTGCAAGCATCGACGGCCACGGCTGGGCTCCGTCGCGCAAGCGCAGAGTCGCGTAGCGACGCATCGCGCAGCTGGGCCCGGGTGGCTACGCGCCGCATAGCCACGACGCGGCGCTGCCGCGTTTCGGCTGTCGATCTCGATTCGATAAATCGATTCTTCTCTCTCTCTCGGCCCTAACAACACGATTTCTGGAATTTGTTCTCAGAATCGAGAATTCCAGTGAAGCTAGCCAGCAAAAACACGAAAATGGCCGCGGTATACTAATCTGACGAAGAAAAAATTCTCCGTCAGCAGAACCTTCTAGAATTACGCGAATTCATAATAGATACGGGCATCGCGGCCGAGATTTTACGTCTCGGACTATCACGATATTTAAACAAAGATTAAGGTTGATATTCTTAGCTATGAAATCATGCGTAAGATCCTCAGATTTATATTCTGCTTCAACATCATATATTATAATACTTGGGTCTTGTTTCTTTGGCTCTGTTGTTTTTAATCCTACCTCAGATAGTCCAGCCTTCTTAATTATTTCTACATCTCCTTTACTTTTAACCTCCATCACGACACCTTTATTTCGCATTTGTCTCAAACTATGAACTTTTAATTTACTTCTTTGACTACCTAACACATCTGTAACAGCTGCTCTAATCTGCTCATTCGTTCTTTTATCATTTTCACTTATAGGCTTAATAATAACAACCTCATGATTTTCTTTTTGCTTAGCAGGTACACCACGTCTAGGAGAATCAACATCCGGGACACCAACACCTCCCTTAGGACCAGCCACTACATCAGCGTAAGTAGTTCTAACTTTTTCAACACACAGGCTATGTACAGCTTTTATCTTCTCTTTCTCAGTTATTTCTAGCTGTAATCTTGCTTCTAGTACAGCCCATTTAGAAAGTATAAATTTTATTGCTCCTTTATTAATCTTATTAGCCTCATTAAATAAATAACTCTCTAATTGTTCTCTTTCAGACCGTACTACATCCTGACCACAAGCAACAAAATCCAAATCTCTTGCATCCTCGTCATTCATTCCTTTTCTCTTCCTGAAAAAGAAGAAGAAGAAACGGAACTCGTACGGCTGTGATTCCTAACCGGAGGATCGCGGCCCCCAGAAGGTACCGCTATTGCTTGAGATCCCCCGCACCTAGAACCCACCATCTCAATCTCCATCTCCTCCACACTACTCTTTTGTTTTAACTTTTCTTTTGTTTAGTTTTAGAGAATTTTGCCATAGTGTTCCCACGATTGTGGTCGGACAAATACTGCCCGAACAGAGCCGCCTTGCTCGGACAGGCCTGGACTCGTGCAACCCGGAGGCTGGACGAGCCATCACCGGGGGGAGCGGCAGGTACCCCAGTGTTGGTCGCTCGGGATTGGGCTCTCTCCCCCAACCATGCATCCCATCGCCGCGCACCATAGCTTAGGATTCGAGGGTAAGTTATAGAGTTACCATCCTCGCGGCCCAGGCGGTTAAGCCAAGGCCCCCGGCCCGATCTGCCGTCGCGTACCATTCACAAAACCAAAAGAGGAATTGTGAATGGGTCGTTGCGACGACCAACAGGGGGTACGGAATGATTGCATCAGGCACCTCGGGTTCGCTACCCGTACTGTAGCTGAATGGCTACAGCCCCTGAGGTTTGGCTACTTTCGTCTGTCCCTTCACCCTGAACCTTCCCGGCATGGTAGAACCTGGGGTCAAAGACCCCCGCCGGTATAGCTCCAGAGATCACAAGGGAACTCAAGCTCCCCCACCACGACAAGGTAGCTAAAGATAGGGACATTTTTTTTTTTTTTCATTTATTCCTAAACCTGATTACGGCAATCGAGCTTTCGCTCATAGCCTAATTTTTCTTAATCTTTATTATTCTTTTCTTCTATTCTTCATCTTTTCTAATCTTACCACTGTTCTTTCCTTGCTGAATATCTCCTTTAATCTCGTTCTTCCGATACTCCGTCTTCCTTCCTTCTCCTCATTCTTCCTTTATTTTTCGTTTCCTTCTTATGTTACTCTTCTTTTCAGCTTTTTCTTATTTTAGGTAAGACCAGGTAAGTATTTAATGTTACTCTTCTTTTCAGCTTCTGTATTTAACAAAACAGGTAGAATCAGGTCGGTGCTTTAGGAATAATTTATCTATTTCTCTTGATTTGTACACTTATTCTCTCTTGTCTGTTTCAGGTCACTTTGCCGTCAGTCCTGACTCCTGACGTTGCCCGTCCTTAACCACGTGGAGGTGGACCTGTAACACTCTACTTTCCTTCAACTTTAATTTGGTATGTTGTATATTTTTTCAAACATTGCCTTCGCATAAATTGTAAGCTTTCTAAATGTTTCTTCTGAATTTATCAACAATGCCTTATTTTGTCTACCATCTGCCAACCCTGTATATCTCATTTCCTCATACTCCGGGCACGAGAATAGCATATGATCCAAAGTTTCCTCCTCATGCAAACACGCCGGACACATCGTCGTATTTGATGCTCCTCTTTTAAACAACGAACTGTTTATTGGCCCATATCCAGTTATTACGTACGCACAATACCTTCCGGGACAAAACCATGGATTCTCTTCCGCAAACTTAACATCTTTAATGAACTCATATGTCATTCTTCCCCGGGTTTCTGCATCCCATCTGCTTTGCCATTCCTTTGTAACTTCTTCAGAAATTTTCCTAGTCTCTTCCTCAATGTTAATGTCCTGCACACTTTGCCTTTCCTGAAAGATATAATCCTTCCATACTGTCCTCTGATTTCGACGAATTTTATTTATTACTCCTTGCTTTATTATACTTAGATCCAGTGGCATCATGCCTGAAATTACCTCGAGCGCTACTGTTGCTGTCGTTCTACATGCTCGGGTGTACAGCAGAAGTAATGCACGCTGCATTGCCAATAAGTGCCTCTTCACATGCGAATGGGATACCTTATCAAACCAAGCGGCTGCACCATACCTAATAATAGGCAGTGCAACCGCTTTATATAAAATTTTTAATGTACGAGAATTTAATCCCCATTCTACCTTTGCAATTCTTCTAATTGACGCTATAAAACTTACTACCTTATTTCTTAAATACTTCGCATGACTTACAAATTTCAATTTTTTATCCAAAATTAATCCCAGATATTTCACCTCAACACTATACTTAATCTTTTCATCATTAATTTTCAGATCCAGCATTCTTTCGCTATTAAACTCTCCTTTCATAATCATAGCAGTGGTCTTCTGCAGTGAAACTTTAAGCTTATGCAACACACACAAATTTTCTAAAATTTTGAGTACTCTTCTTCCTATCTCTTCTAGTTGCCTTCTTGAATCGCCCTTAAAGACAAATGCCAAATCATCAGCATATGCCATCACTTCCGCTTGTTCTTCATTTATCTCATCCTGTATTTCTATTAACAACGCATCTAAACACCAGTTCCAGGCCACAGGCCCAAGTATGGATCCTTGCGGACATCCTTTCTGCATTCTTTGTACTATTTCATCTCCTTTATTTATAATTTTCATGATTCTGTTACTAAAATAATTGTTCATGACTCTCATAAGATTATTACTACATTCCGACAGCACTAATCTCGTTTTGATTGCAGGCCACCACAGGTTGTCAAAGGCTCCTTCTATATCGACAAAAATTGCCACACAGTATTTCCGATCTGTAAAATTTATAGCTCTTCTTAATTGTAAAATTGCATATTCTGTCGATAGCCCTTTCCTGACCCCGTACTGCCTGTTGCTCCCTAGCCCCCTTTCCTTATATACACGTTGTATTCGATCTACAATTATTCTTTCATAAACTTTTCCTATTACTGGAAGTAACGCTATGGGCCGATAGGAGTTAAGTTTTGTTCTGTCTTTGTCCTTATTCTTCAAAATTATCTTAAGCATCGCAATCTTCCATTTAGTTGGAAATTTGCCATTTCTCAGGCAGTTATTATAAATTGTAATCAAAATATTAGGATTCGCCGCCCATAATTTTTCATAATCTCAACGTTGAAGTTATCTATTCCAGGAGCCTTCTTATTCTTAGCTCTTTTAATCGCTTTATTTACTTCATCCAATGTTATTTCACTTTCCAAATTAAAATTTTGATACCTCGAATTTATTAACCTAACTCTTGCATGTACTTCCGTTTCAGCGCTACAGTTATCCAGCGGGACACACTTCTTCATTAGTGCAGTGTTTGTCTCCTTCCAGTCCATCGTTACTTCCCCCGAGGGAAGAATCAAGGAGCAGGTAACATTTTCCTTTCTTGTTTTGTTTGCGACAGTGGGAATTTCCTGAACCTTCACAGGCATACTTTCTCCTGCTTGTTTAGTAGCTTTTTTTTTTTTTTTTTTTTGTCGTGGGGAAAATCTTCGAAAGACTCCCTCCCACCTCTTTGGAGAGAGGCGGGAGGGGTGTGTGAGATTCCCCGCGCCCATTATCACTGGCGCGGGACCTACCCACTAAAAACCCCACGGTGACCCTTCCGCACGATTTAGGAGGCTACCGGGAATCGCTCGAAGCATACTACCGGTATCCTCCCCGTGCCCGCGCTTTGCGCCCACCCGCGGGGGGACAAACGGCCCCCCGGCAATCGCCCTGTCACATAGCGGCAGGACGAGGCCACTTCGTCCTGCCGCCACCCGTCCCGGGGCCGCGTCTACTGGCGGCTGCGAGCCCCAACTCGCAACCGCCCTCGACCCCGTTTCTACCCCGCGTCGGCCGGCAGCCAATGGCCGCACCAGGCCACCGAGGGCGCCGCTCCGTGCGCCGGACCCGGACAGGAGGCAACGCCGCCTGGCGGGAGGGGGGCTCCTATCAGGACCCCCCTCCCAGCCTGGGTCATGCGCCACGCCGAGGGGGCCGCCCGCGTCGCCCGACGCCCAGGCGACGCTCTCTCGCCACCAAACGAGCGCGAGCCTCAGCGAGCCGCTGACGCTCGCGCTCCCTTCCCGCGGTCTCCTTCTGCAACATTACGATTTCGCAGAAGGAGGCCACGGCCCTCCACTTCTCCTCGCTGCCGAGCATGGCGCGCACCATGCCCGGCAGCGAGACATCGCGCCCGATGACGCCGATCAGGCCACGGCGTTCACCCTCCCATGCAGCGCATACCTCGAGGGTATGTTCCGCCGTGTCCTGCTCAGCGTCACAATAGCAGCAACGCGCCGTCGGCTCCTTATCCTATCCGGCACAGGTATCTCCCGAAGCTGCCATGCCCCGAAAACACCTGTGCCATCCGGTAGGTGAGGCTTCCATGGCCTCTGTCCAGCCACTCACATAGGAGTGGCCGAACAGCCCCGACTGTCCGGTGCCCCGCGGTAGGCAGAGCCAACCGCTCTTGCCACGCGTGCACCACGAACTGCCGGGCCAGGCGCATAACTCGCCCCAGGCAGGTTCCTGCACACCCGGGACCGCCCCCACCCCCGTGCGACGGTCGACGCGGTGACGATACTTCGTCGCGTGCGACCGCGCGAGGAGATCCATGGGCGGCATCCCCGCAAGAACCGTCGCCGCCTCATGCGACACGGTCCGGTACCCGCGGACGACCCTTAGCGCCATCCCCCTCTGCACCCGACGCAGCATCGTCATGCTGCGCCGGGAGGCCGCCAGGTCGTCCGCCCAGACGTGGGCCACGTATAGGGCCACCGACTGAACCATTGCCACATAGAGGCAGCGAACTCGGCCCGCCGGGCCCCCCAGGTTGGGCAGAATCCGGCCCAAAGCACCGACCATCCTTTCCAACCGGAGGGCCAGGCAGCGGAAATGCTCCTCGAAGCGCCAGTGGCTATCGAGGATCAGCCCCAGATACCTCATCTGGGGCTTTACCTCGATATTTGCCTCACCCACCCGGATCAGAGAGGATGGCGGATCCTGCCGAGGTGAATGGAACGCTATCACCTCGGTCTTATGGACCGCCACCGTCATCCCCATCCCTCTGATCCGGCCGACGACGCGTTGCGCCCCTTCCTCCGCTAGACGCTTGGCCCTCCCCCAGTGCGCCCCGACGGCCAGCACCAGTGTGTCATCTGCATAACACACGGCGCTGACGCCGTCGGGGAGGTCGGCCCGCAACACTGCGTCGTACGCGATATTCCACTGGAGTGGCCCGAGGACCGACCCCTGCGGAACACCGCAGTACACCTCCCTCCGCATATGACCATCCCGGCCCGGATACTCGATCCACTTGCCGCGGAGATAATACCTGATGACCGCCCCGAGACAAGGGGGGGCCCCATGATATTCGAGCGCCACCCTTATCTCCTCCCAAGGCAGGGTGTTAAAGGCGTTGGCAATATCCAAGGATATTGCCAGCCACCCTCCCCGGGAGACGGCCGACTCCGAGATGCCCTGACACGACCTATCGCGTCGATGGTCGATCGACCCTCCGGAAACCGTACTGGCGACTGCCGGGGGGCACCCGCGACAGGTGTTCGACGAGGCGGGCAGCAATCACCCGCTCGAAGAGCTTGCCCACCTCGTCGAGGGGACAGATGGGCCGGTATGCGAAGGGAGACTCCGCGGGCCGACACTCCTTCCGGGGGGGACCATCCTCGCCACCTTCCAACTGGGGGGGGAATCGCCCGTCCCTCAGGCATCGGTCGAACAACCGCCTGAGGTCGGCCCCAAGGACGCCCTGGGTCAAGACCCAAACCCGGCCGGGCACACCATCCGGACCCGGGGCCGTGTTACGCGCCCCGAGCCGTCTGATGGCCGCGGCCAGCTCCCCCTGAGTGACCCCCAGTTCGGCCGCCCACTCCCTAGGGACTGCCGCCTCCACCGGAGGACGTGGTCCCGTCACCCGAATTGGGAAAAGAGTATTGACCACGTCCTCCAGCAGCCGGGGATCAAGACCCTCGGTGACGGGGGGCAGCCACGGGCGGAGCTTCTTCAGCACCACCTTGTACGGGCGCCCCCAAGGATCGTCATCGAGGGTCTGGAGGAGATCCTTCCATGCCCGGGTCTTGGCCCGTTTGATGGCGACCTGCAGAGCAACCCGCGCCATCCGGTATGCCTCATACAGGTCATCTGCCCTCGCTCGCGCCACGCCATCGTCCGGTCGTAGACGACGGCGCGCACGGGTTGTTTAGTATAACACACTGCTCTAGTATAAACCAGCGACTGTTTGTCCCGCCGTTCAACGGCGACAGTTTCAAATTGCAGTGGAATATCAGCATCGCTCCGACGCAAAAATCATCGTATTGCAAAAACTCGACACTCTATCCTGTGGGAAAATTTCAAGGATCACAATGCCGTCGTTAAAATCGTAGGTCGTCGTGCTCGTTTCCGAGAAACAGAAAAAAACAACCATTCCACCGCGTAGAGAACGTAAAACTGCACAAGTTTCGTATAAACGAAAATACGCGTTGACGTGCTCGTTTTCGAGTTAAAGGCGAAAAACGGCCAAAAGCGATCGGTCCAGCGGTCGACGCGCGCAACGTGTCAAATTCCCTCCGGCTCCCTCCCCGACGGCGTCAGCGCCGTGTGTTATGCAGATGACACACTGGTGCTGGCCGTTGGGGCGCACTGAGGGAGGGCCAAGCGTCTCGCGAAGGAGGGGGCGCAACGCGTCGTCGGCCGGATCAGAGGGATGGGGATGACGGTGGCGGTCCATAAGACCGAGGTGATAGCGTTCCATTCACCTCGGCAGGATCCGCCACCCCCTCTGATCCGCGTGGGTGAGGCTAATATCGAGGTGAAGCCCCAGATGAAGTATCTGGGGCTGATGCTCGATAGCCACTGGCGCTTCGAGGAGCATTTCCGCTGCCTGGTCCCCCGGCTGGAGATGATGGTCGGGGCTTTGGGCCGGATTCTGCCCAACCTGAGGGGCCCGGCGGGCCAAGTTCGCCGCCTCTATGTGGCAATGGTTCAGTCGGTGGCCCTATACGGGGCCCCCGTATGGGCGGACGACCTGGCGGCCTCCCGGCGCAGCATGGCTATGCTGCGTCGGGTGCAGAGGCGGATGGCTCTAAGGGTCGTCTGCGGGTACCGGACCGTGTCACATGAGGCGGCGACGGTTCTTGCGGGGATGCCGCCCATGGATCTCCTCGCGCGGTCGCACGCGATGATGTATCGTCACCGCGTCGACCGTCGCACGGGGGTGGTTCGGTCCCGGGTGTGCAGGAACCTGCCTGGGGCGAGTTGAAGCGCCTGGCCCGGCAGTTCGTGGTGCACGCGTGGCAAGAGCGGTTGGTTCTGCCTACCGCGGGGCACCGGACAGTCGGGGCTGTTCGGCCACTCCTATGTGAGTGGCTGGACAGAGGCCATGGAAGCCTCACCTACCGGATGGCACCGTTGTTTTCGGGGCATGGCAGCTTCGGCAGATACCTGTGCCGGATAGGGAAGGAGCCGACGGCGCGTTGCTGCCATTGTGACGCTGAGCAGGACACGGCGGAACATACCCTCGAGGTATGCACTGCGGGAGAGGGGGAGCGCCGTGTCCGGGTCGGCGTCATCGGGCGGGATGTCTCGCTGCCGGGCATGGTACGCGCCATGCTCGGTAGCGAGGAGAAGTGGAGGGCCGTGGCCTCCTTCTGCGAAATCGTAATGTTGCAGAAGGAGACCGCGGGAAGCTGAGGCTCGCGCTCGTTTGGTGGCGAGAGAGCGTCGCCTGGGCATCAGGCGACGCGGGCGGCCCCCTCGGCGTGGCGCATGACCCAGGCTGGGAGGGGGGTCCTGATAGGAGCCCCCTTCCGCCAGGCGGCGTAGGGTCGGACCGGATGGGGTGGCAGTGCCCCCTGTCCGGGTCCGGCGCAGGCACCCTCGGTGGCATGGTGCGGCCATTAGCTGCCGGGCCGCCGGGGTAGAAACGGGGTCGCGGGCTTTTGCGAGTTGGGGCTCGCAGCCGCCACTAGACGCGGCCCCGGGACGGATGGCGGCAGGACGAAGTGGCCCCGTCCTGCCGCTATGAGACAGGGCGATTGCCGGGGGGCCATTTGTCCCCCCGCGGGTGGGCGCAAAGCGCGGGCACAGGGAGGATACCGGAAGTATGCTTCGAGCGATTCCCGGTATCCTCCTACATCGTGCGGAAGGGTCACCGTGGGGTTTTTAGTGGGTAGGTCCCGCGCCAGTGATAATGGGCGCGGGGAATCCCACATACCGCTCCCGCCTCTCCCCAAAGAGGTGGGAGGGAGTCTATCGAAGATTTTCCCCACGACAAAAAAAAAAAAGAAAAAAAAAAAAGTCCCTCCGGCTCCGAATGATCGCTCCGGCGGTAAATACCGTCGTAGGGCAAAAAATCGACACGCTATCCTGTTGGAAAAAATTCGGGGATCACGATGCCGTCGTTAAATTAACAGGTCACCGAGCTCGTATCCGGGAAACAGAAAAAAACATTCTGAAAATTCGAGGGAAAAAATAAACAAACAAACACCGTCGTCAGAATCCTAGGTCGTCGTGCCCGTTTTAGAGAAACAAAAAATATTTTCAATATTTCGAGGTGAATATAAAAAAGATAGTCTTGTTAAACAGTAAATAGTATATATAATTTCCAGAACGCATAAAAAAAGTATATGGTCGTTTAGATGATGTCTGCGCCCCCAGACACCCACTCTAGCCCAAACCTAACTCAGTATTTAATATAATTCGATACTGTGGGATAGATAAGTACGTTATATATTCTAGTAAACATATAAATGCTCATTATAGGCTGTAACCTGAACAGTGTCGCTAAAGCATGGATGTTGCTCTGGAGGATGACCTTGATAACATACGTCAAGTTGGCGTTAGGTCCAAGTCTGGGTTTGGTCAGGTTAGGTCTGGGTTAGGACTGGGTTAGGTCTGGGTTGGCTGGGTTAGGTCCTGGCCACATTGGCGAGTGGCAGGCATGTGGCGCGTACTGGTGACCAGGCGCCTGGGCTGGTTGCGGTGGAGTGTCGAATCAGAGGCGCGGCGGGGACCTGTGATGTCTCACTAGGACCGCGGTCCACGCCAAGCTGCCCAGGTGGGTAGATGGGCCGTGTTTAGCCGGTGGGACTCTCGCCGGCCCATCAGTGGGGATGGTGTCGAAAACGGTACCCCCGTAAGGATAGCGAAGGAGGCCGCCCGGCGCGGCGGACCGCGCACCGTGAGAGGAGCTCGAAGAGCCAGGCATCCTCGCCTCCTGGCGCGCCGAGGTCAGTGGGACCTCCAGAGTGGGGCGGAGCCCTCCTGGCTGTCGGTGGTCAGAGATGGCCTGCTGTTCAGATGCTTGCAAGGCGAGAGAAGCCCCGGGGCTGCGGCGTTGGGTGACCTGGCGTCCGTGGCGGAGAAATCAGGGGGAGGGCGTCGATCGATGAGCACCTCGACAGGCAAGGCGCAGGGGTCTGTGAGCCACTAGAGTTGGTTGACAGCGCCACGGATGGTCACCGTGGGGAGCGTAGCCGCGACTCCAGGCGGCCTGTCAGCGATTTCCTCACGACTGGGTTAGGACGCCAATAGGGCCGGCGGCTGCGATCGGCGGGGCATTCGTGCTCCGCCGGTTGCAGAGGTTGGTCGCCATCTCGTGCGGGATCGGATCTCCCCACACCGATTGCGGTGGGTTGCGCCGTTTCACCTGCTGGCGAAAATGGACGCAGAGGTGTATCAGCCTCTCGTGGCGCGTGGACCCGTACGGCGAAGCTGCCACAGCCGAAGCCAGGCGCGGCGACGCGCCTACGGTCGAGGTGGTCTGGTTATCGCCAGACCAGCGGGACGTCGCGTCGCCGCGGCGGTCCGAGTGTTTCACTGGGTCTCTGTACGCACTGTAACGGGTGCTGACCGGGCACGGTTGCCGTGGTTCCGTCGAAGGGCGAGGCGACCTGCGAGCCGTCTGGTAAAGAGTGCACCGCGGACCGCTGGAGTTTTGTCCGGCGTGGGCTGCGCAGGACCCGTTGATGTATTGGGGCGGACCTGAGCGGCCGGCCGTCATTCGTGCAGTCGGCAGCACGTGCACCATGGCGTGAAGAGGTCATGGCCGCAGGAGAAAGGACGCTGAGGAGGTGGGGGCAGGCGCCGTCGCCGCCTAACCACTCCCGTGGACGAAGTCTGAGTGGTGCGGTGTGGGGAGAGGGTCTGTCCTCAAACACACAGCATCACCGTACCGGGGCCGTGGCAGGGGCTCCGTCTTGCGGGGGCGTAGTTAGCCGCCCTCGCAGCGTGCCCGCGATCGGGTGGCCCGTTCGTCACGGCACGGTGCGACGTCGCGGGTGACCGCGTGGCTTCGTGAGGGGATCGTTACTGGGGAGGACCCTCCGGGAAGCCTGTAATAGCAGTTGCACCACTACTCGCGGTGGTATCGCTAGTTTGGTTCCTACTCCATAACGCCGTCACCGTGGGGTTTTAGCCGGTAGAGTCGGCACTACCCCGGTATCTCTAGGAGGCCGGGGTGTCCATAGATTTCCCCACGTTAAAAAGGTCTGGGTTAGGACGTTAGGTCTCGTACCCCCACGCAGTTTGGTTGTCCAGGCGGCAGGGAGGTGAACCCTACGTGGCGCGTAGGTGGCGGATACAGCCGCTGGGATTCGGGAAGCATCAACCTATAAGGCTGGTGTCTGCATCCTCGAGCATCCGAGGTTGGCGCTCCAGCGGAAATACCAGTATGAGTGTGGCGCTGTGAATGTGTGATGGACTGGGGCATGATGCCGAGTAAACTGGCCGCGGTTGGAGTTGGCTGCAGGTGTGTCCTGCGGCCAACCTGGCCCCGCGGCCGGCGGCAGCATGACGGGGCCAGGGCGCTGGTGACCAGGCGCCGTGGCTGAGTGGAAATGCGGTGGGGCCCACCGGGGAAGGGCCTGAAACGGCACGGCGGGGATACGTATGCTTCGAGCGATTCCCGGTATCCTCCCAAATCGTGCTGAGATGGTCACCGTGGGGTTTTAGTGGTAGGTCCGCGCCCGTTATAATGGGCGCGCCACACCCGCCCTCCCGTGGGAGCGGGTCTCGAGATTTCCCACGAGAAAAAAAAAAAAAAAACAAGGAGGAAGAAAAGGATGTGGATCCCGAATAGCGGAACGGCGGCGCGAAGCCAAAGGAGTACAGGGCCTTCTAAAAACAGGCCCTCGTCCTCCGTAGCTAATAAAAAGAGCCATCATTGCGGATGCCTGGAAATTGTCTGTTGATCGTCTATAAAGGATTGATGATAGTCAAGCCCTGGTCGGACCCGCCATTGCTATCTGTTAAGGCTAATGGTACCTGTTCGGGAGATACTGGGTCGCGTAGCGACCGAGTAGCCTGTTGACCGGGAGGTCGTACCTGTTCGAGGCAGCGCCGCGTCGTGGCTAACGGCGCGTAGCCGCCCGGCTGTCGAGTGTGCGGCGCCTGCGGGCCGAATTCGATGCAGATCGTTACGGATCATTCGTGAGCCGTCGGCGATCGGAGCAGATCGTGACGATCTCTCTTCGTACGAAGCTCCGAGAAAGACGATCTCTCCTCGTAATCGATCAAGTTTGCGGACGATTTATTCAGGAAATCTCGTCATAGCGACTTGAGATTTTCTCGAATAAAGGACAATCTGCCTGTTGTTGAAGCGATCGCTGTGCAGCCGAGAACGATCGTAGACGCAGGTTTGTTATTGAACGTTGCTGTTCGTTGCCGCGACTGCGACGTTAGTGATTCGGTGTTAATCACTTTGATTCTCTTCCTATTGAATACGGTTTGATCCACCGTAACGGAGATACCGACATACTTGTTATCTCCTGGTGGTGTTTCGCTGTTCGAATGGATTGAGGAATAATCGGTCTGGTGTACCACATAGAGTGCACCGACCGGTGGAGTGTGGTTTCATCGACCCGTGTGAGCTTACGGCGTAGGAGCAACCATTATCGGACGGTATCACTTCGCGGTGCTCACCGTGCACCGGGCTTTAAACCGCCAGTGAACCAGTTTGAGGTGACAAGGTCGAGAACAAGCGACCACTGGAGCAACAGGTTCAGCACCGGCCGTAGTCAAACTACCAGATGTAGTCGACCAGACTGCTGTGACCGTAGTGGTTAGGGTCAACGTCGTTAATTCGCGAGCCGCAGGCCGGTTCCTCGTAACCGCCACGAGGGACCACGGCACTTTGCAGGCGATTCCTTCAAGGAAAGGAATCGCTGTGACGGTCGTGGGTAGGCCGCAGGCCGTTCCTGAGCCGCCGACGAGGTACCCGTACCTGGACGAGACGTCCTCTGCGTGTGGCGTTCGAACGTTCACGGGCGCTCGCGGATATAGCCATTTACAACCTCCTTTGGTTTCCCGTCCGTGGCATTGCAAGCGAACCCGGTAGATCAGAGGAAAACCTCGTCTACCCGGTTGTGCGCGTCGGTGTCGTAAACGACTATCAACGACCAAAGAATACAGTCCACTAGCTATTCGCTGAGTTAGCTCTGCCTCAAGCACACCAGACTGTCGCTGGAGCGAGACAATCAGCGACGAGCGCGTAATCTGACTTGTCCGCAAAATAATTATACTTCTCGTATAATTTGTTCAGAAGACCATAGAAAGGAGGATGGCTGGGATCTGATAGCCTCCGCCGAGTAGGTCGGACCGGATGGTGGCAGTGCCTCTGTCGGGTCCGGCGCACGAGCTTATGGTGGCTGGTGCGGCCATGGGCTGCCGGTCCGAGGGTAGACGGTCGCGGCGGTTCGAGTTGCTCGCAGCCGCCATGGCAGAATGGCGGCAGGACGATGTGTCGTGCTGCCGCTTGTACATTACCTTTGTCGGGTCCAGCGCGGGCGCAAAGGATACCGTATGCTTCGAGCGATTCCCGGTATCCTCCCAAATCCTAGAAGGGTCACCGTGGGGTTTTAGTTATCCGCCGATAATGATCTACACATCGCCTCTCCGCAAAGATTGGGAGGTCTTCAGATTTACGACTGGAAGGAAGGAGGAGACGCGGCCGAAAGGACTCGTCTCATTCATTTTCTTTTAGTTTAAGGTTTCTATAAAATAATAGTTTCGGTTTATCTATTTTTGTAATAAGTTATTTGAAAACTTCAACAATTTCTCTTCCCTATCTTCTGTTTAAAGATTGCATAATGCCGAGCGATTATCCTCGGCCGCAATTACCGTTAATCCTGTTAACGTACAATAATACGAGATTATCTCTAATTTTGTATAGCGAACGGTGATTGAAAAACGTGTGTATTAAGTTTTCTAGCATCGGTAACGGCTCATTACCTTTCGATTCGATTGCTAACGGTGTTAGTGACGTCAGTACCGTGAAAGAGTAGTGGCCGATAATGTGACAAGGGAGGCGGCCGAAATTCAGACAGTTACGTAACGACCAGTTACAGTACCACGGCGACGTCTTCGGCTGTCAATATCATTCTTACGGCGACTTCTGAACGAAGCATCGGCTCCGATCATATTCGATCAGAAGTTAATCGCGATTTAAGAAACCTCTTGCGAAAAGCCGAAAGACTGCTATTTAAAGGGTGTAGCGAGCCTTGCTCGGGTCAAATTTATTCCCACCTTGCTTGGAAAACACGATTCGCATCCCGATTCGTGCAAGTTCACCTGAATCTCGTTCGAAAATCTCGATCGAGTTTAATTAATTAAATTTACTGCAGATTTTAGGCTCAATACGCCAATAGTGTTCGATCCTGTGCGGAATTTAACGGTCGATTCCAACGTATAAACGTTGAATCATATAGAAGTCGGCTTGTCCATACTTCTGTGTGATTGCCCTTCGGCATAGGAGACACCAGGAGGCACCTACGTGGTGTACCTCTGGTGGGCTCACTGTAGTCAGGTCGGCGTCCATTTCGGACCTGTGATTTTCGGTCTTCGCCTCTTATTTCTACAGATCCCGCCGGTGTAACGTTTAGAGCACCAGTGCGGAGAAGTAACGGAGTCGTGGGTCAGGCCCCGCGTAGTTCAAAATACTGCAACGTATCCGTCGAGTAGTGCATTCGTGCAGTGAACAACGTGTTGTCGGGCTTCGCAGTGTAACTCTCGGCCAAATAAGTCATCTGTTGGAACGTTGCCGCAGATTGACGGTCGTGCAGTGCACTGCAGTGCGACTCGACGCACAGACTCAGTGTGCATACTCACGGGAACAGTGCATTAGGAGCCTTACAACCTCCTCTTGCATCCCGTCCACTGGGATCGACCACTGAATCGGCGAAGAAAAGAAGTTTAATTCTTCGCCAAAATACTCCACGTTTATAATTCGTAATTTCGAAAGTTTACATTTCTCCGCTCCGGTACGTTCGAATTCGAAGCCAGGAGCGCGAGCAAACAGCGCGACGAAGATACGTATACCGTGTACGTGTGTCTAACACATAGTCGTGTTTTTCTGTTCATAGGAATCTTGGCCTACCTCAAGCCTGCGAGTTCGGCGACCTAGCCTCGCGGAACGGCCAGACACGAGGCCGAATATTAATTCATTCTTATGGTTCAGTTTCGTTATCTTTATTATAATTGGTCATTGGTTTTCTCCGTTTCGCTTCATTTTTGTAATAAACGGTCGGTCTTAAAGGCCGACGAGAAAACCATTGTGTCGATTCACTTCCCCGATAATTCTCCACCTCTATCGGACTCATACGTTAAAGTGTATATAGCTTTTTAACATAAGTCACTCGTCGGAACCACACTTAGAGCCCTGAGTGCTCTAACATATTGACTTATTTTATTTTATTAATCGCATTTGACGTCTATATTTATATATACATACGTTTATGTGGACTTAGCTATTTATAGTTATGGTTATATATTCAGATGTAAATCTATGTCGGTACTATATACCTGACAGACGTGCTAAACTGCCCATTTATCAGTTTTTGTACGGTTGCATATCAACTAGCATTTGATTACCTACCTACGCATCCACTAAACGATTTTATTTACACCTTCATACATTTACTGGCCCTATACGCGCATACATCTACTTTATTTATGCTGTATCGACTTTTCACCTTATCCACTTATTTTATTTTATTTTATTCTTTTCATTCCCATTTCATTCATTTGTTAGGAGTAGGTTTGAAAAAACCTCGCCTAACGGTGGTCCGATCGTGAGGAAGGAACGTCGTGAGAATACAGATTTTCTAATTTAATTTTCGCTTAGTCGTACTCGACTAAGCCTTTTATTAAACGTTTGTAAATCAAAATTATGTAAGGATGGTCTGCCCGGCCAGACGCCGCTGCAATTAATCCTGTTTGGTAAACCTGTAACAGAAAGAGACACGAATAGGCGTTAAATACCTGTGAACGTGAGTCACGCTGTGTCTTACTTTCTTCCGCGCTCGTCTGGTCTGTGCTTGTCGCACCCAGGAGCGGGGATCTCAGCCGCCGCGATGCGCAGCTAGCTGGGGACTGTATGTGTGAGCGTTCCCGTTAAATCGGGAATCGCTTGCTTATTATTATCGTGTACGAGATTTCTGCTCGTCTAATTTCGACTGCAATTTCTGACTGCAATTTATGACTTTGATGTATGACTGTCGCAGGAAAAGGTGATCGGAGGGAGGTTGTAAGGCTCCAACCTTTCAGCCGTCCCCGGTCACCGCCTTCGTAAGTGCGTACGGCACTGTGTGGTGCAGGCTTTCAACGGCGCCCTTAGGTCGACTTACGGTTGGGCCTGAGACCACGTTGCTTTGTCGGATGCTCCGTCCTACGCACAGGGACCGTACTCCTGGAGATTCTAGACGTGTCCTAGCTTTCGCCGATAGCTGGGGTTTAAAGTGTCCTTCGACTGGAAGACGGCAAATCCACGTATTATTCACCCTGTATGGTGGGTTCGAAGCCGTTTCTGACAGTCAATTGGAGGAAGGAGTTCGTACCTCGATCCTCTAGTGCACGATGATTCCACTCAGTTTCTTCCCACACCTGGATTATGGAGTCGTGCACTAAGAAAAGTGCGAAGAACCTCGCACCTATAATTGAATGCGCTTAGCCCTCTATCCCTAAATGAATGATTCCACTCAGGGTTTCTTCACACACCTGTTTATGGATCGATTCCCCGGAAGCACTCGAATTACTTCGAGCCTATTCCGAATTAAATAAAGTCTGCTTACAGCTCGGTCGTGTACCGACTGGCTCGATACGATAACTCGCAAATAATTCCTTTGCCACTCCGAGGGTGGTCGAGGAACTCGACTCGGGTTTGATAGCGAGTGACGGACGAGCACGAGCTGTCAAAAGTGAGCGCGTGAGTGGGGAGAGTCTTCCGTCACGCGGCGCTGTCGCCGTGTCTCTCGTCCGTCTCTGTCTATTATATAGTTTTCGTACCTTCTCTAAACTCGGCGTTTAAACCGCTTGTTTCACAATTGAGCGTTAATTAATCGTTCGCGTGACTTTGCAGAAAACCTCGAGAACCGTGTTTTTCTGTCCTCTATCATTTTGGATAGCGGACGCGTCGCCCTAGAATCTTCCTGGTCGGTCGCGTAACCGAAAACAAATCGGGTAACGAATTGTTTCGGATTTGAATTAACTATCGCATTTTAATCGATATTTAAAAACATTGAATTTACCTCACCCTCATTTTTATTTTTATTTTTATTTTTATTTTTGATGTTATTCTCATCTACTGTATTATATTATCCCTTGCACACCTGTCCTGACTGCACGGGTTGGAGGACTTTAAAACCCCAAACTCTGCAACCTTTTGCTTTTGATAAGACACTGGTGCCAAATATGGATACCAGGGCGGCGAAATAGTCGGATCGTGGGGTTTTCTTATCCTCTTATCCTTTACCCTTTCCTGTCTGTCTTACCTACAGCGGGTAGGTGTACCGACGGTGGAAGGTAAGTCCCGACCGATGGATGGGGGTGCACCGTCTGCTGGCGACGGAGACGAGGGCAGCACCAAGGGTAAGTACCTACAGAGTCTGCGAGGATCGACGGTCGGTACAAGTCATGCGCCCAGGTGGGCGTCTACTGACGGTAATCTATCGACCGCCGGTGAGTTACCCCAGATGGACGGTAAGCGGCCCTGGGGCTTTGCCGTGCAGCGCTTTCCCCTGCCGGTGTGTACCAGTGGAGGTACCAGTTATCACAGCTGGGTACCTTATCATAGATTATTTTATTTCATTTTATTTTACTTTATTTTCATTTTATATTTGTTTAAATATCGCGTTAATTCGATGCATATAAGAATAGTAGAATATTATTCGTCACCCGGTATTGTTTTTCTGCGTATGTAACCGACTCGAGACTGTTCGACTCTCGTGTCTACGCAACAAGACAGGTTATAACTGTCACATACGGATTTCTTCGAAACATCACGCGATCGACGAAACGTGATCGAGCTAACGTTTCGGCGCGTGTATAAGAGAAGGTACGACAATAATAAGTTGGACAAAGACGAATTCAAATTCGTCTACAGCGCCGCTAGTCGGAGATTCTCCTCCGAATTTGACTAACCGTGCTGGATCGTCACTTTGAATCTGGAATCGGTAGCGAGCACATGGGCATACGAACCCGCTCCCCCTTGAATTCCAAAACGGCCGACTAGTTCTGAGCTACTCGAACTATCGGAGAATTACCAACGTGGTACGGAAGTTTAACACGAAAAACGGATTGGCAATCCATCCGGTAACGTCTTAACTTCCACACGTTATTTAATTTCAATTAAAATTAGAGTCGGAAGCGCGAGGAAGGTCTCGACGAAAACGGATAGAACCATCCGGTACCGTCAATACTTCCATAATCGCTATTAATAAGATCAGATCGGAACACGACCTGATTAATTGATTAATTGACTGTAAAATCTCGCAGGTTATAATCCGAGATTTCGATTTCAGCAGTGGGTACGATTCACCTCAGCCTGAATACAGACTCGTATCCCTGTAATCAGAGATCGTATCCGAGGTATTCAGCAGTGGCTACGACCCACCTTGGTCTGAAAAATCAGTAGAAAACACGTATCGCTGGAATCAGAGGTCTTGTTTAAGTTATCGAGTTTGATTATCGTAGCTCTCTTGTATATTAAACGGTTCGGAACCCACAATCCGTATAAAATACCCTGGGTGGATTTACCACCTTCTAGTCGAATTGTGGGACAACTTTAACTACCAGCTTACTAAGAATCGAAGAATACCTCCAAAGATCGCCAGTCTAGTACGGTCACTGTGCGTAGGACGTTAATTCATTAAGCTACGTGGTGTCAGGCACAATCGTAAGTCGACCCAAGGGCGCCGTTGGCACACCTACATCACACCGTGCCCGTACGCACGCAATAAGGTGGTCAAAAGGGCTGATACGGTTTACCTCCACCCGTTACCCTCTCCTACGACAGTCAAAAACTGCAGTCGAGGAAGAAACGAGGTTGAATCTCGTCTTCCCAAAACTGCAATTGAAGTTTCGGTTTAAAGAACGCACAACATATACAGTCCACTAGAGCCGCGTAACGCGGCGGCTGGATCCGCTCCTGAGCGCGACGAGCTAATCAGGAGCGCGTGTACATTACGAGACGGATAGCGTGACTCACGTTGCCGTATATTTACACTAGTTCCGTCTCGTTTCAGAACAGCGTGACACGAGCAGCCGCCAGACGACGGCCAGACGGATCTCGCTTAATCCGACTGTAATAATTTAAAGGGCCGTAAAACTAAAGACGTCGTCGAACTTTCGACGACGTGAAAATATATATAACGTGTGACAATTACTTTTTCATCCTCCTATTCCCTCGTGATCCGGACCCCCGTTAGACGAGGTTCTCAAATCAGTGTTTGAGCCCTCCACATTCTAACAATATTATTTTATTTTATTTTATTTTATTTCATTTTATTTTGATTTTATTTTATTTTAATTTTATTTCTATTTTACTCCAGTTACTCTATTTTATTTTATCCTCTATCTTTTATTTAGTTATATATAGCTTACCTAGTTAGTTATTTATTTATTTTATTCCGTCTCTTTTGTTTTTACTTATTTATTTATTTATTTACTTGCATTTATCTATTTATTTATTTATTATTATTTATTTTATACTTTATTGGTCTATTTATTTTATTTACGTATGTATGTATGTAAGTATTTATTTCATTTCCATCTATCTGGTTTTCTGTTCTGGTTTGTTACCTATTTATTCATTCATCTATTTATTTACTTACTTATTTATTCTATTTATTTTATTTTATTTTATTTTATTTTATTTTATATACCAAGTGGCTATCTTTACATACAAGTTCTTACCTAGCATTTTATACTGTATTAATTCTTTTCTATAACAAGAACCATAACCATATGTACGCTACCACTATAGACATTGATCATATGCTGCTGCATAATATTACTCAACTCAAGCAGTTATGACTGGCTTTTACGCCTCCATGGATTTTTTAACTGGATCCCATATTATGTTATTTGCGTTATAATACAGTATGGTATTTTACACATCTTACACTCTATCCCATTTTCTTATTTCTCCTAGTGATTTATTTGGCTACTAGATTATAAATTTCTCTCGCGTATTTACCTAGTTTTCACTTACTTACCCTCATCTATTTGTATTTTCATTTACTTTTATTTTTACTTTACTTTACTTTTATTTATACTACTTTGCTTTTAGTTATATTTGTATTTTATTTTATTTTTATTTTTATTTTTATTTTTATTTTATTTTATTTTATTTTATTTTATTTACTTACCTATTCACGGGTCCATTAGCATTTTGATCTACCATATCTACCATAGTTACTTTATCTTATTCCACACATTTAGACAGTGCTATATACCCAGTTTTAGATTATTGTACACTACTTTTTACCGGTTTTTTACGCCGTCATGGAGTCATTCTGAGTAATATTCTTAAATACTTCGTACTCCTTATCTTACCTTATTTCTACTATTTCAACTTCCATTTTATACACTACATGTTATCCCATCTGTTTAAAATCCTTTATTTCATTTAAATTTTATTTTGCACCTAGCTTTATTTTACCCTTGGTTACTCTATCTCACTATTTCCTATCTGTCTCCTTTCCACTTGTTAAATTACACCATACTCTACTTATACGACATTTACCTGTATTAATTTATTTATTTACTTCTGTATTTATTTGTCTCTGTATTCACTGATTTTCACCTACGCACATGGAATTCTAGCATTCCATCTTCACTTCCTACTCTGACATTTATTACAGGTATTATATATAACTCACCCATTATCCATACATACATATGGTATTACAGAGTACAGATACAGTACCCATACAGATGCCACCACTATGCCATAGTTTTCACGTATCCCAGGGTTTCTATGCCCCATGGGTCATATCACTTCTTTATTTCTCTGTGTACTTCCTGCTTTACTTAACTTTTACTATTCCAAGTACAAAATTTGTTTTATTCATTCCATTTCATTTTGATTTGTACTTTCCATTTTATCTCTGTTACTCTTTAACTTTACTTTTATACTAAATGAATATAAATACATTATCATACATGCTTCAGAACATTTATACATACTTATGTTTTTACTTTATTCAGTGAGGGCATTTTACACCCTCACAGGGACCTCACAGATTACCTGGTATTTTATTTTATTCATTTATTCTTTTAATTTTCATTTTTATTTACATTTTACACATTTTATTTATTTATTTGTTCTTACATATATATATATTCTTATTTTATATTTATTTATTATGCCGCTGATTAATATAGTACACTATATCATATTATATTATACTATATCCCGCTGGCGACGAGGAAAAGTCAGGGGTACCCTACGGGGGCCAAACCAGGAGGAAACAAAACTGTACCCATAGGTACTACGAGGAAGTCTCTCGAGACCCATGAGGCGAACTCCGTACCGAGTAGGTACGGAAAATCTGAGGTGTGATGACGCGGGGTACAGAAACACTGTACCCCTAGCATTTTGTGTGTGTGTTCTGTCCTATTTATTGATGACGCGGCCTTCGGCCGAGACACGGCTTGTGAGCCGAGGGGTGCTCCCCCTACCTCAGCGGGCCCTTCGGGGTAAAACAGTTGCGCGGGAAGGCATGTACCCGTAACTTTTGGGATGGTGGTGGTATATGGGGGGGGGGGGATTGCGCCCCCCCCCCCAACAGATGACGATGTCCCTCGGGACGGAGGGGGTATGTTTTGGCGGTTTTAACCGTCTTAGGAGGAAACCCCGTAGAGGTCACCCAGTCGGGGGGGGGGGGGGATTTCGCTGCCGCCGCGTAACATTGGGCGTATGGCGACTCTATAAAATCGCCCTCCAATCCTAAGCTATGGTGCGCGGCGATGGGACGCATGGTTGGGGGTGAAGGCCCAATCCCAAGCGACCAACTCCGGGGCACCTGCCGAACCCCCGGAGTATTAGGCTTACCCGGGTAAGGCGGCTCTGCGCGGGTGGACCTTTATTTCCGACCTACGCGTGGGAATTACATGGATCCAATAATTAAAACGGGGATGGGACGGGCTGTTGCATATGGGGAGGACGGAGACGGTGTTGGGGCTGGAGTGTCAGCGCTCGCGCTTCACTCAGCGCCTGGCCCGACTTCGTGGAAAGTGGAGGAGGACGACGAGACTGCATCAGTCTCGTCCTTCTCCTCCACCAGGAGCCACAAGAGGAAGCGGACGGGCCTAGCCGTCGACGCAGTGGAACGGGCGATGAACCCGGTCGTGATGGTGAGTTGCCTCAGGGAGGAGGTGACCGAGGAGATATCCGAGAGGATCTCCTCGTCCCTGAGGCGGGTGGAGAAGGTGGCCGCTGGCTGCTCGTTGAAGGGGCACAAGACCTGCGGCGGGCCAGACCCTTAGGAAGCGGCCCGGAAGGATGAGTTGGGAGGCGACGCAGGAGTTGTGTGGGCGAAATGCCCGGCTGCAGCTCAGGTAAGAGGAGGGCGACGGGGGGAGGATGAGGGCAGAGCCGCGCTGGAACAGCGCAGCCCTATCCTCCTCCTCCTCCACCTCCACCACCACGACCCACGGTCGTGGAAAAAGCGGAGTGCGGCGTCGGTGTTGCGGGGACCTTCCACCCGCACCTCCGCCCGCGAAGAGTTCCCCATTCTCCTCAGAGGACGAACTTCTGAGGAGGATCGGAAACATGATCGATGGCAAGCTGGCCGCCTTCCGGGAGGAGCTCCTCCACGGAGGTGCGGTTAGCAACAACAAGAAGGTGCTGCCTCCCCGACCAAAGTCGGTTTAGGCGGGGAAGGCAAAGGTGGGGGGAGGGAAGGCTCCACCCACCGTGGCCGTTCCGGTGCCCGGGTCGATGCCCCCCAGGGGGGTAGTGTACCCGCGGCCCCGGTGCGCGCGTCCTCCGCGGCACCATCCCAAGGGGGGGTATCGTAGAGCGAGGTGGTAGGGCGGAAGGCGGAGAGGGCGGCGAGGAAGGCCTCGCAGCCGCGACCTGCTACCTCGCCGCCCGCGGCCAAGGGAAAGGCCGCGAATGTGCGACCAGGGCGCCTCCCTAAAACGGCAGCATTGACGCTGACCGTTCCTCAGGGGGGCGACCTGACACTCGCGGGGGCGATGCAGCTCGCCAGGGATAATATATCCCTGGAGGAGCTTGGCATCGCTTCCGTGAGAGCGAAGAGGCCGTGACCAGGGTCACCTGCTGGAGATCCCTGGTCAGAGGGCGGCGTGAAGGCGGACCGACTCGCCCAGAGGCTCCAGGAGCAGCTGGGCGGGCAGAAATTATCGAGTCGCCCGGCCCACGAAGCGCACAGAGATGCGCATATGTGGGCTGGATGACTCGGTCACCGCGCAGGAGGTGTCCCGTGCCCTAGCGAGGGCGGGTGATTGCCCCGAGGGAGATGTGCGGGTCGGAGAAATCCGCAGGTCTCCTTCCGGCCTGGGGTCGGTGGGGACCCGGTGTCCCCTCTCCGCCGCTAGAAAGGTGGTGGAATCCGGGAGGGTATTGGGTGGGGTGGGTTTCGGCGCGAGTGGAGCTACTCGCGCCCCGCCCACTCCAGTGTCACCGCTGCCACGAGTTGGGGCACGTGAGGCAGTGGTGCACCTTGCCGGTGGACCGCAGCGGTCAGTGCTACCGCTGCGGGGCGAATGACCACCGCGCGAGCCAGTGCTCGGCGGCCCAAACTGCCCGCTTTGTGCGGACATGGGGAGGCCAGCCGATCACAGGGTGGTGAGCAAAAAGTGCTCTCCCCCCTCCCGGAAGGGGAAGAAGAAGGGGCCCACCCCGGTTCAGGCACCGCGGTCGCTGGCAGCGTCCACAATGGAGGTGGACGGGGCCACGGGGATTGACAGCCGGGAGGAGGCTTGGACGGTCGTTAAATAACGGCGCCCCGACTCCTCCTCCAGGCCAATCTCAACCACTGCCGCGCGGCACAGGACATGATGTCCCAAGTCCTCGCGGAGTGGGGGTTGGCCTGGCGGTCGCCGCCGAGCCGTACCGCGTGCCTGATCACCCACATTGGGTGGGCGACGCGGACGGTTTGGTGGCGACGGTATGGGGAGGTGGCGACGGGTCCCCGCCGTTTTCCATTCTCGAGCGCGGTCGGGGTTTCGTCGCCGTGGACTGGGGGGGAGTCGCCGTAGTGGGGTGCTACATCTCGCGCCGCAGCGGTCACGCCGCGTACGAGCTGTACATGGCCGAGGTCGCGGCATGCGTGCAGCGCTGCGCGGCCCGGCCGGTGCTGGTCCTGGGGTACTTTAACGCCAAGTCGGTGGCTTGGGGATCCCCTAGGACCACCGTTCGCGGCAGGATCCTGGGCGACTGGGCGGCGGGGCTCGACCTTCGGTTACTGAAACGGGGGTCGGAGCACACGTGCGTGCGGCGATATTGGGGGTCCATCGTGGATGTTGGATTCTCGACCCCCAACTCCGTGCGCATGGTGTCGGGTTGGCAGGTGGTCCCGGGGGCAGAGACACTCTCAGATCACCGGTATATCCGGGTGGAGGTCTCTGCCGCCGGGGCTGCATCCCGGCACCACCGCCCGGGTGGCACCCCACCGCCCGGGTGGCACCCCACCGCGCCGCAGGGCGCTTCGGCGCCTGGACAAGGACGCCCTGATGGCAGCTGCCCTCGCTGCAACTTGGCCGCTGGTGGCGACCGAGTTGCCGAGCATGGAGGAGGAGGCTGCCCGGCTCGGGGTACTAGTCGCAAACATTTGCGACGCGTCGATGCCCCGGGTCGGGCGATCTTCTCCTCTACGACCGGACGATGGCGTGGCGCGAGCGAGGGCACATGACCTGTATGAGGCATACCGGATGGCGCGGGTTGCTCTGCAGGTCGCCATCAAACGGGCCAAGACCCGGGAATGGAAGGATCTCCTCCAGACCCTCGATGACGATCCTTGGGGGCGCCCGTACAGGGTGGTGCTGAAGAAGCTCCGTGGGCGCCCCCGTCACCGAGGGTCTTTTCTTTTTTTTTTTTTTTTTTTTCGTGGGGAAAATCTTCGAAAGACTCCCTCCCACCTCTTTGGGGCGAGGCGGGAGGGGTGTGTGGGATTTCCCGCGCCCATTATACCGGGCGCGGGACCTACCCACTAAAAACCCCACGGTGACCCTTCCGCACGATTTGGGAGGATACCGAGAATCGCTCGAAGTATTCTTCCGGTATCCTCCCCGTGCCCGCGCTTTGCGACCACCCGCGGGGGGACAAGCGGACCCCACGGCAATCGCCCTGTCACACAGCGATGTGGCCTCGTCCTGCCGCCATCCGTCCCGGGGCCGCATCTAGTGGCGGCTGCGAGCCCCAACTCGCAACCGCCGCGACCCCTTTTCTACCCCTCGGAGGCCGGCAGCTCACGGCCGCACCAGGCCACCGACAGTGCCGCTCCGTGCGCCGGAGCAGGACAGGAGGCACTGCCACCCCATCCGGTCCGACCATACGCCGCCTGGCGGGAGGGGGCTCCTATCAGGACCCCCCTCCCAGCCTGGGTCATGCGCCACGCCGAGGGGGCCGCCCGCGTCGCCTGACGCCCAGGCGACGCTCTCTCGCCACCAAACGAGCGCGAGACTCAGCACGCCGCTGACGCTCGCGCTCCCTTCCCGCGGTCTCCTTCTGCAACTTTACGATTTCGCAGAAGGAGGCCACGGCCCTCCACTTCTCCTCGCTGCCGAGCATGGCGCGCAGCATGCCCGGCTGCGAGACATCCCGCCCGATGACGCCGATCAGGACACGGCGTTCACCCTCCCATGCAGCGCATACCTCGAGGGTATGTTCCGCCGTGTCCTGCTCAGCGTCACAATGGCAGCAACCCGCCGTCGGCTCCTTCCCTATCCGGCACAGGTATCTCCCGAAGCTGCCATGCCCCGGGGACACCTGTGCCATCCTGTAAGTGTGGCTTCCATGGCCTCTGTCCAGCCACTCAAATAGGAGTGGCCGAACAGCCCCGACTGTCCGGTGCCCCGCGGTAGGCAGAGCCAACCGCTCTTGCCACGCGTGCACCACGGACTGCCGGGCCTGGCGCTTCAACTCGCCCCAAGCAAGTTCCTGCACACCCGGGACCGCCCCCACCCCCCGCGCGACAATCGACGCGGTGACGATACATCATCGCGTGCGACCGCGCGAGGAGATCCATGGGCGGCATCCCCGCAAAAACCGTCGCCGCCTCATGTGACACGGTCCGGTACCCGCGGACGACCCTTAGAGCCATCCGCCTCTGCACCCGACGCAGCATAGTCATGCCGCCAGGTCGTCCGCCCAGACGGGGGCCCCGTATAGGACCACCGACTGAACCATTGCCACATAGAGGCGGCGAACTCGGCCCGCCGGGACCCCCAGGTTGGGCAGAATCCGGCCCAAAGCCCCGACCATCCTCTCCAGCCGGGGGACCAGGCAGCGGAAATGCTCCTCGAAGCGCCAGTGGCTATCGAGGATCAGCTCCAGATACCTCATCTGGGGCTTCACCTCGATATTAGCCTCACCCACGCGGATCAGAGGGGGTGGCGGATCCTGCCGAGGTGAATGGAACGCTATCACCACGGTCTTATGGACCGCCACCGTCATCCCCATCCCTCTGATCCGGTCGACGACGCGTTGCGCCCCCTCCACCACGAGACGCTTGGCCCTCCCCCAGTGCGCCCCGACGGCCAGCACCAGTGTGTCATCTGCATAACACGCGGCGCTGACGCCGTCGGGGAGGTCGGCCCGCAACACTGCGTCGTACGCGATGTTCCACAGGAGTGGCCCGAGGACCGACCCCTGCGGAACACCGCAGTACACCTCCCACCGCATATGCCCATCCCGGCTCGGATACTCGATCCACCTGCCGCGGAGATAATCCCCGATGACCGCCCCGAGACAGGGGGGGGGGCCCGATGATATTCGAGCCCCCTCCTTATCTCCTCCCAGGGCAGGGTGTTAAAGGCGTTGGCAATATCCAAGGATATTGCCAAAGCCACCCCACCCCGGGAGACGGCCGACCCCGAAAGGGCCCTGGTCACCGAGGGTCTTGACCCCCGGCTGCTGGAGGACGTGGTCAATACTCTTTTCCCAATTCGGGTGAGGGGACCACGTCCTCCGGCGGAGGTGGCAGTCCCTAGGGAGTGGGCGGCCGAACTGGGGGTCACTCAGGGGGAGCTGACCGCGGCCATCAGACGGCTCGGGGCGCGTATCACGGCCCCGGGTCCGGATGGTGTACCCAGCCGGGTTTGGGATATGACCCAGGGAGTCCTTGGGGCCGACCTCAGGCGGATGTTCGACCGATGCCTGAGGGACGGGCAATTCCCCCCCCAGTTGGAAGGTGGCGAGGATGGTCCACCTCCGGAAGGAGGGTCGGCCCGCGGAGTCTAACGCCGCATACCGGCCCATCTGTCTCCTCGACGAGATGGGCAAGCTCTTCGAGCGGGTGATTGCTGCCCGCCTTGTCGAGCACCTGTCGCGGGGTACCCCATGCCTGGCCGACTGCCAGTACGGCTTCCGGGAGGGTCGATCGACCATCGACGCGATAGGTCGGGTCAGGGCCCTTTCGGGGTCGGCCGTCTCCCGGGGTGGGGTGGCTTTGGCAATATCCTTGGATATTGCCAACGCCTTTAACACCCTGCCCTGGGAGGAGATAAGGAGGGGGCTCGAATATCATGGGGTCCCCCCTTGTCTCGGGGCGGTCATCGGGGATTATCTCCGCGGCAGGTGGATCGAGTATCCGAGCCGGGATGGGCATATGCGGAGGGAGGTGTACTGCGAGGTTCCGCAGGGGTCGGTCCTCGGGCCACTCCTGTGGAACATCGCGTACGACGCAGTGTTGCGGGCCGACCTCCCCGACGGCGTCAGCGCCGCGTGTTATGCAGATGACACACTGGTGCTGGCCGTCGGGGCGCACTGGGGGAGGGCCAAGCGTCTCGTGGTGGAGGGGGCGCAACGCGTCGTCGACCGGATCAGAGGGATGGGGATGACGGTGGCGGTCCATAAGACCGTGGTGATAGCGTTCCATTCACCTCGGCAGGATCCGCCACCCCTCTGATCCGCGTGGGTGAGGCTAATATCGAGGTGAAGCCCCAGATGAGGTATCTGGGGCTGATCCTCGATAGCCACTGGCGCTTCGAGGAGCATTTCCGCTGCCTGGTCCCCCGGCTGGAGAGGATGGTCGGGGCTTTGGGCTTGATTCTGCCCAACCTGGGGGGCCCGGCGGGCCGAGTTCGCCGCCTCTATGTGGCAATGGTTCAGTCGGTGGTCCTATACGGGGCCCCGTCTGGGCGGACGACCTGGCGACCTCCCGGCGCGGTATGAGTATGCTGCGTCGGGTGCAGAGGCGGACGGCTCTAAGGGTCGTCCGCGGGTACCGGACCGTGTCACATGAGGCGGCGACGGTTCTTGCGGGGATGCCGCCCATCGATCTCCTCGCGCGGTCGCACGCGATGATGTATCGTCACCGCGTCGACTGTCGCGCGGGGTGAGGCGGTCCCGGGTGTGCAGGAACCTGCTTGGGGCGCGTTGAAGCGCCAGGCCCGGCAGTCCGTGGTGCACGCGTGGCAAGAGCGGTTGGCCCTGCCTAGCGCGGGGCACCGGACAGTCGGGGCTGTTCGGCCACTCCTATGTGAGTGGCTGGACAGAGGCCATGGAAGCCTCACTTACAGGATGGCACAGGTGTTCTCGGGGCATGGCAGCTTCGGGAGATACCTGTGCCGGATGGGGAAGGAGCCGACGGCGCGTTGCTGCTATTGTGACGCTGAGCAGGACACGGCGGAACATACGCTCGAGGTATGTACTGCGTGGGAGGGGCAGCGCCGTGTCCTGGTCGGCGTCATCGGGCCGGATGTCTCGCTGCCGGGCATGGTACGCGCCATGCTCGGCAGCGAGGAGAAGTGGAAGGCCGTGGCCTTCTTCTGCGAAATCGTAATGTTGCAGAAGGAGACCGCGGGAAGGGAGCGCGAGCGTCAGCGGCGCGCTGAGGCTCGCGCTCGTTTGGTGGCGAGAGCGTCGCCTGGTCGTCAGGCGACATGGGCGGCCCCCTCGGCGTGGCGCATGACCCAGACTGGGAGGGGGGTCCTGACAAGAGCCCCCCTCCCGCCAGGCGGCGTAGGGTCGGACCGGATGGGGTGGCATTGCCTCTTGTCCGGGTCCGGCGCACGGAGCCGCACCCTCGGTGGCCTGGTGCGGACATTAGCTGTCGGCCGCTGAAGGGTAGAAACGGGGTCGCGGGCGGTTGCGAGTTGGTGCTCGCAGCCGCCACTAGACGCGGCACCGAGGCGGATGGCGGCAGGACGAAGTGGCATTGTCCTGCCGCTATGAGACAGGGCGATTGCCGGGGGACCGTTTGTCCCCCCGCGGGTGGGCGCAAAGCGCAGGCACGGGGAGGATACCGGAAGTATGCTTCGAGCGATTCCCGGTATCCTCCCAAATCGTGCGGAAGGGTCACCGTGGGGTTGTTAGTGGGTTGGTCCCGGGCCCGTTATAATGGGCGCGGGGAATCCCACACAACCCTCCCGCTTCTCCCCAAAGAGGTGGGAGGGAGTCTTTCGAAGATGTTCCCCACGAAAAAAAAAAAGAAAAAAAAAGTCTGCCCAGCGTGGGCTGATGAGCGCCGTGTCCTGGAATAGGAAGTTGGGAGGAATCTCTCGCTGGCCACCATAGTGGGATGGATGGTGGCCAGCGACAAAATCTGGCAAGTGGCGGCCTACTTCTTTGAGGTATTCATGTCACAGAAGGAGAGGAAGGAGGAGAGGGAGGGCTCGGATGGGGGCCAGGGCGAGGCATCCTTCGCCACCTGGCCCCCTCCAACGGCCTTGAGGTCCGGACGGGCCTCTAGAAGTGGGGCGGCCCGTTTGCATTCTCCGACCACCACGTCGGTGGCCTGGGGGTTGACGGGCCGACCCTGGGGGCTGCAGGTGCTGGGTGCGTGGGGCCCTAGCACCGAAGGCAGCCCCGGAGCCGTGGGCGTCGGGTGACCTGGCGTCTGCGGCGGAGAAATCAGGGGGGGGAATGGACATGTTGTCCTTCCTCCCGGGATGAGCCTCGACAGGCAGGGCGCGGCGGGGGACTCTGTGATGTCTCACTAGAGTTCCCGGTCCCCCGCCGGAGCGCCGGAGGACGGTGGGGTTTTATCCGGTAGGAGTCCGGCACTACCCCGAGGCCCCCCCCTACTTGGGGCCTCGGGGTGTCCATGAGGATTTCCCCACGAAAAAAAAAAAAAAAAAAAAAGGTCTGGGTTAGGACTGGGTTAGGTTGTGATCGCTGAGCCCTATCGGGTCCCAATGCACCCATGCTGGGTGTGGGATATCGATGGGGTTTCGGCGATCACTTGGGAGTACGGGCACTTCACACAGCCGTGCTCCGTCGTCGGGAAGGGCCGCGGATTTGTGGCGGTGAAGTGGGCCGAACTGGTGGTTGCCGGGTGTTATGTGTCGGCCGCTATGGGCCTCAGCGAATTTGAGGCGTACCTCGACGGGTTGGGCAGATGCATCTCGCCACACCTCGCCCGTGGGATACTCGTCCTGGGAGATTTCAACGCCCACGCGGCAGCGTGGGGTTGCCCCAGGACGACCGTGAAGGGCGACGCGATGCTCGTATGTGCAGCGGGTCACGGCCTCGTAGTGTTGAACTAGGGCGCCGTGAGCACATGCGTGCACGCGCGGGGCGAGTCGATCGTCGACATATCGTTGGCGAGCCCCGCCGTTGCGCGTCGTGTGTCCGACTGGAGGGTTGCGGAGGAGGTGGCCACGTTAAGCGACCACCTCTACATTACGTTTAGCGTATCCGCTCCCTCCGGCGCAAATGGACCCCGCAGGGACGAACACCCGGCGCCACGCTGGTCCGTCAAGAGGCTGGACCCGGACGCTCTTGGGATGGCAGCCTCCGTTGTGGCGTGGCAGGAGATGCCACGCCGGACCCTCGGCAATCCTTCTGCCGGGGCGCGTTGGTTCCGGGAGACCATGACGTCGTTGTGCGACGCGGTCATGCCCCGAGGGGACCGTGTACTGGTGGTCGGGCGAGATTCAGGACTTACACACTCGGTGCGTCCTCGCTCGACGCCGGTACACCCGCGCCAGAAGACGGCGAGTTGCAACGGTGGCAGAGGTGGTGGGTTTGCGTTGGGAGTTTACCCTGGCGCGCAGAACCCTCCGCCGGGCCATCGCAACAGCGAAAGCCCAGGCATGGACGGAGCTCCTCGGCTCTCTGAATGCAAATCCATGGGGGCGCCCGTATCACATGGTTGCAGGGAAGCTGTGATCATGGGCGCCCCCGACTACAGAGAGCCTCGACCCCCAGTTGCTCGGGGAATCGATCAGCGTCCTCTTCGCAGTCGGGGGAGAGGCGTTCGAGTATCCCCCCGAGCCACAGCCGGGCCGCCAGTTTTGGTGGTCCGACGACCTGGGGGTCTCCGAGGAGGAGCTAGCCAGGGCTGTCCGGAGAATGGCCTCCAAGAAAACGGCGCCAGGACCGGACGGCATACCTGGCAGGATCTGGGCTATAACGGTGGGCGTCCTGGGTGCCGGCCTGGTGCGTGTCTTTGACGCGCGCCTGCGGACCGGCCAGTTCCCCCCCACCCCGTGTGGAAGGTGGCGAGGTTGGTCCTCCTCCACAAACCAGGGAAGCCCGCGGACTCTCCATCCGCGTTCCGACCCATATGTCTATTGGACGAGGCTGGAAAGCTCCTTGAGCGCATCATAGTGCCGCGTCTCGAGGGACATATGTCCCGCGTCGGCCCCGATCTGGCCGACCGACAGTTCGGCTTCCACCGGGGCCGCTCTACGGTCGACGCCATTTCGACCGTGCGGACCCTGGCGGAATCGGCAATCTCACGGGGGGGCGTGGCGTTGGCAGTCTCATTGGACATTGCCAACGCCTTTAATACGGTCTCCTGTGGGGCGATAGGCCAGGCACTCCTGTATCACCGGGTGCCCGCCTATCTATGCCGACTGATCGGGGACTACCTGCGGGAGAGGATAGTCCAATACCTGGGTCGGAACGGGATGGAGCAGAGAGCGGTGCACCGCGGCGTTCCACAGGGGTCGGTCCTTGGGCCGCTCCTGTGGAACTTGGCCTACGACGCGGTGCTTTGGGCTGACCTCCCCGTCTGCGTGTCGTTGGTTTGCTATGCCGACGACACCCTCGTGATAGCCGGCGGGGATACGTGGAGGAGGACCGTGGCCCTCGCGGAGGATGGGACGGCACGAGTCGTCGCCGAAGTAGAGCGCCTGGGGTTACGCGTGGCACCCCAAAAGACCGAGGCCATCTGGCTGTGCAACGTCAGTGGTCGCGGGGTGCCGCGCCAGGCGTCTCTACGGGTGGGCGGAGCCCAAGTCGGGGTGGGGCGTCGGATGAAGTATCTCGGCCTCACCCTGGACAGCTACTGGCGTTTCGGGCATCACTTGGAAGGGTTGGGCCCCCGTATCGAGAGGGCAGCGGCCGCGTTGGGCCGCATAATGCCTAATCTCGGGGGGCCCAATATGGCGGCACGGCGGCTGTATTTGGGAGTCGTCCGGTCCATGGCGCTTTATGGCGCGCCAATATGGGCCGGCGGCTTGATGGCGAATCGGCGGGGCACATTCGTGCTCCGCCAGTTGCAGAGGTTGGTCGCCATCAGGGTCGTGCGAGGATACCGCACGATCTCAAACACAGCCGCCACCTTACTGGCGGGTTCCGCGCCGTTTCACCTGCTGGCGAAAATGGACGCAGAGGTGTATCAAAGCCTCTGCGCCCTTCGCCAGCGGGGCGTGGACCCGTACGGCGAGGAAGCCGCCACGGCCCGAAGCCAGGCGCGGCGACGCGTCTATAGTCGGTGGCTGGTCTGGTTATCCAAGCCAGACCAGCAGGACGATCGCGTCGCTGCGGCGGTCCGCCCAGTGTTTTATGCCTGGGTGGACCGGAGCTGGGGTACGCCCACCTACCGTCTGACACAGGTACTGACCGGGCACGGATGCTTCGGTCGGTACCTGCATCGAATAGGGCGGGAGGCGACGGCTGCGTGCCGTCATTGCGAGGAAAGGGAGGACACCGCGCAGCACACGTTGGAGTTTTGCCCTGCGTGGGCTGCGCAGCGCGGTGTCCTCACTGGTGTGATAGGAGCGGACCTCTCGCTGCCGGCTGTCATTCGTATGATGGTCGGCAGCGAGGAGGCGTGGGCGGCCATGGCCTTGTTTTGTGAAGAGGTCATGGCCGCCAAGGAGGACGCCGAAAGGGCGCGTGAGGAGGTGGGGGGCAGGCGGCGTCGACGCCATTAAGCCCCCCGCCGCTCCCCGTGGCAGGGGGAGCGTGAAGGGGGCGGTGATGTGGTTTGCGGTGTGGGGTGAGGGACTTTGTCTCCTCATTCCCCCCCGCACCCAGCCAATCACCGTACCAGGGGCCCGTGGCTCCATCTTGCGGGGGCGGCAGAGTTAGCCGGCCTCGCAGCCGTGGCCGCGATCGGGTGGGGGCTCGTTCGCGGTTCGTAGCAACGGCTCGAGTGGGGGCGACGTCGCGGGTGACCGCGTGGCTTCGCCGGGGGGCAATCAGTTAATTGCCCCCCATTGGGGGAGGAGGAATATATCTCCTCCCCCGGGAAGGGCCTGTAATAGGCAGTTGCGCCAACGGGGGTAGTCGCGGTGTTATCGCTAGTTTGGTTCCCGTGACTACCCCCAGATAAAGGGCGCAGGCGGTCACCGTGGGGTTTTAGCCGGTAGGAGTCCGGCACTACCCCGGTCTCTCCCCTAGGAGGCCGGGGTGTCCATGAGGATTTCCCCACGTAAAAAAAAAAAAAAAAAAAAAAAAGGACTGGGTTAGGTCTAGGTTAGGTCTGGGTTAGGACTCCGCAGGCTGGGTCTAGAGGTGGCACCCCAGAAAACGGAGGTCATGTTCTTTCAAAGACTTGGCCCCCGCGGGGTGCCGCCGGCCGGCCTGCGGATCCGAGTTGGGACAGCCTACGTCGAGGTGAAGGCCCAGATGAAGTATCTGGTCCTGATTCTCGACAGCCGGTGGCCCTTCGTCGACCATAT
Organism: Colletes collaris; assembly: GCA_030068185.1. Classification (NCBI taxonomy): domain Eukaryota; kingdom Metazoa; phylum Arthropoda; class Insecta; order Hymenoptera; family Colletidae; genus Colletes; species Colletes collaris. Next base: position 188,301 of record JASGYR010000271.1, read on the forward strand.
CGACCGCTTGGCCCCCCGGGTGGAGAAGGCGGCTGCTGCACTAGGCCGCCTTCTCCCGAATATCGGGGGGCCCGATGATGGAGTCCGCCGCCTCTACGTGGAGGTGGTGCGGTCAATTGCCGTCTACGGGGCCCCGGTATGGGCCCCAAAGCGGAATGCCAGCCGGCGCAGCATGGATATGCTGCGCCGTGTCAACCGTCGGCTGGCCATCCGTGGCCAGCGTGGGCAGATGAGCGCCGTGTTCTGGAGCAGGAAGTGGGAAGAAATCTCTCGCTGGCTACTATAGTGGGAAGGATGGTGGCCAGCGAGAGAACCTGGCAAGTGGTAGCCTCCTTCTGTGAAGTTGTTATGTCACAGAAGGAGGGCTCGGAGAGGGGCCAGAGCGAGGCATCCTTCGCCTCCTGGCCTCCTCCTACGCCTTTGAGGTCGAGAAGGACCTCCAGAAGTGGGGCGGCCCGCCAGCACTCTCCTCCGACCACCACGTCGGTGGTCAGTAGATTGGCAGGCCGCCCCTGGGGGTTGCAGGTGCTCGGTGCAAGGGGCCCGAGCACCGAAGGCAACCCCGGGGCTGCGGGCGTCGGGTGACCTGGCGTCCGTGGCGGAGAAATCAGGGGGGGAGGGACATGTCGTCCTTCCCCCCGGGATGAGCCTCGACGGGCAAGGCGCGGCGGGAGACTCTGTGATGTCTCACTAGAGTTCCCGGTCCCTCGCCGCAGCGCCGGAGGACGGTCACCGTGGGGTTGTAGCCGGTAAGAGTCCGGCACTACCCCGAGGCCCCCCCTACTTAGGGCCTCGGGGTGTCCATGAGGATTTCCCCAAGTACAAAAAAAGAAAAAAAAAAAGGTCTGGGTTAGGACTTGGTTTGGACTGGGTTAGGCCTAGGTTAGGACTGGGTTAGGTCTGGGTTATGTCTGGGTTAGGACTGGGTTAGGACTGGGTTAGGTCTGGGTTAGGACTCGCGGAGCTGCACCTCGCCCCCGTGTTGCATACTATGCAAACGTAGGGGGTATGCGACCGGAGGTCTTGGGCACCCCTCGGGGTCGGGGGTCTGCCCGGTCTTCCGGGAGTACCTCCGAGGGGGTAGGGGTGATGCCGTGCCTTCACGGTCCTGTAGGTAAACCTGAATATGTGCAGGCTGGCTCAGGACCTGCTGCTTCGGACGGCCGACTCGGTACGGGCGGGCGTTGTGCTGATTTCAGAGCCGTACAGGGTCCGTCCGGACTGGGTGGGAGACGTTTCGGGGTCAGCGGCCGTGTGGGTCACTGGCATCAATGGGCTTCGCCACGTGACCGATACTGAAACCGTGGTTAACAGTTTTGCCGCCGTCAGGATTGAGGGGATCACGGTGTGGAGTTGTTATTACACGCCGAGACATGGGCCGAGGGAACTGGACGCTGCCCTCCACGAGCTGGAACTCGAAAGGGCCAGCTGGGGCAGGGCTGTCGTTGGGGGTGACTTCAACGCCAGCTCGCCCGCGTGGGGGTTCAGAGCTTTCGACGCCAGGGGGAAGGGTGCGGCCTTCCAGGGGTTTTTTTATAGAATGGGACTTGTCCCAGTCATGACCTCTGGGGGGCACACCTTTGAAAGAAATGGTCGCACGTCTAAGATAGATATCTTGTCGTGCGACCCTGCGACGTTGCGTGGTGTGACGAGGAGTAAGGTCTTGCAGACCTACTCTGCGTCAGACCATAAATACCTTCTGCACACCGTGGGGGGTAGGGCCAATGATCGTGCTCCCCGCGACAACGGAGGGGGTTGGAGGGTGAATACCTTAGATGAGAACGCGCTCCTCGAGGCCTTCGACCGGCTCACGGCTGGCCTTCAGGCGCCCTTCTGGGACGTGGAAGAAATGGAGGTCTTCCTGGACGCCTGTGAGGGGGCATGCTCTGCCAGTATAGACCCCCGCAGGCAGACTCCTGTGGCTAGGCGGTCAAAGGCGTGGTGGGCCCCGGAAATCGCGGAACTCCGGCGACAGGCCAACCGGAAGCACAGGGCCTATCAGAGGGCGTTGGGGCGTGATAGGCCCTGGACCGGGGTCCTCCGCGACGTCTACAGGGAGGCCAGGAAGGCCCGCCGAAGAGAGGTAATTAAAAGCAGAATTGAAGCCTGGAAGAGCCTGTGTGGGCAGGTCGAAGGTGACGTGTGGGGTAAACCCTACAAAGCAGTCATGAGAATCGTTAAGCCTTGGTCGAACCCGCCGGTACTCTCGGCGGAAAAGGCCAGGGTGGTCGTCGAGGCGCTGTTTCCCAGGGCCTCTGGGGAGCCCCCTCTCCGGAGCTTCGACCCGGGGTGGGAGGCGGCTCTCGGGGGTTTTGAGCCGGTGGAAACTAAGGAGGTCGTGGAGGCTTGTTCGAAGCTTAGGGTTGACCAGGCCCTGGGTAGGGACAACGTCCCGGGAAGGGTGGTGGCGGCCATTATTCGGGAAAGGGCCGTGAAGGTTGCGTGCCTTTTCAACAGTTGTCTGTTGAGGGGGCACGTCCCCCGCAGGATGAGGGAGCAGAGGCTGGTCCTGATCCGGAAGGGGGGGAGGGACCCTGGGTCCCCCTCCGCGTACCGACCCCTCTGCCTCCTCAGCGTGTGGGCCAAAACTTTCGAGATGGTCCTGAGAGAAAGGTTGATGGCCGCCATCGGACACGCAGGGCTGTCGGACAGCCAATACGGCTTCCGAAGGGGACGAAATACGGCTCAGGCCCTCGAGGTCGTGGCAGGGGCGGCCAGGGAGGCGAGAGCCAAGCGTAGGTTCTGCGTCCTGGTCGCCCTTGACGTGAAAATCGCCTTCAATACCCTGAGGTGGAGGCATATCCTGGAGGCAGGAGTTGCGCGGGGAATCCCGTCGTACCTCATTAGGATTCTGGTGGGGTACTTTAGGGACCGCAGGGTGTGGTACCACACCGAAGAAGGGCCCAGGCATATTGTTGCCGAGATGGGGGTCCCGCAGGGCTCGGTGTGGGGCCCTACCCTGTGGAACCTCGCGTACGACGGGGTTCTCAGGTGCGACCTTGCGCCGGGATGCCGGATTGTGGGGTACGCCGACGATATCGCCCTGGTCGCGACGGCGGGGACGATTGGAGTTCTCGAGGAGCGGGTTAACCACTCCATAAGTGTGGTTATGGAGTGGCTCATCGCGCACGATCTGGAGGTAGCACCCTCCAAGACGGAGGTTTTCTCCCTAAACAGGAAGAAAATAGGGGACTTTAAAGTCACTGTCGCGGGGGCAGAGGTGAGACCCAGCACCCAGATAAAGTACCTGGGGGTCACCTTCGATGGAACCCACAGTTTCAGCGTTCACGTGGAAACTGTGGTTTCAAGGGCGGTACGAGTCATGGCGGCTCTGGCTCGTATCATGCCAAACATCGGGGGACCCGGTCAGGCCAAGTTCATGTTTTATTATCGGGTGCTGGAGTCGATCCTTTTATACGCCTCCCCCATCTGGTCGGAGGCACTGGACATTGAGGTCAATAGGACGAAGCTTAGAAGGGCCCAGAGCGTGGGACTGTCCCGGGTGGTGAAAGCGTATTGCACCGTGTCCCTGGACGCCCTTAACGTTCTGGCTGGGGTTCCACCCATCGAGATGATAATAAAGGAAAGGGCGGCCCTTTATGCATTGGAGAAGAGGACGACGGAAAGGGCCGAAAGAGAGGTCGAAAGAGCGAGGATCCTCGAGGGCACGCTGCAGGTATGGCAGCAACACTGGAGCGAGAAATGCTGCGAAAAGATCACGTATGGGTGGATCCCCAGCATACGTGAGTGGGTTGGAAGGAGACACGGTGCCCTCACGTACCATCTCACCCAGGCGCTTACCGGTCACGGATGTTTTAATGTGTTTAGACATCGGAACGGTAAGGCGGCCTGTGGTACGTGCTGGTACGGCTGCGGGGCGACAGACACCGCGGAACATACACTCTGTGTGTGCAAAAAATGGGAGGATAAAAGGAGGTTGCTGGCTGTGGCTCTCAGGTTGGGGAGGGTCACGGTAGGAGAGATGGGGAGGAGGATGCTGGAGAGCAGCGAGGATTGGGAGAAAATCCGGGTCTATGTCACGGAAATAATAATTGAAAAGGAGGATTTTGAAAGGGAGATTGACAGAGCTCGGCGAAGAGGCCTTCCTCCCCCTCCCCCTCCGCTGTCGCCGCCGCAGTAGTTTATCACCCGGGAGAAAAGGTCTTGTGTAACGCGTGTGGTCTAAATGATAAACAAGTGTTAAGTGCCCGAGAAATTGTTGCCCGTGTGCAACGGGGACGTATACACCGTTATCTGCTATCTATCTATTTATTTATTTATTTATACACTTATTTATTTTATTTCATTTTATGCATCCTTTTATTTATTTATTTATTTATGTACCTATTTATGTTTTATTTATTTTGTTACTTTGTGTTTAAATATCGATTAAAATGCGAAATTTAATTTAAATCCGAAACAATTCGTTACCCGGTTTGTTTTCGGTTACGCGACCGACCACGAAGATTCTAGGTCGACGCGTCCGCTATTCAAAATGTTAGAGGACAGAAAAACACGGTTCTCGAGGTTTTCTGCAAAGTCACGCGAACGATTAATAAACGTTCAATTTTGAAACAAGCGGTTTAAACGCCCGAGTTTAGAGAAGGTACGATAACTATATAATAGACAGAGACGGACGAGAGACACGGCGACAGCGCCGCGTGACGGAAGACTCTCCCCACTCACGCGCTCACGTTGGCAGCTCGTGCTCGTCCGTCACTCGCTATCAAACCACTGCCACGAGCACTTCGGTATCCGAACACGCTCAGCAGTCGAATAAACGAATAATTCGAGCAACCCGACCCGAGTCGAGTTCTTCGACTACCCTCGGAGTTGTAAAGAATTATTCTCGAGTGATCGTATCGAGCCAGTCGGTACCCGACCGAGCTCTGTAAACTGACTTATTTAATTCCGGAATAGGCTTGAAGTAATTCGAGTGCTTCCGGGAATCGATCCATAAACAGGTGTGGGAAGAAACCCTGAGTGGACTCAATCGTTTCCCCCAGGGATAGAGGGCTAAGCTCATCCCAATTTATAGGTGCGAGGTTTTTCGCACTTTTCTTAGTGCACGACTCCATAATCCCAGGTGTGGGAAGAAACCCTGAGTGGAATCATCGTGCACTCAGAGGATCGAGGTACAAACTCCTTCCTCCAATTGGCTGTCAGAAACGGCTTCGAACCCACCATACAGGAGTGAATAATACCCTGGGTGGATTTGCCGTCTTCCAGTCGAAGCGGGACACTTTTCTAAACCCCAGCTATCGGCGAAAGCTAGGACACGTCTAAACATCTCCAGGGAGTACGGTCCCTGTGCGTAGGACGGAGCATCCGACAAAGCAACGTGATCTCAGGCACAACCGTAAGTCGACCTAAGGGCGCCGTTGACAAGCCTGCACCACACAGTGCCGTACGCACTTACGAAGGCGGTGAAGGGCCGGGGTCCGGCTGAAAGGTTGGAGCCTTACAACCTCCCTCCGATCACCTTTTCCTGCGACAGTCATACATCAGAGTCTTAAATTGCAGTCAGAAATTGAAGTCGTGAAATTAGACGATCACAAATCTCGTACACGACAATAATAAGCAAGCGATTCCCCATTTAACGCGAACGCTCACACATACAGACAACTAGCTTAGCTGCGCGCATCGCGGCGGCTGAGATCCCCGCTCCTGGGTGCGACAAGCACAGACCAGACGAGCGCGGAAGAAAGTAAGACACACAGCGTGATTCACGTTCACAGGTATTTAACGCCTATTCGTGTCTCTTTCTGTTACAGGTTTACCAAACAGGATTAGCTGCAGCGGCGTCTGGCCGGGCGGACAAAATTATGTAATTCCTGATCTACAAGCATAACATAATAAACGGCTTAGTCGAATCATTCGACTAAGCGAAAATTAAATTAAAATCTGTATTCTTTTCACTACGTTCCTTCCCTCACGATCCGGACCACCGTTAGGCGAGGTTTTTTCAAACCTACTCCCCCTTTTTTTTTTTTTTTTTTTTTTTTTTTCGTGGGGAAAATCTTCGAAAGACTCCCTCCCACCTCTTTGGGGAGAGGCGGGAGGGTGTGTGGGATTCCCGCGCCCATTATAACGGGCGCGGGACCTACCACTAAAAACCCCACGGTGACCTCTTCCGCACGATTTGGGAATATACCGGGAATCGCTTGAAGTATACTTCCGGTATCCTCCCCGTGCCCGCGCCTTGCGCCCACCCGCGGGGGGACAAACGGTCCCCCCGATAATCACCCTGTCTCATAGCGGCAGGACGAGGTCACATCGTCCTGCCGCCATCCGTCCCGGGGCCGCGTCTAGTGGCGGCTGCGAGCCCCAACTCGCAACCGCCGCGACCCCTTTTCTACCCCTCGGAGGCCGGCAGCTCATGGCCGCACCAGGCCACCGAGGGTGCCGCTCCGTGCGCCGGGCCCGGACAGGAGGCACTGCCACCCCATCCGGTCCGACCCTACTCCGCCTGGAAGGAGGGGGCTCCTATCAGGACCCCCCTCCCTGCCTGGGTCATGCGCCACGCCGAGGGGGCCGCCCGCGTCGCCTGACGCCCAGGCGACGCTCTCTCGCCACCAAACGAGCGCGAGCTTCAGCACGCCACTGACGCTCGCGCTCCCTTCCCGCGGTCTCCTTCTGCAACATTACGATTTCGCAGAAGGAGGCCACGGCCCTCCACTTCTCCTCCCGCCCGACATCCCGCCCGATGACGCCGATCAGGACACGGCGTTCACCCTCCCATGCAGCGCATACCTCGAGGGTATGTTCCGCAACCTACTCCCCCTAACACTTTGTTACCTGTTATTTGTTTTCTGTTACCTGATTTATTGGCTTTACACCTTTTACTTTATGACTCTGTGACTCTTATTACTATTATTACCGTTTTATTTAAGCTATTATTATTATTTTATGATTTTATTTTAGTATATTCATTTCGTCTTTTCATCTATTTGAGTTTATTTTGCTGCGCCTGCATATTGCACAGGCTTATTATATATATTCATCATTGTACGCGATTACTCGCGTCATCTGTCGCGTCACAAGCGCGATCGAAACGATATCGGTCGATGATCGCCAACTGTTCCGAATTTCGCCACAACGACACACGCGCCCGGTATATAACGCGCTGCTCGTTTTAAATTCTCTCTCTTTTTCGAGAACCGAGCAGTACGTCTCAGCAAAAACCCAACTCGTTAACCGTTGTAATTACCACAAGCGCCAACCGTTATTAATTTAAACCAGTAACGGCCAATAACCGGATATTCTTTTACTTCGTAATCCGTTTGTTTTAAGTGTTTATTGTTTCATTGTGAGTATTGTACAACAAGTGAAATACAGTGAATTACTGTGCAATCAATCAAGACAATTGTAACGTTCTTCGACCGCCCACGAGTTTTCTGGCCCGTCTCCAGCTCCTCCCCGACGTCCAAGTCTTTTGAGAAGGCTGAACCAGCCTTTCAAACAGTCCGTTACAAAACAATCATTCAATTTTATATTATCATTCTTTTACCATCTTATGTCACCTGGTGTGACTTTTCCTTTTGTTTTTTTTTCTTGTTCTTTTATTCTATTTTATTTTATCTCATTTTATTTTATTTTGTTTCGGTTAAAATAAATAGATAGAATATAAAGAAAGTTTTAATCGGAGGCACTTTTGAGGGCTTGACTGCCATCTCTGGGTAGGAAATAGCCCTAGTAGATGGTAATTAGGACATAGAAAGAGGCTGGAGGGGCGTGGTTGCAGGTCGGTAAGCGCTTCAGGCTACGAAAGGTAAGTGCACCGACTGTTGGACAGCAACCGCCAACCGGTAATCGATACGAGGGCAGCACTGGGGAAAGGTAAGTACCCACCGAGGTCTTCGGCGAGCGACGGTCGGTAGGCGTCAGGCCCCCTTGGGGCGCTACTGACGGTAAATTACCGACTGTCGGTAAGTTACTCCGAACGGAGGGTAATGTGGCCCCGGGACTTTGCCGTGCAAAGCGATTTCTGCTGCCGTTACTTTACCCGGGGGATGCAACATTTAACATAGGCTTGATTCAAGTCCAGTTCATTTTATTTTTTTTTATTTCTTTTTTTTTTATTTATTTTATTCTTTTTCATTTTATTTAATTACACTTTATTTTACCATATTTTTATATGTAAGTTTGAACGGTCCCATAAACTGACCATGTGACGGGAGTCACATGGGAAGACGGACGGGAGCGACTGATGCGCAGCGACGGGTGAGGTGAGGTTAGGAGAACGCTCGAGAATAAGTGTAGAGGAGAGCAGTGTATGAAAGGGTAAATAATAAAGAGACTGAAGATCGACAATTTTGTGGATTCAGTTGTGAAACTACATCCACAGGTGTTAGCATTTATTCCACCCAGCTAAATTAGAAAGTGATCCTTACAAATCCACAAAATGGAGACAGTTAAAGCAGAATTCAGATTTGAATCTGAAGCAAGTGCTTCGAGTAAAAGAACGGTGGTTAAGGTAAAATCGATTAAAATAATAAATCAGAAAAAAATTGTTCAATTCCCGCAAGAACAACAGACTAATGCAGACCATGAGGATTTGTTCAAAACCACGATTGCAAAAAATGTTGTGAAACGTGGTAATTACACTCAGTGAGGACCTGCGTAAAGTATATTTAGATAAAGAAAATAATGTGGTTTTCAATGAGTGGTATTTGGAAGAAGTGCCAGTAACTTCACAGTCAAACTCCGGTGAGAGTCAAGCACAAGAAAAATCTGTACATTCACTAGTGAAGGATATGATTGTAACAAAGTTCAATGGTGAAAATGCAAATGCTAGATCATGGATGAAACTATTCATACAAGAGTGTAATAGAGTATGAGTAGCAGAAGGTAGCTATACACAAGTTCTAAGATTATTTTTGGAAGGATCAGCCTTAAACTGGTATGTAAACTTTATGAACGCAAACTCAATGTCTCATGAGTGGGAAATGTGGGGCAATTCCTTTTTAGACACATTTTCTGAGATGTCATGGGCTGAAATTACGTATGCTTATGAATATAAATTTTTGTATGGATCCTTATTAGAATTTGGATTAAAGAAACAAAAATTATTATTAGAAGCTGATGCTAAACTATCTTTAAATTCGCACATAAATTTAATTGCAATAGCGTTACCTGAGTTTATTAGGAGTAAAATAAAAAAACAGAATTTAAAAACTATAGAAGATTTAATGGCAAGGCTAAAACAGCTGGGTCATGTCAATAATATAAGGAGAGATAAAGTAAGCAATGAAAGTAAACTAAATACCGAAAATTTTAAAAAACCTTGTGCAATATGCATGAATTTAGGTTATAAGAATAAATTTCACCCAGAAAGCATATGCAGAAACAAGGATAAGAATATGCAAAATAAAAAAAATAATAATATAAAAGTAATAAATAACCTAGAAATCCAAGATGCTGTGGCTAGTAGTGAACAGTCAAAAAACGATTAGTAACTCTGTTTAAATAACGCGTTAATTCGTTATTAAGAAACGGCGGTTAAATTCTCGCGTGATCTATGGAAAAAAGGGGACATTTCTTATACGGTGTTGTCCTCAGTGTTCGCGACATTCCAGAGCCTTCTCTGCGTCGTAACCTGCTTCCGGGAGCAATACCGTGTAGAAACATCCAAATTTACCTTCAATCATAGTCACGCGATCGGCCCAGTAACGGTTCCATGAGAACAGGTGTTACTACGCCGAAATAACAGAGAGGATACAAGATTAATACGGGAGACAGACAATCTCCCTCTCGCGAACGCGCACAAAGAGGGTCTGTCTCGACAATCACTTGCTATCGGGTTCTCGACGAGTTCGCTTCTTCCAAGCCGACCTCGTCCAACACCGCGATCACGATATACGCGCAATTAAATTCGTTTAATTGTATAGTTACACCACAGAACCGAAACGGAACGAGATTTAGACTGTGGTAAATTCGAAAGAATTAACCTAGTCGGATTTCGTACCTCACGGTTTCGTGAGTTTACTGATCGTTGTGTGAACAGAACCGTTCTGGAAAAACGCAGCATTGAAACAATTTACAGTAAACAACCGGTGGCTGATCATAATCGTGTGTGCACTTCAATAGTGTTCGATTATCGCCACCGTTGCGTCAATTGTTTCATAGCATAAGCGATTTCGATCATTAACAAACTGTGGCTGATAACAATCATAGTAAATATTAAATAATGTTCGATTGTCGCCACCGTTGTGTGGAAGGCACGTACCGCTGTAATCAGCTGTCGTGCAACTAGAACCGACAAAAACTTCTCGGTTTTCCTTGAATTTTGGTGCGATTCAAACACTCTGATAGGGCCTTTGGGGCGTATACCCTGAGTGGGATTGTCGTTTCCGAGGGTCGAAATTTCAGTTTGAGTACCACCCCATAGGGGCCTTATTTGGCGCATTCCCTGGGTGCTCTCGGCTGAATTCGATTAGCTCGAACGTCGGTCACTCATCACCAGTGTGTACGGACACTCGGTGTAGAGCGACGTTCAAAAGGGCGCCGTGGTGTAAGCACCTTAACGTTCAGACGCTTCTAGCGCAGTTAAGGGCTTGCATCACACCGGTCCAGTACGGACCAGGAAACGACGCTGAATCACGTAGTGGACAATTTTTGGAGCCTTACAACCTCCAACTGTTGTCACCTCCAGCCAAAATTCAAGCCAGCAGCAGTGGGAAGATCGAGGCTCAAATCTTGTCTTCCCCATCTGCTGTTATAAAATTTTCCAGAACTGCAGTCGAACGTTTCTCGATCACACGAGAAACGTTTAATCAAATCGAACGTTTCTCGATCACACGAGAAACGTTTAAGAATACAGTCCACTAACACAGTTGCGTATCGCTGTGAAGGAATCCCGCTCCTGTTTATCATAAACAGAGACAGGAGCGTGTGGATTGAAGCGAGTCAGACAACGCGACGAGCGTTGTCAAGTATTTACAGCCGAATTTCGGTCTCTGTTTGTTGCAGACGACCGAGACGCGAGCCGTAGTGGCCAAAGACCACGGCCAGGTTGTTGCGAGCCCGCTAACGGGCTCGGTTTTTCCTGGCGATTTTAAAATTATAAATTTCTTCCTTTTTGTTTTATTTAATCTTGTTTTTATTAAATTTCAAACATTTTAAATAAACGGCCTGAGTCGATTGACTAGGCGAAAAGAAATTTACAGTGTACCGATTCACTTTCCCATACATTCCCACTCCCTCGTAATTCGGACTCAACGTTAAAGGGTGAGAGCGATAACAACTCGCACCTATTTTAACAAAGGTCCTTCGAGCCGGATACACGAGGTTGAGTGGAATAGGGAAAGGTACACACTCTTACACGTGACGAATATCCACGTAAGATGTTAGTACGAGCTGATTAATCCTCGATAAAACCCAACAATGGCCGTGGCTAAAGAATCCACGTGGACGGAGGTTGATGAGCACATAGAAAACTATGTGCGAAATTCACCACCGCCTTAGCAAGTTGGGTACTAACCTGAAAAAACAGGCAAAGCTAAATTACTCGGTGAGGCTTCTCGAGGAAAAGCTCGAATATGCCAAAACCTTATGGAAGGAGATAAACGATCGGTATTCAGAGGCCCGCAAGCTTCTAAAACCGGCGCAAAGGCAGAGTCATGATTTCTTCAACAGAATGTTATCTTGACCGCCGAGAACGATTTCCAAGATTTCGTGGATTTCGTAAGCACGGAAATTGACCGACTTACCGCTGACAAAGCCGCAGCGGTGTCGGTCGAGCATTGCAACGTACCGATCGAGCTCCCCAAGCAGCGAATACCCAAATTCGGTGGTGATCCTCGTGAATGGGAACATTTCGAGGATCTGTTTACCACCGGGGTAATTAATAATGCTGCACTGGGAGATATCCAACGGTTGTATTTTTTAAACGCCTGACTTGGGGGGCCGGCTGCTGCAACCGTTGCTTGCCTTCCAGTTGTGGGTCTCAAGTTCACGGAATCTTTGGCGAGGCTGAAGATCGCATTCGGCCTACCAAGCTTATTCACTTGAAAGCTGTCGGACAAGCTTTTATATCTGAAGCCTATCGATATGAATGACTTGACCAGCATGCAACAAGTGACCGTGGGTTGCACAAGCCATTGCTGTTCTGGATACCAAGGGTACACCGGAACAGCAACGAGATTGGCTCCTTCGCTCATTGGGTGAAGCAACACTTCACCCCGAAATGGAGCTGGAATGGCAAAAAACGTTAGACCTCTCGTCCGAATATCCTACGTTCGAGGACGTAAGGAAGTTCGTTGACAAACGGTCACGTGCCTTGCTCTCCATGAACGAGGAGCGCAGAAAAGCCGCGCTGGGGGTATTATTGACTGCAAAAATGCGCAGTCAATATGTGAAAAACCGTCGGTGGTGCTTACAATGCTTGGGCACCACCCACACGGTAACGAAATGCAAAAGCTCCACGGCATGTGCGAAGTGCGGCGGGATGCACCATCCCCTAGCCGGTCCCGGAAAACGTGGACTGCAAGCGTGAGGAAGGGCAATTGTAGCCTCCCAGCCGACGACCTGCAAAGTTCAGGTCATCGGCAGAAAACTCGAATTCGAAAGCTGATATGACACACGCCTCGTCGTAAAGTTGTACTCTATTCAGTACAGCTGTACCGAGGCCAGTGTTGTTGGCTAGAACTCGAGCACGAGATCGGTACAGAGCGACGCGAATCGCTTATCGATCGAAATATTGAAATTTCGATCGACGCGGTTCTATACGCCAAAATCATTCGACGGAGATTTCGTCGAACAGAAGAGTACCATCGCCCAAAAGTCTGTTTTCGGATGGGTAATATCCAACCGAAAAATGCAGCGAGCAAAACCCCGAACAATTGTACCGTTCTCAAATCGCTGATTAAAGCGATTCCGAAGCTAGAAAGAAACAGAAGAGATTCCCTCGACCTCTGTTGCGAAACAAAGGTGGAGGATGATAAACTCTTCCGGAAAACCCGTCGCACGATTTGCGACGGGGTGGTTTTTGAAGTCTGGCTGCCCCTTAATTACCCGGAGACGAAAGGAAGCGCTGGAAAATTTTCGATGTCGCGTTCTCAGGTCTCATAAGGCTGCGGGTGAAGCTGGACGTGAACCGAAAATTCGGAAGGAAAAATTCTCTGTTTCTCGCGGAATATGAGCCCATTTTCGAATTTTGACTCAACATTCCGCAATTTACTTCGGCACCCAAAAATCCTCTTCTACCCTCCAAATCATTGGAAAAAGGGAAGAATCGAGGTAAAATTCACGGGCAGAGACAGGAACATGTGTGTAGTTTAAAAGTACGCACGGCCACGTCTACTTACACGCGTCCGATCAGATGTCTGTGTAAATTGCTCTGTGGAAGAGTCCGCATCGTCAATAAACAAGGACGACGCTATCGGGACATACGGTATCTCGAATAACGCCTGACAAGGAGATACCGGTGCCCGGCGGAAGGCGGACACTTCAACCCCCCCGACGGCAGCAAGGAAGCGGCCGATGGAGGAGGCTCAGCAGCCCAAGGGACAAGGGCGGTCGCAGAAGCGCAACCGCCAGCGTCGGAAGGCGAAGGTGTGGGCGGGGGCCCAGGGACGCCTGGGGTATCAGCACCCCCACCAAGAGGGGACAACCTGGTGACCCAGGCGGTCCTGACGTCCCTCAAGCTGCTGCAAGGGCAGCAGAACGCCAGCCAGCCGACCTCGTCTATGTAAGTAACTTAATTTTATTAATTAAGTGAAAAATCCACTCTGCATAATGACCGCGAATTACCGCTTCTCTTTTTCATTGCACGGACCGTGCAAGGGGGCGGTATGTTTAAATAACGCGTTAATTCGTTATTAAGAAACGGCGGTTAAATTCCTCGCGTGATCTATGGAAAAAGGGGACATTTCTTATACGGTGTTGTCCTCAGTGTTCGCGACATTCCAGAGCCTTCTCTGCGTCGTAACCTGCTTCAAGAACAATACCGTGTAGAAAACATCCAAATTTACCTTCAATCATAGTCACGCGATCGGCCCAGTAACGGTTCCATGAGAACAGGTGTTACTACGCCGAAATAACAGAGAGGATACAAGATTAATACGAGACAGACAATCTCCCCTCTCGCGAACGCGCACAAGAAGGTCTGTCTCGACAATCACTTGCTATCGGGTTCTCGACGAGTTCGCTTCTTCCAAGCCGACCTCGTCCAACACCGCGATCACGATATACGCGCAATTAAATTCGTTTAATTGTATAGTTACACCACAGAACCGAAACGGAACGAGATTTAGACTGTGGTAAATTCGAAAGAATTAACCTAGTCGGATTTCGTACCTCACGGTTTCGTGAGTTTACTGATCGTTGTGTGAACAGAACCGTTCTGGAAAAACGCAGCATTGAAACAATTTACAGTAAACAACCGGTGGCTGATCATAATCGTGTGTGCACTTCAATAGTGTTCGATTATCGCCACCGTTGCGTCAATTGTTTCATAGCATAAGCGATTTCCCACATTAACAACCAGTGGCTGATAACAATCATCGTAACACTTAAATAGTGTTCGATTGTCGCCACCGTTGTGTGGAAGGCACGTACCGCTGTAATCAGCTGTCGTGCAACGAGAACCGAGAAAAACTTCTCGGTTTTCCTTGAATTTTGTGCGATTCAAACACTCTGATAGGGGCCTTTGGGCGTATACCCTGAGTGGGATTGTCGTTTCCGAGGGTCGAAATTTCAGTTTGAAGTACCACCCCCATAGGGGCCTTATTTGGCGCATTCCCTGGGTGCTCTCGGCTGAATTCCGATTAAGCTCGAACGTCGGTCACTCATCACCAGTGTGTACGGACACTCGGTGTAGAGCGACGTTCAAAAGGGCGCCGTGGTGTAAGCACCTTAACGTTCAGACGCTTCTAGCGCAGTTAAGGGCTTGCATCACACCGGTCCCGTACGGACCAGGAAACGACGCTGAATCACGTAGTGGACAATTTTTGGAGCCTTACAACCTCCAACTGTTGTCACCTCCAGCCAAAATTCAAGCCAGCAGCAGTGGGAAGATCGAGGCTCAAATCTTGTCTTCCCCATCTGCTGTTATAAAATTTTCCAGAACTGCAGTCGAACGTTTCTCGATCACACGAGAAACGTTTAATCCGTCGAACGTTTCTCGATCACACGAGAAACGTTTAAGAATACAGTCCACTAACACAGTTGCGTATCGCTGTGAAGGAATCCCGCTCCTGTTTATCATAAACAGAGACAGGAGCGTGTGGATTGAATCAAGTCAGACAACGCGACGAGCGTTGTCAAGTATTTACAGCCGAATTTCGGTCTCTGTTTGTTGCAGACGACCGAGACGCGAGCCGTAGTGGCCAAAGACCACGGCCAGATTTTTGCGAGCCCGCTAACGGGCTCGGTTTTTCCTGGCGATTTTAAAATTATAAATTTCTTCCTTTTTTGTTTTATTTAATCTTGTTTTTTTATTAAATTTCAAACATTTTAAATAAACGGCCTAGTCGATTGACTAGGCGAAAGAAATTTACAGTGTACCGATTCACTTTCCCATACATTCCCACTCCCTCGTAATTCGGACTCAACGTTAAAGGGTGAGAGCGATAACAACTCGCACCTATTTTAACAAACTCCACTTATCAAAATACGAATATCTATTAATGAAACTCCGACAGTTGCTTTGTATGACTCGGGGTCTAATGTTTCATTAATAAACTATAAATACTGGAAGGAAAAGTATGACAGTATCAATTCTAGGATAAGTGGAGGGGACAACATAGAAAGCATAACAGGAGTAACACAAACAGAAGGAGTTACAACATTATTGGTAAAGATTGGAAAAATAGAAAAATCATTCTCCTTTTCATAGTAAGTAGTGACAATTTCAAAGAAAACTTATTATTAGGACTAGATGCCATACAAAAGTTTAGACTCAGGCACGATGAAAACTTAAAGATTACTCAAAACTATATAGAAGAAGAAAATAAAAAGTAGAACGTGTATGAAAAAGAAGAAGACATGCAGCACGATAGCAGTAAACTGGAAAATATTTTACATAAATTTGATAGCATATTTGCAAAAAGAAAAAATTTGATGTGGGCAAGACTTCAGGATATGAAGCAACAATAAAGTTGACAGAGAACAAATACTTAGCAAAAAAAACCATACAAGTGTTCTATGCAAGATAAAATAGAAATAGAAAATCAAATTGATAAGTTGGTAAGAACAGGCCTAATTGAAGAATCGTGCAGCCTGTATGCAGCGCCGGTCACATTAGTGTTCAAGAAAGAAGAAGGAGAAAATCACGCCTATGCATTGATTTCAGAGATCTGAACAAAATTGTAGTGCCAGAAAGTCAACCATTCCCAAGAATTGAGGATTTAACGTTACGCGCAAAGAAACTGTAAGTATTTTACGAAGCTGGATATAAACTCGGCGTTTTGGTCGATACCAGTGCGACAAAAAGACAGGTACAAAACTGCCTTCGTAACTCTTCATGGCCATTGGCAATGGACATGTTTGCCATTTGGGCTAAAGTCTTCGGCGGCAATTTTTCAAAGAGTACTAGCTAGTGTGATAAGGAAAATGCACTGGCAGCGCATGTAGTAAATTACATTGATGACATTTTAATTCACTCCAAGAGTTATGAAGAACACATAGTACATATTGAACAGACTTTAAGAGCATTACAAAATGAAGGTTTGAAACTAAATGGGACAAAGTGTAAATTTATACAGAATAAGACAACTTATTTAGGTCACGAAATTGGTGAAAATTGTATAAAACCAATGACAGATAATCTTATAGCCATCAGAAAATTTCCCATACCACAGACAAGAACACATATAAGACAGTTACTAGGCAAAATAAATTTTTACCTGGAATATATTCCAAAAAGCACAATTCTGTTAGAACCATTCCACAATTTGTTAAGAAAGAATGTAAATTTCAATTGGACAGAAAAATGCCAGATTAATTTTGAGAAGATAAAAGAGTATCTATGTGCACAACCAGTATTAGCGATCTTTGACCAAAATGCTCCAATTTATATGTACACAGATGCAAGCATCGAAGGAATTGGAGCAGTTCTAAAACAACAGCAAGAGAACAAAGAGTTAAAGCCGGTATTTTATTTTTCAAAAAAATTAACAAAAACACAAAAAACAAAAAAGGCTATTTACATTGAGTGCTTAGCAATAAAAGAAGCCATTTTGTATTGGCAGTATCATCTTATGGGAAAAAAATTCTTGATATTCACCGATCATAAGCCACTGGAAAATTTTAATATAAACAAGTGCACAGATCCTGAGTTATTGGAAATGTTAAATTTCATTTCCCAATTTGATTTTGATATAGTGTATAATCCAGGCAAAGAAAATGTAGAAGCGGACTGCTTATCCAGAAATCCAGTTCTAGAATCAGAGGAGAAGGAAATATAATAGATGCGGTGGTAAGAACATCAAATGTTCTAAAAATAGAGGAAATAATTGAAGACCAAAGATTGATAAAATTAGACAATAATTATGAGGTTGAAAATAATATAATATACAGGGTGTTCGGCCACCTCTAGCAAAAATTTTAATGAGCGATAGTAGAGGCCAAAATAAGACAAAAATCAAGAATACTAATTTGTTGGTGGAAGCTTCCTTAAAAAGTTATTAACGTTTAAAGTGCCGCTCTTACTGAATTTTTTCTCGAAAATGCGCAAGATTTCGGGGTATGTCTATTCACCAAAATGACTGTAATTGAACCCTGCAACCGAAAATAATTTTTCCACAACGATTTGCAATTTTTAATTTTCTCGAATAATTTCACACCTTCTCTATTTTTTCTCGAAAGTGGGCAGGATTTCGTGGGTATGTCTAATGACAAAACTGATTGTAATTGACCCCCGCAACCGAAAATAATTTTTCCACAACGATTTGCAATTTTTTCTCCGTTGAAAATTTAGGCACCTAATTGGATTTTCAGTAAGGAATTTTTTCTCGAAAGTGCGTACGATTTCGAGGTATGTGTAATGATAAAAATGATTGTAATTGATCCCCGCACTGAAAATAATTTTTTAAAACGATTTGAAAAGAATTTTTCGCCGAAAAATTTCAGCACCTACTCGATTTTTTCACGAAAGTAGATAGGATTTCGGAGGTATGTGTACTCACCAAAATGATTGTAGTTGACCCCGCAACCGAAAATAATTTTTCCAGAACGATTTGAAATTTTGAATTTAATTGTTAATAACTTTTTAACGAAGCTTCCATCAACAAATTAGTATTCTTGATTTTCGTCTTATTTTGGCCTCTACTATCGCTCATTAAAATTTTTGCTAGAGGTGGCCGAACACCCTGTATAAGACATTAAATAACAAGAAAAAGATTTGGATAACAGAAGAATTTGGAGTCGAGGTAATAAAAACGATGCATGCCGAACAAGGACATATTGGAACAAAACAGATGGGGTTGACTATTGGTCAAAAATTCTATTTCAAGAATATGTACAAGCACATAAAAATAGTTTGCAGGACTTGTGAAACGTGTAAAAAAAATAAAACGAGAGTGGGCTGTTTTAAAGCCCCACTATCACAATTAGGCCCAGCAACGGAGCCATTTGAGATAGTGTCTTTGGATACAATAGGAGGTTTTAAAGGAAATAGGAGCACAAAACGATATCTCCACTTGATTATAGACCACTTTACCAGATGTGCTTTCATCACATCTTCCAAAACACAGACTTCAAAGGATTTTGTAAAAATAGTTAAAAAAGTAGGACAGAATGGAAAAATAAGAACCTTACTCACAGATCAATATGCGGGCATTAATTCAACAGGATTCAAAAAATGCATAAAAGATCAAAATATAACACTGATTTTCACCGCAGTAGATTGTGCGTTTTCAAATGGATTAAATGAGCGAACAAATCAGACTTTAGTGAACAGGATAAGGTGTAAGATATATGAAAATAGAAACACTCCGTGGCCGGCAATAGCTGAAAAGTGTGTAGAAGAATACAATAATACAATACATAGCTCCACAGGATTCACCCCAAAATATCTATTGACAGGCACAGACAATTCTACACTACCACCGTCCTTGGATAAAAACAACATCGAAAATTTGGTGAAAATAGGTTATTGGCTCTTATCAATTCACAGAAAGTGCATGATCAAAATAAGGCATACTATAATAAAAATGCAACAAAGATTGACTATAATATCGGCGATCTGGTATATATACAAAATAGTAACGAACTAAACAGAAACAAATTAATGGTAGTCAGAACAGGTCCGCACAGGATAAAAGAGAAGATATCGGACTTGATTTACGTGATAGACAGCGGATTTAAGAAAAAAGAGTCTAATTTATTTCACGCGAGCAAGTTGGTGCCGTATGTCCATCAACCTTGGCTGCCCACTCTAAGAGGGGGGAAGTAAGTTTGAACGGTCCCGCCAAACTGACCATGTGACGGGAGTCACATGGGAAGACGGAGGAGCGACTGATGCGCAGCGACGGGTGAGGTGAGGTTAGGGAGAACGCTCGAGAATAAGTGTAGAGGAGAGCAGTGTATGAAAGGTTAAATAATAAAGAGACTGAAGATCGACAATTTTGTGGATTCAGTTGTGAAACTACATCCACATGTGTTAGCATTTATTCCACCCAGCTGAATTAGAAAGTGATCCTTACATATATATTTGTTAGAATCTAAGGGTTCTAACCGGGGTCCGGATGAGGGAAAGTTCAGTTGACACAATTTATTCGTATTTTTCGCTTGTCGCGCAGCGACAAGCCTTTTATTTTATAAAAGTAAAATAAAATAGAAAAAATACAAAAAATGAAAAATAAAGAAATTTAAAATAAATATATGTTTTAGTAGTCCCGGGCCTGGGTTGCCCTATGGGCGTTGCCCTGGCTGCGCTGCTGGCCCTTGATTCCTGTAACAAGGATCGACCAGAATTAAATACGTGATTGCACGTATCGGAAACACGCTCGTCAGCTGGTGGCCTAGCTCTCCTCGCTAGTATCGTCGCGCTTGGATGGGGGAGATCAGGGGTCTTTAAGAGTAAATAACTGGACTGTTTTTTATTGTTGCTCGCGAATCGTTTTTAATTAAAACGATCGACGAGACTTTCGCCCTGAACAGCGGAGAATTGACTCGTAACGGTCGGAGGCTCTGTGTCGCCACGGACGGGTCACCAAATGGAGGTCGTAAGGCTCCAAGTGTGTGGATCCCGCGAGCACGCTCACCGCGCAGATCGACGTGGGTACGTCGTGCAAGGGAATTTCCTACAACGCTTTATAACTACTACACAGCGACCGATTATTTCGGGACTGTGCAGTAAACGAATTTACAGGAGGAAATCCTGCAAGCAAGTCCACCCTCACTCTAAAGCCTACCCGGCGACCGTTTATACGGGGACCGTATGTGGTAGGCGGCGTGAAGAGTGGGAGGCGCTTTGAACCCGAACTCCGCCGGTGGGTGTACGGTCGACTCGTACACCAACAGGGTTTTCGGATAGGGTTCGCAGTGACCTTTGCACGGAGAGCTCTCCACGAGGCGGTACCGAACTATCGGTAGGACCTTTGGGAGGCTCCAAAGCCGTATAGCTTTAAAGAGATTCTAGGTGCGTGCACCCTGTGTCCCTTACGTCGCGGTCGCGGCAACGACTGCAACGTACAATCAACTTCTCTCGTCCGCGGTCACGTCACGCGCTGCGTGCACTAGACCACTTCCTTCGCTTAAAGAGATTGTTCTTTTTTGAAATCTAAAATCGCAGCAAAGATGAGACTTCTTTACAGAGTCCAAAATTAATTGTTTCTTGACGAGAAGCCCGTTGTTTGCTCGGCGGAGCGCGCGTACTTTAGAGCGAGATCTTCGGGATCTGCTCCCGTTGGCAGTCGGCTCGTGAATAATTTCCAAAATCGTCGAGCATCGACAGACGAAGACTCGGTCGCGCCTCGTCGTCGCGACGTGGCGCTGTCGAATCTGATTGTCGATCTCTTTCAATGAACGATACGGTTCTCTCTCGATGCTGACGTCACTATGCCGTTTAAATGGCGTTTGAAGCGAATCTTCGCGTGAGGTCAGCGTACAAAACACGTAAACGGCCGCGGTTTTAAACTGTCTGTACGCCGAACGAACTCGGCGACAGCCTAACCTTCCGGAATGTCACGTACACAAACGGATACGGGACTCGCGGCCGAGAAATAATATTTCACGGACGAACGCGAATTTAAATAGTTTTGAACATATTTAAACATACCGCCCCCTTGCACGAATTGTGCAATACCCGGAGATCGCGGTAGTCCCGTACGGTCACTATTTTACGCGAAGAGAGAACTCGCGCACTTTCAATTATAAAAATCAAAAGTACAGTTGACCTGCTGCAGCTGCTTGATGCAGGTAGCGCATCGACGTGGTGAGCATCTGGTCGGCCATCGCTTTGGTGAATGCCAGACCACCGCCTCGCTTGCGCTTGGCGGCGGGTCCCGCTGCTGTCGGCCGCTGGAAGGCCGTGGAAGGGACCGCTGGTGGAAGGGCAACTGCGGAAGGGTCGCTGGTGGACGGGCCCGCGTCTGTAGGGGCTGCCCTTGCTGGCCTCTTCCTTTTCTTCCTTGGCCGCTTGGCCTGGTCGGCGGGGGCGGCCATAGGGGTTGCGGACGTCCCTGGCGGGGGCGGTCTGGTCGACGCCGCCGTGGCTGGGGTCGGCGGCGGGGCCGTCTCCTCGGTCTTGTCCGCCTTAAAATTGCAGGACGGGAGGCGGCCCTCTTGTCCGCACCGGAGGACATACTGTCCTCCGTGGACCCTAACGTGATACTTTTTTGCGGTGGTGAGAACACGGGCGGGAATGTAATATGGTTCCCGGCCGAAGCAGACCATCACCTCTTCTTCGGTGTTGCCTTGCGGTGCTGCCGGGGTGGTCTCCCCAAGCCGCAGGATCCTCCCGAATCGCTCGTCGATTTCGGGATCCCCCGAAAGTGACACGGCGGTTTCCTCCGCGCACGACGTGGTAGCCTCAGAACAAGCGTCGCTCATCGTAGTATCTTCTTTGAACTGAACGATTTTCGGCTCCGCGGCGTGTCGGGGTCGCGGGTATTGCCACGTGCGCCCGACCAATAACCCAATTCAGATTGGTGGATTCGTAACCCCACTAATCCGTTTGAACTTCCAAGTGACAACGGTCAGGTGAAAATCAACGTCGTTTGTTTCTAGAAACGATCGTTTCTCACCTTCCGATCACTTTCAGCCGTTGGATGTTATGGTTTTTATAGACCTAGTCGGCGTCGCTAACCGTCGCCGACTCGGTATCTTCCACAGGCAGCTTACAACAACCGCGTTATAGGTCGCGTAAAGATGGATTTTGCCGTGCGTATTTTAACCACACGTGCATTTCCATCCCTGCCAGTGAATACTTTCTCTACTCGCCCCATTTCCCATTGATTCGGGGCAGTGAGAGGGTTTTGCACCAAAACTAAGTCGTTTAGTTTTAATGTTTTTGGGCTGTACGCCACTTGTAACGATTCTGGAGGTGCGTGAGATAATCACGTGTCCAATGCCTCCAGATTTGTTCATGGAATTTTGAATCGCCCCCAACGTGTCAAACGAGAGAGTTTTTCAATTTCCACGATTGCGTCGGAAGCGTTCAGCGGACTTCCCTACCAAGAAGTGTTCCGGTGGCTGAGCGGCGCATAATCGTCCGGGCTATCACTCAAAGCGGCAATCGGTCGCGAGTTTAAACTTGCTTCGATTTTACGCCCAGCGTCCGCTTAAGGTGAAATTTCACCGATTTCACGCCGGCTTCTTGCATGCCACCGAAGTGCGGTGCACTCGGTGGGTTAAATTTCCATTTAATTCCTTTCTGACTGCATTTATTACGCATTTCTGGCGTGTTGTACACAGCCTCGAAATTTTCACGTAATTCTCGATCTGCACCGACAAAGTTCGTTCCATTGTCACCGAAAATGCAGGACGGAAGTGCAATGAATCGATCTAACGCCGCCAAAAGGCACTCGTCGTATAATCGTGGACGAGTTCGATATGGATAGCCCGTGTCGCGTAAGAGACTAAATCTGATATTTACGCTTTGTTGGCGGTTTTCTCTTGAGCGGCGTAGTCGCGGAACCGAATAGGTCCAGCATAATACACTCCCCAGTTCGAAAAGGCTCTCGCCTCGCGGCAACGCTCCGATATTAAATCCTGCATGATTTGCGTGGGAGTTTTGCCCTCCATCTAACGCATCGCATGCATCCGTGGATTACCGTTCGCGCTGCATTTCGACAGCCGAGAATCCAAAATTTTGTCGCACCGTATACATGGTTAACTGCAATCCCCGTGCAACGTATCAACGTGGCACCGCCGAATTATCATCGTGGAAACGTGATGTTTCGGCAAAATTATGGGATGCTTGGTTTCCCATGGCAGTGCTGTATTTTCCAGTCTGCCCCCGACTCTCAAGACATTGTTATCGTCGAGAAAGGGGTTCAAACTTTTCAGCATTGATTTTGCTGGAATTTTCCGGTGATTTTAACACCGGTACTCTTGCAAATGCGTGCGCTGGATGTAGCGGACAATTCTTTCGCTTGCGAGCTGCATCTCAGACGCCTCAACGAACTTCGCATCGTACGACCTTCGCTCACCTTGCATCGGTCTCCTTAATCTGAGACAGTATGCGGTTACGCGAAGTAGCTTGTTCCAGGTCGAGAATCATACAAGTTCCCATTCTTTCTCCGGAATTGCTACGTGGGCGTGCACTTTGCGCTTCCCTTCTTCGGTCTCGATGGACGAAGGTGTTTTCGGCCAACAATCTTTCGATTCTGTTAGCCAACTTGGTCCAGAAATCCACAGCTTAGATTGAAGGAGTTCCGCAGCTTCCACTCCACGCGAATTCAGATCCGCGGGATTGAAGCGGGTGGGAACGTGCCTCCATTCAGCATTCGGGAGTAACGTTTGGACCTTTGACACACGGTTGGCTATTAAAACCTTCCATGTGGAGGCGTGCTTTCTCAACCATGCTAGTGCGATCGTGAATCTGTCCAGCAGATTATTTGGTCGACCTTCAGTGAAAGTGACCTTTCCACGTGCACAATGAGCTCGGCGAGGAGCACGGCGCCGTTCAATTCTAATACAGGAATTGACTGCGTTTTAATCGGAGCCACCCGCGTTTTTGCCATTATCAATGTCGAGGAGGTGACTGCTCATCGCCGTCACACGTAAATATGTGACCGCTGAGTAGGCCGCGAGCGAAGCGTCACAAAATCCATGAATTTCCACGGACATTGTGTCGGCTCCGTAATTAATCCATCTGGGGATTTTTAACTCGTTTAAGCTGCTCCAATCCACGCAAAACGTATTCCACGTATTGAGCGTATTCGCTGAGATTTGATCGTCCCACTGGATTTTCTCCAGCCATTGGGATTGCATCAAAATCTTTGCGCGAATCACGACTGGTGATAACCAGCCGAGCGGATCGAACAACTTAGCAATCTCCGAAAACAAATTTCGTTTTGTTTATCGGCACGGCAGACGGCTGAAACCGCTGCAGATTGAAGAAAAAATAATATCCTGACGGTATCCAGCGTAAACCAAAAACCTTTAAATCGCTGTCATCGAATAAGGTAAGGTCTACGGCGTGGGAGTGAGCGCTTTGGGAATATTTCGCAGTAATAACGGCGAATTACCTGCCCATTTACGCAGCGAACCCACCTCGTTGTAAGAGTTCGCAAACTTGATTGCGAATTTTCTCAACAACGACGTATCGGGTGCTCCCATAAAAACGTCGTCTACGTATATGTCCCGCTCGAGTATCGGGGCGGCAAGGGTACCTGTGCCCGTCCTGATTTTTCAGCTCGAGAAGGGTTCGGATCGACAAGTATGGTGCACTCGCGGTACAGTTCGTTACGGTTTTTAATTCGAACGCCTTCAGCTGTTCGGTTTCGTGCGTGCGCCATAGGTGTCACTGATAACGACGATCCTGTGGGGCGACGAGAATCTGTCGGAACATTTTCTCTATGTCGGCCACCAACACGTATTCATACAGACGCCATCGGGTCAAGACTGACGTGATGTCGTTCTGCAATTTTGGACCTACGTGTAGGATGTCATTTAACGAGCGACCGCCTGCAGTTCGGCTTGTCGCGTTAAATACGACTCTTAATTTTGTCGTTGCACTTTCTGTGCGTACGACCGCTCGATGTGGAATGTAGAGTCTGGTCTCGTCAATGGGCTCTATTCGAGTCATATGACCCAGCTCCTCATATTCCGTGAGAAACGATGTGTATTCTCGTACGAGGGTCTGATCTGCGTCCAATTTTTCCTCAATCTCCTGAGAGCGGAGAGAGCGATGCGATAGGAATTTCCCAGCGCTTCGTCCGGTCTCGGGTGAGTAAAATAATCGGACGACAAATCGTCCAGTCGCATTACGAGCGACGGTATTTTGGAAGTGCGTTTCACACTCCTCCTCCGCCTTGGTGCGTACCGAGGTCGAAGGGAGTTCTTCGACTTCCCAAAACTTTCGAATCGCCGTGTCCAGCGATTCGAGGACGTTGCAGTGCAATGTCCGCAAAGTTTTGTTAATTTTGCCCTTTGCATTTGTCGGGCCGGACAGAATCCAGCCAAATGCAGTTTCTTGGGCCACTGGACCCGTACTGCATATTCGACGGAAACCCGGTCGAATAATTTGCGCGTACAAGTCCGCGCCGATCAACACTTCAATCGGTTGACCGGAAGCAGGGTCGGGATCTGCGAGCGGTAGGTCCTTTAGCGCGTCGCATTTGAGCGCACTTGCCAACGGCGAGACGTAGCTCGTGATTTTTTGCACGATATACGCTTTCGTCTTGACCGTCGGCTCGGTACCTTCTACCGTTCCCAAATTCATGTCGACGCTGAATTTAATTGTCTGGGTTTTGCCGCCCCCCAAGCCAGTCACTGTGGCTGGGGTTTTCCTCCCCACAAGAATTTGAGGTCATTCGTCAAATTCGCGGAGATGAAGGACGACTCAGAACCCTGATCTATCAGTGCGCGTACGATTCGCGACGCACCGTTTATTCCGTACACACGTACGTTCGCCGTGGCGAACAACACAGCCGTCGGTACGTCTGCACCTATCGCGGTACAGTGTGACGTACTAGGCTGTGACGTCGTTGCCTGTGACGTCGTGGTACGAGCAGCTCGTTCGGCTTGCTGCGGCCGGCTTGGTGGGGCCGTAGACCGCTTTTTCTGGCGTTTGTCTTGCGAAGCCATTGTCGCGGGTTTGCGACTTTCGGTTTCGCTCCGAAAGGACTCGAAATGCAGCAGAGAATGATGTCTGCCATTGCATTTCGTGCATGCCTCTTCGGAAGGACAACGCGCGTTCCCATGCTGAGGTGACAAGCAGAGAATGCACCGCTGGCTATCTTTTATAAATTGATAGCGGCGGTTCGGCGTCAAATTACGGAATGCACCACATTGGGTCATTCTGTGTTCGAGGCCGCAAAATCCGCAAGTCACGCTTTTTCCAGCGGGCTTTCTAGAACGGAGTTGTGACTCCGTATTTTGTGCTTTGTGGGTGTTCGGTCGCAGGCTTGCTCGGACCATCGTCTAACATGGTCAGAGCCCGTGCATGCCCCTCCAGGAATTCTATCAACTCGGTGTGCGAGGGATAGTTCGGGAGAGACGCTGCGACCTTCCCACTCAGCTTTAAGAGACCCTTCCAAGTGGCTTCGAATGCTGTGGGCCAGCAGCCAATTTCGCTGCTCTAAAATTGTGCCCTGCTTTTCGAGCGCCGCGTAGGCCTGTTTGAAAACGACGACGACCTGGTTTAGGCTATCCAGATCATCTCTTTTGATCGTTTTCAATTTTGTCAATTGACTTAGCAATTTGGCAGTCACGATACGTGGTATCCCGAATTGTTCTTTCAGGGTTTTCCACGCCACCGTGAAATTATCATCGATAACTTCGAGGTGCGCGATCGCCGCCAACGCTTTGTCCTCCAGACAGGCGTTCAGATATCGCAATCTGTGCACATCTGACAGCCTCGGATTATTTATTATTCCGGAGGTGAAAAAGATCCTCGAAATGTCTCCATTTTCGTGGATCACCTCCGAACTTGGGAAGGCGTTGTTTTGGGAGTTCGATTGCGACATCATGTGAGCTGACCGACGTTGTTGCCGCTTTTGATTCAGCGGCCAGTCTGGTCAGCTCCGTGGCAACGTACTCCTGAAACTCCATAAACTCTTCCTCCTTAGCTTCTACGCCACCTTTTGCAAGGAAGTCGCACGTGTTGCGCTTCGCAGGGGCATATTTTCTCCGAAGAGCCAAGTACTGCTGTATAGCCTCCTTGTACAGTTCGGTTACGGTGGCGAGCCTTGTTTTGAGGATCTCCTCAGTGAACTGGGCTCGACCACGTTTCTTTAAATAAGAGATCGCCTTTGTCATTAAGTCGAACCGGGTGATTAGGTCGTCGAGATCGACATCGAACTCGCTTCGACCTTCAGCCTTAGACACAGACATGCTGATCTCTAATTCGAGGATTGGGTAATCGACTCGAAATTAAGCGTCTGTAAGCAGCGACTTACGTGAACGCACTTGTAACTCTTTCCTGTTCTTTCAACCTCAATCCGGCTCGAAGGACCGTTTGTTAGAATCTAAGGGTTCTAACCGGGGTCCGGATGAGGGAAAGTTCAGGAAAGTTAAGTTGACACAATTTATTCGTATTTTTCGCTTGTCGCGCAGCGACAAAGCCTTTATTTATAAAAGTGAAATAAAATAGAAAAATACAAAAAATGAAAAATAAAATTTAAAATAAATATATGTTTTAGTAGTCGGGCCGGGTTGCGCGATGGGCGTTGCCCGGGCTGCGCTGCTGGCCCTTGATTCCTGTAACAACGGATCGACCAGAATTAAATACGTGATTGCACGTATCGTAAACACGCTCGTCAGCTGTTCGTCTCGCTCTCCTCGCGACTATCGTCGCGCTTGGAGTGGGAGATCAGCTGTCGTTAACATAAACAAGTGGACTGTATTTTATTGTTGCTCGCGAATCGTTATTAATTAAAACGATCGACGAGACTTTCGCCCTGAACAGCGGAGAATTGACTCGTAACTGTCGGAGGCTCTGTGTCGCCACGGACGGGTCAACAAATGGAGGTCGTAAGGCTCCAAGTGTGTGGATCCCGCGAGCACGCTCACCGCGCAGATCGACGATGGGTACGTCGTGCAAGGGAATTTCCTACAACGCTTTATAACTACTGCACAGCGACCGATTATTTCGGGGACTGTGCAGTAAACGAATTTACAGGAGGAAATCCCAAGCAAGTCCACCCTCACTATAAAAGCCTACCCGGCGACCGTTTCATACGGGGACCGTATGTGGTAGGCGGCGTGAAGAGTGGGAGGCGCTTTGAACCCGAACTCCGCCGGTGGGTGTACGGTCGACTCGTACACCAACAGGGTTTTCGGATAGGGTTCGCAGTGACTTTTGCACGGAGAGCTCTCCACGAGGCGGTACCGAACTATCGGTAGGACTCTTTGGGAGGCTCCAAAGCCGTATATAGCTTTTAAGGGATTCTAGGTGCGTGCACCCTGAGTCCCTTTACGTCGCGGTCGCGGCAACGACTGCAACGTACAATCAACTTCTCGCGTCCGCGGTCACGTCACGCGCTGCGTGCACTAGACCACTTCCTTCGCTTAAAGAGATTGTTCTTTTTTGAAATCTCAAATCGCAGCAACGATGAGAATTCTTTACAGAGTCCAAAATTAATTGTTTCTTGCCGAGAAGCCTGTTGCTTGCTCGGCGGAGCGCGTACTTTAGGAGCGAGATCTTCGGGGATCTGCTCCTGCGTTGGCAGTCGGCTCGTGAATAATTTCCAAAATCGTCGAGCATCGACAGACGAAGACTCGGTCGCGCCTCGTCGTCGCGACGTGGCGCTGTCGAATCTGATTGTCGATCTCTTTCAATTAACGATACGGTTCTTCTCTCGATGCTGACGTCACTATGCCGTTTAAATGGCGTTTGAAGCGAATCTTCGCGTGAGGTCAGCGTACAAAACACGTAAACGGCCGCCCTTTTAAACTGTCTGTACGCCGAACGAACTCGGCGACAGCCTAACCTTCCGGAATGTCACGTACACAAACGGATACGGGACTCGCGGCCGAGAAATAATATTTCACGGACGAACGCGAATTTAAATAGTTTTGAACATATTTAAACAATTTCATTTTATTTTATTTCATTCTACTACTATATTTATTCTAGTCAAATTACTTCTTTACTTATCTATTTACTCATTTTGCATCTATTTATAATTCCATATAATTCTATACTTATTTATTAGATCTTTCGTATTGGTCAGATAATTGATTTAGTTATTTATGTATACATATATTTATTTATTTACATCCTACTTACCAGTTTTATTTATCTAGTGGCTATCTTTTATATACAAGTTTTAGTTTAGTTTCTGAGCTAGCATTGTTACAGGATATTATTTCATTCCATAACCATAGATATAGGCGACTACTATATACTTTGATTATAACCGCCGTATTATTACTCGGCCTATTTAGTTCCGACTGGCCTTACGCCTTTATGGTCATTCTTCTGGGTCCCGACAATATGGCGTTTTGCGCTTTGTATGGTATTTTCATAGTTTTTACATACATTTTATATAGTTTTACATTTTATTTTACATTTTATTTTGATATTTTATCTTTATTTTGTACTTTCTACTTGTTACTTTAATTTTACTTTTATTGTCTATTCCATTTTCTCATTTGCTGTTTAAATAACGCGTTAATTCGTTATTAAGAAACGGCGGTTAAATTCTCGCGTGATTTATAGAAAAAAGGGGACATTTCTAATACGGTGTTGTCATCAGTGTACGCGACATTCCAGAGCCTTCTCTGCGTCGTAAACCTGCTTCGGGAGCAATACCGTGTAGAAAAAATCCAAATTTACCTTTAATCATAGTCACGCGATCGGCCCAGTAACGGTTCCATGAGAACAGGTGTTACTACGCCGAAATAACAGAGAGGATACAAGATTAATACGAGACAGACAATTTCCCTCTCGCGAACGCGCACAAGAGGGTCTGTCTCTAATCACTCGCTTTCTGGTTCTCGACGAGTTCGGACCTCTAGAGCCGACTTTGTCTAATACCGTGATCGCTATATACGATCTGTTAGATTCGTCTAATTGTATCGTTGCACCACGGAACCGACGCGGAACGATAGCAAGACTGCTGCGAATTCGAAAGAATTTAGCCAAGTCGAATTTCGTACCTCACGGTTTCGCGCGTTTAGCTCGATCTCTGCGGTGAACGAACCATTTGGACACGGAAAATTGTCTCTAACCTGAGTAATTTTACAAAGGCAATCGGTGGCTGAAAACAATCTAATTAACACTTGAATAGTGTTTGATTGTCGCCACCGTTGCGTAGAATTTTCTCAAACCTAGAGCAATTGTCCAAGAAACAATCGGTGGCTGAATATAATCAATTAACACTCGAATAGTGTTTGATTATCGCCACCGTTGTGCACAACCAATCGGTGGCTGAATAATCTAATTAACACTCGAATAGTGTTTGATTATCGCCACCGTTGCGTAGGACACACGTATCGAGGTAATCAGCGGTCGTGTACTAAAACCACAGTTGCACGGTGAAAAAAACCCACCTATAGGGCGCCTTTGTAGCGAAATACCCTGGGTGGGATCGCCGTTCCAGGGTCGAATCTGAGCTGAGGATAACACCCCCATAGGGGCCTTCGTGGCATATACCCTGGGTGAGCTCCCAGCTGGTTTCGACCTGCACGAACGTGGTTTCCGAAACGCAAGTGCAAAAGAAACACGTACCGTTTTCATAAGCGGTCGTGCAGGAGGTATCGAGAGAGTTTCTCGATCCTCCATTGATTGTTGCACGGTGCTGACACCCCACCTATAGGGGCCTTCGAGGCATATACCCTGAGTGGGATTGTCGTTTCCGAGGGTCGAAATCTCAGTTTGAGTACCCACCACCAGGGGCCTTATTTGGCGAATTCCTGGGTGCTCTCGGCTGAATTCGATTAGCTCGGACGTCGGTCACTCATCACCAGTGTGTACGGACACTCGGTGTAGAGCGACGTTCAAAAGGGCGCCGTGGTGTAAGCACCTTAACGTTCAGACGCTTCTAGCGCAGTTAAGGGCTTGCATCACACCGGTCCCGTACGGACCAGGAGACGGTGAGTGCCGCGGAGCGAACAATATTCGGAGCCTTACAACCTCCGCCCGTTGTCCACTCCTGCAATAATCAAACTTTGCAGTCAGAAAAATCGAGATTAGAATCTCGCCTTCCCATACTGCCATCGAACGTTTCTCAATTACACGAGAAACGTTCAATAATACAGTCCACTAATACAGCTGCTTAACGCTGTGTAAGAATCCCGCTCCTGTTTACCATAAACAGAGTAAGGAGCGCGTGGATTGAAGCGAGTCAGACAACGCGACGAGCGTTGTCAAGTTTACAGCCGAATTTCGGTCTCTTTTTGTTGCAGACGACCGAGACGCGAGCCATAGTGGCCAGAGACCACGTCCAGGTTTTTTACGAGCCCGCTAACGGGCTCGGTTTTTCCTGGCAATTTTAAAATTATAAATTTCTTATTTCTTTTTGTTTTATTTAATCTTGTTTTTTTTATTAAATATTAAACATTTTAAATAAACGGCCTAGTCAATTGACTAGGCGAAAGAAATTTACAGTGTACCGATTCACTTTCCCACACATTCCCACTCCCTCGTAATTCGGACTCAACGTTAAAGGGTGAGAGCGACCATAACTCGCACCTATTTTAACATTTGCTATTGCTTTATTTTGTCTATTAGGTGATTAAACTCTCCCCACTCAGTTATCAAGTTTTCAAGTTTTCATT
This sequence comes from Colletes collaris, assembly GCA_030068185.1. Classification (NCBI taxonomy): domain Eukaryota; kingdom Metazoa; phylum Arthropoda; class Insecta; order Hymenoptera; family Colletidae; genus Colletes; species Colletes collaris. The sequence goes on from JASGYR010000271.1 coordinate 220,137, forward strand.
TATTTATTTATTTACATACATTCATCATCTATGCGCATTCTTTACATACTTTCTTCCTTACCTATTATTATATTATATCTTAAACATATTCTAACTACCTATCTATTCATGGCTGGCTCCTGCAATTCTACTCTATAATTTATTATAACATTTAACATTTAACATAAATATATAACTATACATATACCCTGATGGTACTTCAGACACTGATGTAATATTATTGTACACTACCTTTTACCGGTTCGCCACGCCTTTCTGGTTTTCAGTTTGATTAATACTTCTTAAGATTTTATGTACTCCTTTTCACATAACTCTTCTTTACTTCAATCTATTCTATATACAGGGTGTTCGGCTGCCTCTAGCAAAAATTTTAATGAGCGATAGTAGAAGCCAAAATAAGACGAAAGTCAAGAATACTAATTTGTTGATGGAGGCTTCGTTGCAAAGTTATTAACATTTAAAGTTCCGCCTGTAGAATGACAATCCGCTAAACAGCTGCGTTCGCGCGGACGGTTGCGGCAGGCGAGTGCTAGTGGTTCTCACGCAGCATGAAAAATTCTGCTTACCGACATTATCGACAGCCTTAGATTTTTGTCCACTTATGGGAATGCGAACACCTTACGTTGAATAAGATTCAACCTGTCTTATGAAAATCCAGAAAAGGGCATATCAAAACTCGCCCGACGAGATTTTCACAGAGAAAGGGTGAATGCCAGTTCCAATACACAATGTTGTGAACAAAAATCACCCACATGCGATTATACACGCCCCACGATTGTCCACAGTGTCCACAACTATCCACAAATAATCCTTTCAGGCACTAACCACTATGCAATTAAATAAACACGTACCGCGATTATGTTATTCGTGAATGTCTACGTGTACGTGTATCACGATTCTTCCGAGTTACTTACGAATAAAACTGTTATTAATTTTTCAAATACACTTCAATTTAAAAATGTTAATAACGGAACTTTAAATGTTAATAACTTTGCAACGAAGCCTCCATCAACAAATTAGTATTCTTGATTTTCGTCTTATTTTGGCCTCTACTATCGCTCATTAAAATTTTTGCTAGAGGTAGCCGAACACCCTGTATATTATACTTATACAGTTTTCACCTATGTACATAGATATTTAGTACTTTACTTTTTCTTGGTTATTACATCCAGAGCTATTATCACCATCATTATATATATATTTACACATGGTAGTACATTTTACTCAGAATAATATCTTTTGAAAATACTTCACTTCATACAAATCTTATGTGCTATTACTCATAGCTACCTTCGGACTTATCTCATCGCACCTAGTTTTATATATCTGTCTGTTCTTTTACTCTATTATGTATTTTATTTTATACTATATTATTATTATTATTATAATTATTTCATTATTGTTAAAATAGGTGCGAGTTATGGTCGCTCTCACCCTTTAACGTTGAGTCCGAATTACGAGGGAGTGGGAATGTGTGGGAAAGTGAATCGGTACACTTATAAATTTCTTTCGCCTAGTCAATCGACTAGGCCGTTTATTTAAAATGTTTGAAATTTAATCAAAAAAACAAAATTAAATAAAACAAAAAATGAAGAAATTTATATTTTTAAAATAAACCACGAGGAAAAACTGAGCTCGTTAGTGGGCTCGTAAAAAACCTGGCCGTGGTCTTTGGCCACTACGGCTCTCGTCTCGGTCCGTCTACAACAAAAGAGACCGAAATTCGGCTGTAAATACTTGACAACGCTCGTCGCGATGTCCGACTCGCTTCAATCCACACGCTCCTGCCTCTGTTTATGATAAACAGGAGCGGGATTCCTTCACAGCGATACGCAACTGTGTTAGTGGACTGTATACTTAAACGTTTCTCGTGTGATCGCGAAACGTTCGACTGCAGTTCTGGAAAATTTTTAACAGCAGATGGGGAAGACAAGATTTGAGCCTCGATCTTCCCACTGCTGCTGGCTTGAATTTTGGCTGGAGGTGACAACAGTTGGAGTTTGTAAGGCTCCAAAATTGTCCACTCCGTGATTCAGCGTCGTTTCCTGGTCCGTAAGGGACCGGTGTGATGCAAGCCCTTAACTGCCACCCTGCCCTGGGAGGAGATAAGGAGGGGGCTCGAATATCATCGGGTCCCCCCTTGTCTCGGGGCGGTCATCGGGGATTATCTCCGCGGCAGGTGGATCGAGTATCCGAGCCGGGATGGTCATATGCGGAGGGAGGTGTACTGCGGTGTTCCGCAGGGGTCGGTCCTCGGGCCACTCCTGTGGAATATCGCGTACGACGCAGTGTTGCGGGCCGACTTTCCCGACGGCGTCAGCGCCGTGTGTTATGCAGATGAGACACTGGTGCTGGCCGTCGGGGCGCACTGGGGAGGGCCAAGCGTCTCGCGGAGGAGGGGCGCAACGCGTCGTCGACCGGATCAGAGGGATGGGGATGACGGTGGCGGTCCATAAGACCGAGGTGATAGCGTTCCATTCACCTCGGCAGGATCCGCCACCTCCTCTGATCCGCGTGGGTGAGGCTAATATCGAGGGTGAAGCCCCAGATGAGGTATCTGGGGCTGATCCTCGATAGCCACTGGCGCTTCGAGGAGCATTTCCGCTGCCTGGTCCCCGGCTGGAGAGGATGGTCGGGGCTTTGGGCCGGATTCTGCTCAGACTGGAGGGCCCGGCGGGCCGAGTTCGCCGCCTCTATGTGGCAATGGTTCAGTCGGTGGTCCTATACGGGGCCCCGTCTGGGCGGACGACCTGGCGGCCTCCCGGCGCGGCATGACTATGCTGCGTTGGGTGCAGAGGCGGATAGCTCTGGAGGGTCGTCCGCGGGTACCGGACCGTGGCACATGAGGCGGCGACGGTTCTTGCGGGGATGCCGCCCATGGATCTCCTCGCACGGTCGCACGCGATGATGTATCGTCACCGCGTCGACCGTCGCGCGGGGGTGGGGGCGGTCCCGGGTGTTCAGGAACCAGCTTGGGGCGAGTTGAAGCGCCAGGCCCGGCAGTCCGTGGTGCACGCGTGGCAAGAGGGCACCGGACAGTCGGGGCTGTTCGGCCACTCCTATGTGAGTGGCTGGACAGAGGCCATGGAAGCCTCACTTACAGGATGGCACAGGTGTTCTCGGGGCATGGCAGCTTCGGGAGATACCTGTGCCGGATAGGAAGGAGCCGACGGCGCGTTGCCGCCATTGTGACGCTGAGCAGGACACGGCGGAACATACCTCGAGGTATGCGCTGCATGGTGGAGGGTGAACGCCGTGTCCTGATCGGCGTCATCGGGCGGGATGTCTCGCTGCCGGGCATGGTGCGCGCCATGCTCGGCAGCGAGAGAAGTGGAGGCCGTGGCCTCCTTCTGCGAAATCGTAATGTTGCAGAAGGAGACCGCGGGCAGGGAGCGCGAGTGTCAGCGGCGTGCTGAAGCTCGCGCGCGTTTGGTGGCGAGAGAGCGTCGCCTGGGCGGCAGGCGACGCGGGCGGCCGCCTCGGCGTGGCGCATGACCCAGGCTGGGAGGGGTCCTGATAGGAGCCCCCTCCCGCCAGGCGGCGTAGGGTCGGACCGGATGGGGTGGCAGTGCCTCCTGTCCGGGTCCGGCGCACGGAGCGGCACCCTCGGTGGCCTGGTGCGGCCGTGAGCTGCCGGCCTCCGAGGGGTGGAAGAGGGGTCGCGGCGGGGCCGAGTTGGGGCTCGCAGCCGCCACTAGACGCGGCCCCGGGACGGATGGCGGCAGGACGATGTGACCTCGTCCTGCCGCGATGAGACAGGGCGATTACCGGGGGGACCGGTTGTCCCCCCGCGGGGGGGCGCCAAGCGCGGGCACGGGGAGGATACCGGAAGTATACTTCAAGCGATTACCGGTATCCTCCCAAATCGTGCGGAAGAGTGTCGCCCACCGTGGGGTTTTTAGTGGGTAGGTCCCGCGCCCGTTATAATGGGCGCGGGAATCTACACACCCTCCCGCCTCTCCCAAAGAGGTGGGAGGGAGTCTTTCGAAGATTTTCCCCACGAAAAAAAAAAAAAAAAAAAAAAAAAGCCCTTAACTGCGCTAGAAGCGTCTGAAGGTTAAGGTACTTACACCACGGCGCCCTTTTGAACGTTGCTCTACACCGAGTGTCCGTACACACTGGTGATGAGTGACCGACGTTCGAGCTAATCGAATTCAGCCGAGAGCACCCAGGGAATACGCCAAATAAGGCTCCTATGGGGGTGGTACTCAAACTGAGATTTCGACCCTCGGAAACGACATTCCCACTCAGTGTATACGCCAAAAGGCCCGTATCAGAGTGTTTGAATCGCACAAAAATCAGTTCTCGTTGCACGACAGCTGATTACAGCGGTACGTGCCTTCCATGCAACGGTGGCGACAATCGAACACTATTTAAATGTTACGACGATTGTTATCAGCCACCGGTTGTTAATGTGGAAAATCGCTTATGCTTGAAAACAATTGACGCAACGGTGGCGATAATCGAACACTATTGAAGTGCACACACGATTATGATCAGCCACCGGTTGTTCACTGTAAATTGTTTCAATGCTGCGTTTTTCCAGAACGGCTCTGTTCACACAACGATCACTAAACTCACGAAACCGTGAGGTACGAAATCCGACTAGGTTAATTCTTTCGAATTTACCACAGTCTTAATTTCGTTCCGTTTCGGTTCTGCGGTGCAACTATACAATTAAACGGATTTAATTGCGCGTATATCGTGATCGCGGTGTTGGACGAGGTCGGCTTGAAAGATGCGAACTCGTCGAGAACCAGATAGCAAGTGATCGTAGAGACAGACCCTCTTGTGCGCGTTCGCGAGAGGGGAGATTGTCTGTCTCGTATTAATCTTGTATCCTCTCTGTTATTTCGGCGTAGTAACACCTGTTCTCATGGAACCGTTACTGGGCCGATCGCCTGATAATGATTGAAGGTAAATTTGGATTTTTTCTACACGGTATTGCTCCCGAAGCAGGTTACGACGCAGAGGAGGCTCTGGAATGTCGCGAACACTGAGGACAACACCGTATAAGAAATGTCCCCTTTTTTCCATAGATCACGCGAGCATTTAACCGCCGTTTCTTAATAACGAATTAACGCGTTATTTAAACAATTATATTATTTTACTTATTATTATATTATTTATTATTTCAATTTATTTAATGGATATGCCACACTACATATATGCAACATCTTTTATAGTTGTGTTGCATTATGAAATTTTACATAGGCACACACACACAGTACGTATACGCACGCACAGGGTGTACTGGCACCTCCATTTTCATTTACATTTTATTCGTATTTTCACGTCTACATCTATTAAAGTATTTTGATAACCTATATATACATACATTTGGTATTATATTTATATACACAAATACAGTAGCCAAACCAGGCCCCCCTCAGGGGCTGTGTCCGGCAATCGTCGGCCGCAGTACGGGGCGTAGCGACCCCGAGGTACCTGAAGCTAATCACACCGTAAGCCTCCTGTTGGTCGTCACGAGTATCCATTCATAATTCCTTTTTTGGTTTTGTGAATGGTACGTGACGGCAGGAGAAACGGGGTGCTCGACTTAACCGCCTGGGCCAAGAGTATGGCGACTCTATAAAATCACCCTCCAATCCTAAGCTATGGTGCGCGGCGATGGGATGCATGGTTGGGGGAGAAGGCCCAATCCCAAGCGACCACCTCCGGGGCACCGGCCGAACCCCCGGAGTATTAGGCTTACCCGGGTACGGCGGCTCTGCCCGGGTGGACCTTTATTTCCGACCTACTTGTGGGATTCATACATGGATTTTCAAAATAAAACGGGGATGGGACGGGTTATATTGGAGAGGAAGGACGATGACAGTGTTGGGGCTAGGGTGGCGGCGCTCGCGCCTCACTCAGCGCCTGGCCCGGCTTCGTGGAAGGTGGAGGAGGACGACGAGACTGCGTCAGTCTCGTCATTCTCCTCCACGAGGAGCCACATAGGCTCCAAGAGGAAGCGGACGGGGCAGGCCGTCGACGGAGTGGACCGGGCGATGAACCCGGTAGTAATGGTGAGTTGCCTCAGGGACGAGGTGACAGAGGAGATATCCGGGAGGATCTCCTCGTCCCTGAGGCGGGTGGAGAAGGTGGCCGCGGCCTGCTCCTTGAAGGGGCAGAAGACCCGCGAGGCAGACCCCCTTAGGGAAGCGGCCCAGAGGATGAGGGAGGCGACGCAGGAGTTGTGTGGGCGAAATGCCCGGCTGCAGCTCCAGGTGGAGGAGGAGCGACGGGGGAGGATGAGGGCAGAGGCGCGCTGGAACAGCGCAGCCCTCCCTCCTATCCTCCCTCCTCCTCCACCTCCACCACCACGACCCACGGTCGTGGGAAAAAAGCGGAGTGCGGCGGCGGTGTTGCGGGGACCTTCCACCCGCACTCCGCCCGCACAGAGTTTCCCATTCTCCTCAGAGGACGAACTTCTGAGGAGGATCGGGAACATGATCGACGGCAAGCTGGCCGCCTTCCGGGAGGAGCTCCTCCACGGAGGTGCGGTCGGCGGGAAGGCGGCGCCTTCCCGACCAGGGTCGGTTCTGGCGGGGAAGGCGAGGGTGGGGGGAGGGAAGGCTCCTCCCACCGTGGCCGTTCCGGTGCCGAGGGCCGCGGCACCCCAGGGGCGTAGTGTACCCGCGGCCCCGGTGCGCGCGTCCTCTGCGGCACCATCCCAAGGGGGGGTGTCGTGGAGCGAGGTGGTAGGGCGGAAGGCGAAGAGGGCGGCGAGGAAGGCCTCGCAGCCGCGACCTGCTACCTCGCCGCCCGCGGCCAAGGGAAAGACCGCGAAGGTGCGACCAGGGCGCCCCCCTAAAACGGCAGCAGTTACGCTGACCGTTCCTCAGGGGGGCGAACTGACACTCGCGGGGGCGATGCGGCTCGCCAGGGATAATGTATCCCTGGAGGAGCTCGGCATCGCTTCCGTGAGGGCGAAGAGGGCCGTGACCGGGGGCCTCCTGCTGAAGATCCCTGGTCCAGAGGGCGGCGGGAAGGCGGACCGACTCGCCCAGAGGCTCCAGGAGCAGCTGGGCGAGCGGGGTGTCCCGTGCCCTAGCGAGGGCGGGTGATTGCCCCGAGGGAGATGTGCGGATCGGAGAAATTCGCAGGTCTCCTTCCGGCCTGGGGTCGGTGTGGACCCGGCGTCCCCTCTCCGCCTCTAGAAAGGTGGCGGAATCCGGGAGGGTATTGGTGGGGTGGGTTTCGGCACGAGTGGAGATACTCGCTCCGCGCCCACTCCAGTGTCACCGCTGCCTCGAGTTGGGGCACGTGAGGCAGTGGTGCACCTCGCCGGTGGACCGCAGCTGTCAGTGTTACCGCTGCGGGGCGTATGACCACCGCGCGAGCCAGTGTTCGGCGGCCCCCCACTGCCCGCTATGTGCGGACATGGGGAGGCCAGCCGATCACAGGGTTGGGAGCAAAAAGTGCTCTCCCCCTCCTGGAAGGGGAAGAAGAAGGGTCCCACCCCGGTTCAGGCATCGCGGCCGCTGGCAGCGTCCACAATGCAGGTGGATGGTGCCACGGGGACGTATAGCCTGGAGGAGGCTGGGACGGCCGTTAAATAACGGCGCCCCGCCTCCTCCTCCAGGCCAATCTCAACCACTGCCGCGCGGCACTGGACATGATGTCCCAAGTCCTCGCGGAGTGGGGGGTTGGCCTGGCGGTCGCCGCCGAGCCGTACCGCGTGCCTGATCACCCACATTGGGTGGGCGACGCGGACGGTTTGGTGGCGACGGGTCCCCGCCGTTCTCCATTTTGTAGCGCGGTCGGGGCTTCGTCGCCGTGGACTGGGGGGAGTCGCCGTAGTGGTGTGCTACATCTCGCCCCGCAGCGGTCACGCCGCGTTCGAGCTGTACTTGGCCGAGGTCGCGGCTTGCGTGCAGCGCTGCGCGGCCCGGCCGGTGCTGGTCCTGGAGGACTTTAACGCCAAGTCGGTGGCTTGGGGATCCCCTAGGACCACCGTTCGCGGCGGGATCCTGGGCGACTGGGCGGCGGGGCTCGACCTTCGGTTACTGAACCGGGGGTCGGAGCACACGTGCGTGCGGCGATATGGGGGGTCTATCGTGGATGTTGGATTCGCGACCCCCAACGCCGTGCGCATGGTGTCGGGTTGGCAGGTGGTCCCGGAGGCAGAGACACTCTCAGATCACCGGTATATCCGGGTGGAGGTCTCTGCCGCCGGGGCTGCATCCCGGCACCACCGCCCGGGTGGCACCCCACCGCGCCGCTGGGCGCTTCGGCGCCTGGACAAGGACGCCCTGATGGCAGCTGCCCTCGCTGCAACTTGGCCGCTGGTGGCGGCCGAGTTGCCGAGCATGGAGGAGGAGGCTGCCCGGCTCGGGGTACTAGTCGCAAACATTTGCGACGCGTCGATGCCCCGGGTCGGGCGAGCTTCTCCTTGCCGGGCGGTGTACTAGTGGTCGGCCGCGATCGCGGAATTGCGGGTCGCGAGCGTCCGCGCCCGACGCCAGTACGCCCGCGCGCGACGTCGTCTACGACCGGACGATGGCGTGGCGCGAGCGAGGGCAGATGACCTGTATGAGGCATATCGGATGGCGCGGGTTGCTCTGCAGGTCGCCATCAAACGGGCCAAGACCCGGGCATGGAAGGATTTCCTCCAGATTTCTTCAGGTACCCGTTCGGTCGCGCTCCAAGATCTAGACGCTGGCCACTGCTCGGGATCCCTGGTGAGCCAAGTCGGTCCACTCCACCACAGGGTCGATTGTTGCAGCTCCCGACTCGACATTCCCCTGGTTGCCAGGTCGGCAGGATTTTCGTGCGTACTCACGTGCCTCCAGGTCGCTCCGGATACGAGGTTGAGTACCTCAGCCACTCTATGTGCGACGAAGGGCTTCCACTTAGACGGGTGAGCTTGAAGCCATTCTAGCACCACCGTAGAGTCCGACCATGTCTGGATCCTGACGTTGTTGAATCCCAGTCCCTTTTGCAGCGCTGCCAGCAATCGCGCTAGTAAGACGGCACCGCACAACTCCAGACGAGGTATGCTGAGTAGTTTTGTCGGCGCTACTCGCGGTTTGGCCATCACCAGTGACGCAGTGGATCCCGTAGCCCGACGCACGACCAGGTATACGGCTGCAGAGTAGGCACGCTCGGACGCATCGCAGAACCCGTGTAGCTCTGCCTCACAGTCGCCTGGCGAGTACTGAAGCCACCGAGGTTCGGATATCTCGTCGAGCTCCGGAATTTCCCGACGGAAGGTGGTCCAGCGGTGAGTAATCGGCTCGCTGATGGCCTCGTCCCACGATACTCCTGCTAACCATAGATCCTGCAACAGAACTTTAGCTCGGATCAAGACCGGCGCTAACCATCCCAGTGGGTCAAAGAGTCGTGCAATTTCGGACAGAACCAACCGTTTGGTCCACGTGGTTCTGGGGCTCTCCTCGGCGATGCACGGCCCTCACACGGCAATCGAGTCTTTTGTCGTGTCCCACCTGAGACCCAATGTTCCATGGACCTCGGGTTCCTGGAAGGTTTTTACCTCAACGAACGGTGAGCTCAGCTTCCTGTCGGAACTGGCCCACTTGTCGAGCGTGAATCCTGCCGAGCGGAGAAGGTCCGTAAGTTCTCGACGTATCTTCCAGGCGTCCTCGATGTTGTCGGCCCCAGCCAAGATGTCGTCGACGTAGGCGTTGGTACGGAGCACCTGGGCGGCCAATGGGAACGCTGCTTCTTCTTCGTCAGCCAGCTGTTTAAGCACCCGATGGGCCAGGTAGGGTGCCGGAGCAGTACCATAAGTCACTGTGTTGAGGCGGAAATCCGTGACCCTTTCTGCTGGATCGTTCCTCCACAGGATGCGGAGCCAATCCCGGTCGTCTGGATGCACCAGGATTTGCCGGAACATCTTGACGATGTCCGCCGAGAAAGCTACCCTGAAGAGCCGCCATCGAGTAATGACCGCTCAGAGGTCGGTCTGCAGCTTCGGTCCAGGCAGCAGCGCGTCATTAAGTGATGCGCCTCCAGCCGAGGTACAGGAGGCGTTGAAGACCACCCGGATCTTCTGCACGCCGTCAGCATCCTTCCAAACTGCGTGGTGAGGTAGGTAATAACCGGCATCGTCCTCCGCTAGCGGTTTGGTTACCGCACTCATGTGCCCCAGCCGCTGATACTCCTCCATAAACCGAGAATACTGCTGCCGAAGACTGGGGTCCCGTTCTCGTTTCCGTTCGGCCGAGAGCAGAATTCTGAGGGCAGGTGTTCTGGAGGTCCCCACCTTCGTCGCCGCGTCTTTGAAGGGCAAACGCACGACGTAACGACCAGACTCTTCTCGGAACGTGGTGTCCTGAAACAGTCGTTCACATTTCAGTTCCTCGGGAGTCATCGGAGTGGTAACAGAAACTTTTTCTAATTCCCAGAACTGTTGGAGGTCGACCGAGGGTGCATCGCGGCGGACGTGCAGTATTCGGGCGGATCGAGAGGACCCCGAGCCGTCAGCTAGCCCCATGAGTGTCCAGCCGAAGGGGGTCAAGATCGCCACCGGTGCTCCAGGAGGCCCCTCGCGTTTGTCCTGAAACAAGCGGCCACAGACGTCGGCACTCAAGAGGACGTCCACTCGACCTGGTACAGTATACGTCGGGTCAGCCAAGGTCAGTCCCTTGATGTGAGGCCACTCTTTGTCTTCCAACGGTTGCGATGGTGTGGGTGCGGTGAGACTTTTGGTCACCAGGGCTTCCAATTGCAGCCGGAAACGGTCGTCGAGGGGTGACCGAATGGTCACGTGAACCTCGGATCGTGCCGTCCCCACGCTGGCTCCTTGATACCCGGTGAGGTTGACCCGGACCGCTCGCCTCCGCAGCCTCAGAGATTGCGCCGCCCACTCACTGAGGAATGAGCATTCCGAGCCGGAGTCCAGCAAGGCCCTAACTGTGAGTGTTCTCCCGTCCGGAGTTTCGAGAAGTACTTGGGCCGTAGTTAGGAGCGTCACCCGGCGTGAGCTCACGGTGTAGGTGGCGGAGCAGGTAGAGGTTGAAGGTGTTGGGTTTCTCTCACCGATCGTGTTGTTGCAGGCATCGTGAAGAGTGGTGTGGTGCAGCCCGTCACACACCCAGCAGCGGAAGTTGGAGGTGCAGTTCTGGACCTGGTGACCGGTAGCTAAGCACGAGATGCATACGCCCGATTTCGTCCCGAACGCTCGACGCTCGTTGTTCGGTAAGGCCCTGAATCGTCTGCACGCTCCTAGCGTATGGGTACCGGAACATAACGGACACTGACGGCCGCTCTTCAGTTTCCTTTTTGCCTCGCTGACGTTGACCGTCATTGCAGTACGCGTGGGAGCGGAAGGACTGCCACGACCTGTCGAGGGTACCTTTGGGGCTGCAGGTACATCGAACTGGAGAGCCGAGGACAGAGCGTGGACCCGATTTTCCAGGAACATCTCCATAGCGGCGAACTGCGGAATCTCAAGTGGATCGGTGAGCGAGACCTCCCAGGCCAGTCGCGTGGTTTGATCCAGTTTTTCCGTCAGGAGGAAAACAAACCACTCGTCCCACTCTTTGACGGGCTTGCCCAACGCCTTGAAGGCCTCCTGAGTTTGGCGGAACTCATCCAGAAGTCGTTTGATTTCCGACTGCGAGGTTTTCGTCGCATGGGAAATTTGAATTAACCGTCTCATATGGGACGCGGACAGTATGCGACGATTTAATGCCTTCCAAACTGCCTTTTCCGCAGAGACGCCCACGCTCCGTCATAATTGCTTCCGTGACGGGAGTCAGCATGAGCATTACTTTGCTGCTTCACCGACCAGGCACGATTTTAAATATTGTAGCTTACGTACCTTGAGATCCGCGCGCGAGTTGTGACTGGAGCAGAATTGGCTCACGGAAGCTTTCCTACTGGAAGAGATCTCCCGAGAAGGTGTGGGAAGGTTGATCTGCGGCAAGTGAGCTGGGCTGCTCCGGGTCTTGAACGGTTGGAGTGTGGTTTAGAGTGTCCCTGATGGTCTGGCACGGTCGACGCGTTCAATGGTCGCAAAACCCATTCATCGATGATCGCTGCCCCTTTGGTCGATGTACTCTCTTCCAGGCAATCTCCGAAAAGTAATCTAGGTGGCAAAGTAGTAAGCGTCCCTTTCTGTCCGCAAGGAGCACCAGTTCACTGGTGTCGGTGATTAAATTCCGGTCCAATATTCTCTTTCCAGCAGCTTCGCCTCCGCTTGAGCAAGGAGAGGGATTTCAGCTTTCCTTCCCAGCTTTTTCAAGTTGGTTAAAAACGGACTACCTTCGTCCACCCAGCTCTCGTTGGGCGGACAACAGAGTTCGGCTTGAATTAGTCGGCATACCGGGACAAAGTTTTAAAAAGAAACGACGACCCTTTAGTTCGCCAAACGGACGGTGAAACACACACACACAGCACTGTCGACGAACTACAGGTAGGGACGACCAGGTCACGGTATCGTAACACCGGCACTGTTTATTTGACCGACATCCAGCGAAAAACGGCCGTTGCTAACGCGTTCGTTAATCTGAGAGCCGCTGGCGAAAACGCTGTTTTATAAAAATTAGAAACAGACCGTCGAGCACGGTCAGCTCGTGAAATTCACGGTTGTAATGTTACCGTTTTTTCACAGGTCCGAATGGGAAGTTTGTTCGAGGATCGAGACGGCGAAGATCTGCGCAGAAACTCGATTATTGCAAAACGATTCGCTATTCTCTGACGAACCCACGCACAAGAATAACGGGAAACGGCATCTCCGCACCTTGGGTCGTCGAAAACGATATCCGGCTCGAAGGACCAAATGTTTCTGAATAATATGGGTTTTCCGTGGTCGGAACTTTGCCACAACTTATTCTGCGGTTTTAATCTCAACGGAACGAGGAGGTCACTAGGAGAAAACAGACGCTAACTCGCTGGTCGAAACAATACGGTTGAGTAAAGCGATCAGCTGTAATGCGCGCTATCGCTCGACGCTCTCCTCTTGCCCCACTCCCGGAGAGCCCGGAGCTGCTCGATCCACCCGTGGTGCTCGCGGGGTCTGGGGGAGAGGCGCCGATTTCCGGCGCGGTGGCAGCGCATCATCGCGCTGTCGATCAACCGGTGACATTTCTATTTAGAAAATGTACCGCTTGCTAAAATGGTAATAAATCTGTATATCGTCAAATGCGTAAATTAATAAGACTCCGGAACCGTACCATGATTTAACCCGTCTACAAACAGCTGGCAAATGATAGCCCTGCCACCCTTAGGTGGCAAAGTAGGAGGGGATAATTATGTACCCATAGGGTACTATGAGGGGGTCCTCGAGACCTATGAGCGGATTCCGTACCGAGGAGGTGCATGACAACCGAGGCGATGACGCGGGGGGTACGGAACACCTGAAAACCTCTAGCATTTTGTGTGTGTTTGTCCTATT